>CM062391.1:13152658-13597580 GCA_031304145.1 Cardiospermum halicacabum | reverse complement strand
ATATTATAATAAGGAATCGGATAAGAGAAGAGAAAGTTATGGCCGCCGAAAGACGAGAGCGGGGTGCAACACGAGAACTTCCCAGGAGGTCACCCATCCTAGTACTGCTCTCGCCCAAGCACGCTTAACTTCGGAGTTCTGATGGGATCCGGTGCATTAGTGCTGGTATGGTCGCACCCGTCGAGCAATGCGCGGCAAAAGTAGATATGCCTTTCCGAAAACATATTATAATAAGGAATCGGATAAGAGAAGAGAAAGTTATGGCCGCCGAAAGACGAGAGCGGGAAAATAGTCGCGGAAACGGGCGAAAAAAGGGGTGCAACACGAGGACTTCCCAGGAGGTCACCCATCCTAGTACTGCTCTCGCCCAAGCACGCTTAACTTCGGAGTTCTGATGGGATCCGGTGCATTAGTGCTGGTATGGTCGCACCCGTAGAGCAATGCGCGGCAAAAGTAGATATGCCTTTCCGAAAACATATTATAATAAGGAATCGGATAAGAGAAGAGAAAGTTATGGCCGCCGAAAGACGAGAGCGGGAAAATAGTCGCGGAAACGGGCGTAAAAAGGGGTGCAACACGAGGACTTCCCAGGAGGTCACCCATCCTAGTACTGCTCTCGCCCAAGCACGCTTAACTTCGGAGTTCTGATGGGATCCGGTGCATTAGTGCTGGTATGGTCGCACCCGTCGAGCAATGCGCGGCAAAAGTAGATATGCCTTTCCGAAAACATATTATAATAAGGAATCGGATAAGAGAAGAGAAAGTTATGGCCGCCGAAAGACGAGAGCGGGAAAATAGTCGCGGAAACGGGCGAAAAAAGGGGTGCAACACGAGGACTTCCCAGGAGGTCACCCATCCTAGTACTGCTCTCGCCCAAGCACGCTTGACTTCGGAGTTCTGATGGGATCCGGTGCATTAGTGCTGGTATGGTCGCACCCGTAGAGCAATGCGCGGCAAAAGTAGATATGCCTTTCCGAAAACATATTATAATAAGGAATCGGATAAGAGAAGAGAAAGTTATGGCCGCCGAAAGACGAGAGCGGGAAAATAGTCGCGGAAACGGGCGTAAAAAGGGGTGCAACACGAGGACTTCCCAGGAGGTCACCCATCCTAGTACTGCTCACGCCCAAGCACGCTTACCTTCGGAGTTCTGATGGGATCCGGTGCATTAGTGCTGGTATGGTCGCACCCGTCGAGCAATGCGCGGCAAAAGTAGATATGCCTTTCCGAAAACATATTATAATAATGAATCGGATAAGAGAAGAGAAAGTTATGGCCGCCGAAAGACGAGAGCGGGAAAATAGTCGCGGAAACGGGCGAAAAAAGGGGTGCAACACGAGGACTTCCCAGGAGGTCACCCATCCTAGTACTGCTCTCGCCCAAGCACGCTTCACTTCGGAGTTCTGATGGGATCCGGTGCATTAATGCTGGTATGGTCGCACCCGTCGAGCAATGCGCGGCAAAAGTAGATATGCCTTTCCGAAAACATATTATAATAAGGAATCGGATAAGAGAAGAGAAAGTTATGGCCGCCGAAAGACGAGAGCGGGAAAATAGTCGCGGAAACGGGCGAAAAAAGGGGTGCAACACGAGGATTTCCCAGGAGGTCACCCATCCTAGTACTGCTCTCGCCCAAGCACGCTTGACTTCGGAGTTCTGATGGGATCCGGTGCAATAGTGCTGGTATGGTCGCACCCGTCGAGCAATGCGCGGCAAAAGTAGATATGCCTTTCCGAAAACATATTATAATAAGGAATCGGATAAGAGAAGAGAAAGTTATGGCCGCCGAAAGACGAGAGCGGGAAATAGTCGCGGAAACGGGCGAAAAAAGGGGTGCAACACGAGGACTTCCCAGGAGGTCACCCATCCTAGTACTGCTCTCGCCCAAGCACGCTTAACTTCGAAGTTCTGATGGGATCCGGTGCATTAATGCTGGTATGGTCGCACCCGTCGAGCAATGCGCGGCAAAAGTAGATATGCCTTTCCGAAAACATATTATAATAAGGAATCGGATAAGAGAAGAGAAAGTTATGGCCGCCGAAAGACGAGAGCGGGAAAATAGTCGCGGAAACGGGCGAAAAAAGGGGTGCAACACGAGGACTTCCCAGGAGGTCAGCCATCCTAGTACTGCTCTCGCCCAAGCACGCTTACCTTCGGAGTTCTGATGGGATCCGGTGCATTAGTGCTGGAATGGTCGCACCCGTCGAGCAATGCGCGGCAAAAGTAGATATGCCTTTCCGAAAACATATTATAATAAGGAATCGGATAAGAGAAGAGAAAGTTATGGCCGCCGAAAGACGAGAGCGGGAAAATAGTCGCGGAAACGGGCGAAAAAAGGGGTGCAACACGAGGACTTCCCATCCTAGTACTGCTCTCGCCCAAGCACGCTTACCTTCGGAGTTCTGATGGGATCCGGTGCATTAGTGCTGGTATGGTCGCACCAGTCGAGCAATGCGCGGCAAAAGTAGATATGCCTTTCCGAAAACATATTATAATAAGGAATCGGATAAGAGAAGAGAAAGTTATGGCCGCCGAAAGACGAGAGCGGGAAAATAGTCGCGGAAACGGGCGAAAAAAGGGGTGCAACACGAGGACTTCCCATCCTAGTACTGCTCTCGCCCAAGCACGCTTACCTTCGGAGTTCTGATGGGATCCGGTGCATTAGTGCTGGTATGGTCGCACCCATCGAGCAATGCGCGGCAAAAGTAGATATGCCTTTCCGAAAACATATTATAATAAGGAATCGGATAAGAGAAGAGAAAGTTATGGCCGCCGAAAGACGAGAGCGGGAAAATAGTCGCGGAAACGGGCGAAAAAAGGGGTGCAACACGAGGACTTCCCAGGAGATCACCCATCCTAGTACTGCTCTCGCCCAAGCACTCTTAACTTCGGAGTTCTGGTGGGATCCGGTGCATTAATGCTGGTATGGTCGCACCTGTCGAGCAATGCGCGGCAAAAGTAGATATGCCTTTCGGAAAACATATTATAATAAGGAATCGGATAAGAGAAGAGAAAGTTATGGCCGCCGAAAGACGAGAGGGGGAAAATAGTCGCGGAAACGGGCGAAAAAAGGGGTGCAACACGAGGACTTCCCAGGAGGTCACCCATCCTAGTACTGCTCTCGCCCAAGCACGCTTAACTTAGGAGTTCTGATGGGATCCGGTGTATTAGTGCTGGTATGGTCGCACCCGGCGAGCAATGCGCGGCAAAAGTAGATATGCCTTTCCGAAAACATATTATAATAAGGAATCGGATAAGAGAAGAGAAAGTTATGGCCGCCGAAAGACGAGAGCGGGAAAATAGTCGCGTAAACGGGCGAAAAAAGGGGTGCAACACGAAGACTTCCCAAGAGGTCACCCATCCTAGTACTGCTCTCGCCCAAGCACGCTTAACTACGGAGTTCTGATGGGATCCGGTGCATTAATGCTGGTATGGTCGCACCCGTCGAGCAATGCGCGGCAAAAGTAGATATGCCTTTCCGAAAACATATTATAATAAGGAATCGGATAAGAGAAGAGAAAGTTATGGCCGCCGAAAGACGAGAGCGGGAAAATAATCACGGAAACGGGCGAAAAAAGGGGTGCAACACGAGGACTTCCCATCCTAGTACTGCTCTCGCCCAAGCACGCTTAACTTCGGAGTTCTGATGGGATCCGGTGCATTAGTGCTAGTATGGTCGCACCCGTCGAGCATTGCGCGGCAAAAGTAGATATGCCTTTCCGAAAACATATTATAATAAGGAATCGGATAAGAGAAGAGAAAGTTATGGCCGCCGAAAGACGAGAGCGGGAAAATAGTCGCGGAAACGGGCGAAAAAAAGGGGTGCAACACGAGGACTTCCCAGGAGGTCACCCATCCTAGTACTGCTCACGCCCAAGCACGCTTACCTTCGGAGTTCTGATGGGATCCGGTGCATTAGTGCTGGTATGGTCGCACCCGTCGAGCAATGCGCGGCAAAAGTAGATATGCCTTTCCGAAAACATATTATAATAATGAATCGGATAAGAGAAGAGAAAGTTATGGCCGCCGAAAGACGAGAGCGGGAAAATAGTCGCGGAAACGGGCGAAAAAAGGGGTGCAACACGAGGACTTCCCAGGAGGTCACCCATCCTAGTACTGCTCTCGCCCAAGCACGCTTCACTTCGGAGTTCTGATGGGATCCGGTGCATTAATGCTGGTATGGTCGCACCCGTCGAGCAATGCGCGGCAAAAGTAGATATGCCTTTCCGAAAACATATTATAATAAGGAATCGGATAAGAGAAGAGAAAGTTATGGCCGCCGAAAGACGAGAGCGGGAAAATAGTCGCGGAAACGGGCGAAAAAAGGGGTGCAACACGAGGACTTCCCACGAGGTCACCCATCCTAGTACTACTCTCGCCCAAGCACGCTTGACTTCGGAGTTCTGATGGGATCCGGTGCAATAGTGCTGGTATGGTCGCACACGTAGAGCAATGCGCGGCAAAAGTAGATATGCCTTTCCGAAAACATATTATAATAAGGAATCGGATAAGAGAAGAGAAAGTTATGGCCGCCAAAAGACGAGAGCGGGAAAATAGTCGTGGAAACGGGCGAAAAAAGGGGTGCAACACGAGGACTTCCCAGGAGGTCACCCACCCTAGTACTGCTCTCGCCCAAGCACGCTTAACTTCGGAGTTCTGATGAGATCCGGTGCATTAGTGCTGGTATGGTCGCACCCGTCGAGCAATGCGCGGTAAAAGTAGATATGCCTTTCCGAAAACATATTATAATAAGGAATCGGATAAGAGAAGAGAAAGTTATGGCCGCCGAAAGACGAGAGCGGGAAAATAGTCGCGAAAACGGGCGAAAAAAGGGGTGCAACACGAGGACTTCCCAGGAGGATGGATCCGGTGCATTAGTGCTGGTATGGTCGCACCCGTCGAGCAATGCGCGGCAAAAGTAGATATGCCTTTCCGAAAACATATTATAATAAGGAATCGGATAAGAGAAGAGAAAGTTATGGCCGCCGAAAGACGAGAGCGGGAAAATAGTCGCGGAAACGGGCGAAAAAAGGGGTGCAACACGAGGACTTCCCAGGAGGTCACCCATCCTAGTACTGCTCTCGCCCAAGCACGCTTAACTTCGGAGTTCTGATGAGATCCGGTGCATTAGTGCTGGTATGGTCGCACCCGTTGAGCAATGCGCGGTAAAAGTAGATATGCCTTTCCGAAAACATATTATAATAAGGAATCGGATAAGAGAAGAGAAAGTTATGGCCGCCGAAAGACGAGAGCGGGAAAATAGTCGCGAAAACGGGCGAAAAAAGGGGTGCAACACGAGGACTTCCCAGGAGGATGGATCCGGTGCATTAGTGCTGGTATGGTCGCACCCGTCGAGCAATGCGCGGCAAAAGTAGATATGCCTTTCCGAAAACATATTATAATAAGGAATCGGATAAGAGAAGAGAAAGTTATGGCCGCCGAAAGACGAGAGCGGGAAAATAGTCGCGGAAACGGGCGAAAAAAGGGGTGCAACACGAGGACTTCCCAGGAGGTCACCCATCCTAGTACTGCTCTCACCCAAGCACGCTTAACTTCGGAGTTCTGATGGGATCCGGTGCATTAATGCTGGTATGGTCGCACCCGTCGAGCAATGCGCGGCAAAAGTAGATATGCCTTTCCGAAAACATATTATAATAAGGAATCGGATAAGAGAAGAGAAAGTTATGGCCGCCGAAAGACGAGAGCGGGAAAATAGTCGCGGAAACGGGCGAAAAAAGAAAGTTATGGCCGCCGAAAGACGAGAGCGGGAAAATAGTCGCGGAAACGGGCGAAAAAAGGGGTGCAACACGAGGACTTCCAAGGAGGTCACCCATCCTAGTACTGCTCTCGCCCAAGCACGCTTAACTTCGGAGTTCTGATGGGATCCAGTGCATTAGTGCTGGTATGGTCGCACCCGTCGAGCAATGCGCGGCAAAAGTAGATATGCCTTTCCGAAAACATATTATAATAAGGAATCGGATAAGAGAAGAGAAAGTTATGGCCGCCGAAAGACGAGAGCGGGAAAATAGTCGCGGAAACGGGCGAAAAAAGGGGTGCAACACGAGGACTTCCCAGGAGGTCACCCATCCTAGTACTGCTCTCGCCCAAGCACGCTTACCTTCGGAGTTCTGATGGGATCCGGTGCATTAGTGCTGGAATGGTCGCACCCGTCGAGCAATGCGCGGCAAAAGTAGATATGCCTTTCCGAAAACATATTATAATAAGGAATCGGATAAGAGAAGAGAAAGTTATGGCCGCCGAAAGACGAGAGCGGGAAAATAGTCGCGGAAACGGGCGAAAAAAGGGGTGCAACACGAGGACTTCCCATCCTAGTACTGCTCTCGCCCAAGCACGCTTACCTTCGGAGTTCTGATGGGATCCGGTGCATTAGTGCTGGTATGGTCGCACCCGTCGAGCAATGCGCGGCAAAAGTAGATATGCCTTTCCGAAAACATATTATAATAAGGAATCGGATAAGAGAAGAGAAAGTTATGGCCGCCGAAAGACGAGAGCGGGAAAATAGTCGCGGAAACGGGCGAAAAAAGGGGTGCAACACGAGGACTTCCCATCCTAGTACTGCTCTCGCCCAAGCACGCTTACCTTCGGAGTTCTGATGGGATCCGGTGCATTAGTGCTGGTATGGTCGCACCCATCGAGCAATGCGCGGCAAAAGTAGATATGCCTTTCCGAAAACATATTATAATAAGGAATCGGATAAGAGAAGAGAAAGTTATGGCCGCCGAAAGACGAGAGCGGGAAAATAGTCGCGGAAACGGGCGAAAAAAGGGGTGCAACACGAGGACTTCCCAGGAGATCACCCATCCTAGTACTGCTCTCGCCCAAGCACTCTTAACTTCGGAGTTCTGGTGGGACCCGGTGCATTAATGCTGGTATGGTCGCACCTGTCGAGCAATGCGCGGCAAAAGTAGATATGCCTTTCGGAAAACATATTATAATAAGGAATCGGATAAGAGAAGAGAAAGTTATGGCCGCCGAAAGACGAGAGGGGGAAAATAGTCGCGGAAACGGGCGAAAAAAGGGGTGCAACACGAGGACTTCCCAGGAGGTCACCCATCCTAGTACTGCTCTCGCCCAAGCACGCTTAACTTAGGAGTTCTGATGGGATCCGGTGTATTAGTGCTGGTATGGTCGCACCCGGCGAGCAATGCGGCAAAAGTAGATATGCCTTTCCGAAAACATATTATAATAAGGAATCGGATAAGAGAAGAGAAAGTTATGGCCGCCGAAAGACGAGAGCGGGAAAATAGTCGCGGAAACGGGCGAAAAAAGGGGTGCAACACGAGGACTTCCCAAGAGGTCACCCATCCTAGTACTGCTCTCGCCCAAGCACGCTTAACTTCGGAGTTCTGATGGGATCCGGTGCATTAATGCTGGTATGGTCGCACCCGTCGAGCAATGCGCGGCAAAAGTAGATATGCCTTTCCGAAAACATATTATAATAAGGAATCGGATAAGAGAAGAGAAAGTTATGGCCGCCGCCGAAAGACGAGAGCGGGAAAATAATCACGGAAACGGGCGAAAAAAGGTGTGCAACACGAGGACTTCCCATCCTAGTACTGCTCTCGCCCAAGCACGCTTAACTTCGGAGTTCTGATGGGATCCGGTGCATTAGTGCTAGTATGGTCGCACCCGTCGAGCATTGCGCGGCAAAAGTAGATATGCCTTTCCGAAAACATATTATAATAAGGAATCGGATAAGAGAAGAGAAAGTTATGGCCGCCGAAAGACGAGAGCGGGAAAATAGTCGCGGAAACGGGCGAAAAAAGGGGTGCAACACGAGGACTTCCCAGGAGGTCACCCATCCTAGTACTGCTCTCGCCCAAGCACGCTTACCTTCGGAGTTCTGATGGGATCCGGTGCATTAGTGCTGGTATGGTCGCACCCGTCGAGCAATGCGCGGCAAAAGTAGATATGCCTTTCCGAAAACATATTATAATAATGAATCGGATAAGAGAAGAGAAAGTTATGGCCGCCGAAAGACGAGAGCGGGAAAATAGTCGCGGAAACGGGCGAAAAAAGGGGTGCAACACGAGGACTTTTCAGGAGGTCACCCATCCTAGTACTGCTCTCGCCCAAGCACGCTTCACTTCGGAGTTCTGATGGGATCCGGTGCATTAATGCTGGTATGGTCGCACCCGTCGAGCAATGCGCGGCAAAAGTAGATATGCCTTTCCGAAAACATATTATAATAAGGAATCGGATAAGAGAAGAGAAAGTTATGGCCGCCGAAAGACGAGAGCGGGAAAATAGTCGCGGAAACGGGCGAAGAAAGGGGTGCAACACGAGGACTTCCCAGGAGGTCACCCATCCTAGTACTGCTCTCGCCCAAGCACGCTTCACTTCGGAGTTCTGATGGGATCCGGTGCATTAATGCTGGTATGGTCGCACCCGTCGAGCAATGCGCGGCAAAAGTAGATATGCCTTTCCGAAAACATATTATAATAAGGAATCGGATAAGAGAAGAGAAAGTTATGGCCGCCGAAAGACGAGAGCGGGAAAATAGTCGCGGAAACGGGCGAAAAAAGGGGTGCAACACGAGGACTTCCCACGAGGTCACCCATCCTAGTACTACTCTCGCCCAAGCACACTTGACTTCGGAGTTCTGATGGGATCCGGTGCAATAGTGCTGGTATGGTCGCACACGTAGAGCAATGCGCGGCAAAAGTAGATATGCCTTTCCGAAAACATATTATAATAAGGAATCGGATAAGAGAAGAGAAAGTTATGGCCGCCAAAAGACGAGAGCGGGAAAATAGTCGTGGAAACGGGCGAAAAAAGGGGTGCAACACGAGGACTTCCCAGGAGGTCACCCACCCTAGTACTGCTCTCGCCCAAGCACGCTTAACTTCGGAGTTCTGATGGGATCCGGTGCATTAGTGCTGGTATGGTCGCACCCGTTGAGCAATGCGCGGCAAAAGTAGATATGCCTTTCCGAAAACATATTATAATAAGGAATCGGATAAGAGAAGAGAAAGTTATGGCCGCCGAAAGACGAGAGCGGGAAAATAGTCGCGGAAACGGGCGAAAAAAGGGGTGCAACACGAGGACTTCCCAGGAGGTCACCCATCCTAGTACTGCTCTCGCCCAAGCACGCTTCACTTCGGAGTTCTGATGGGATCCGGTGCATTAATGCTGGTATGGTCGCACCCGTCGAGCAATGCGCGGCAAAAGAAGATATGCCTTTCCGAAAACATATTATAATAAGGAATCGGATAAGAGAAGAGAAAGTTATGGCCGCCGAAAGACGAGAGCGGGAAAATAGTCGCGGAAACGGGCGAAAAAAGGGGTGCAACACGAGGACTTCCCACGAGGTCACCCATCCTAGTACTACTCTCGCCCAAGCACGCTTGACTTCGGAGTTCTGATGGGATCCGGTGCAATAGTGCTGGTATGGTCGCACACGTAGAGCAATGCGCGGCAAAAGTAGATATGCCTTTCCGAAAACATATTATAATAAGGAATCGGATAAGAGAAGAGAAAGTTATGGCCGCCAAAAGACGAGAGCGGGAAAATAGTCGTGGAAACGGGCGAAAAAAGGGGTGCAACACGAGGACTTCCAAGGAGGTCACCCACCCTAGTACTGCTCTCGCCCAAGCACGCTTAACTTCGGAGTTCTGATGAGATCCGGTGCATTAGTGCTGGTATGGTCGCACCCGTCGAGCAATGCGCGGTAAAAGTAGATATGCCTTTCCGAAAACATATTATAATAAGGAATCGGATAAGAGAAGAGAAAGTTATGGCCGCCGAAAGACGAGAGCGGGAAAATAGTCGCGAAAACGGGCGAAAAAAGGGGTGCAACACGAGGACTTCCAGGAGGATGGATCCGGTGCATTAGTGCTGGTATGGTCGCACCCGTCGAGCAATGCGCGGCAAAAGTAGATATGCCTTTCCGAAAACATATTATAATAAGGAATCGGATAAGAGAAGAGAAAGTTATGGCCGCCGAAAGACGAGAGCGGGAAAATAGTCGCGGAAACGGGCGAAAAAAAGGGGTGCAACACGAGGACTTCCCATCTAGTACTGCTCTCGCCCAAGCACGCTTACCTTCGGAGTTCTGATGGGATCCGGTGCATTAGTGTGGTATGGTCGCACCCGTTGAGCAATGCGCGCGGCAAAAGTAGATATGCCTTTCCGAAAACATATTATAATAATGAATCGGATAAGAGAAGAGAAAGTTATGGCCGCCGAAAGACGAGAGCGGGAAAATAGTCGCGGAAACGGGCGAAAAAAGGGGTGCAACACGAGGACTTCCCAGGAGGTCAACCATCCTAGTACTGCTCTCGCCCAAGCACGCTTAACTTCGGAGTTCTGATGGGATCCGGTGCATTAGTGCTGGTCTGGTCGCACCCGTCGAGCAATGCGCGGCAAAAGTAGATATGCCTTTCCGAAAACATATTATAATAAGGAATCGGATAAGAGAAGAGAAAGTTATGGCCGCCGAAAGACGAGAGCGGGAAAATAGTCGCGGAAACGGGCGAAAAAAGTGGTGCAACACGAGGACTTCCTAGGAGGTCACCCATCCTAGTACTGCTCTCGCCCAAGCACGCTTCACTTCGGAGTTCTGATGGGATTCGGTGCATTAGTGCTGGTATGGTCGCACCAGTCGAGCAATGCGCGGCAAAAGTAGATATGCCTTTCCGAAAACATATTATAATAAGGAATCGGATAAGAGAAGAGAAAGTTATGGCCGCCGAAAGACGAGAGCGGGAAAATAGTCGCGGAAACGGGCGAAAAAAAGGGGTGCAACACGAGGACTTCCCATCCTAGTACTGCTCTCGCCAAGCACGCTTACCTTCGAGTTCTGATGGGATCCGGTGCATTAGTGCTGGTATGGTCGCACCCGTAGAGCATTGCGCGGCAAAAGTAGATATGCCTTTCCGAAAACATATTATAATAAGGAATCGGATAAGGGAAGAGAAAGTTATGGCCGCCGAAAGACGAGAGCGGGAAAATAGTCGCGGAAACGGGCGAAAAAAGGGGTGCAACACGAGGACTTCCCAGGAGGTCAACCATCCTAGTACTGCTCTCGCCCAAGCACGCTTAACTTCGGAGTTCTGATGGGATCCGGTGCATTAATGCTGGTATGGTCGCACCCGTAGAGCATTGCGCGGCAAAAGTAGATATGCCTTTCCGAAAACATATTATAATAAGGAATCGGATAAGAGAAGAGAAAGTTATGGCCGCCGAAAGACGAGAGCGGGAAAATAGTCGCGGAAACGGGCAAAAAAAGGGTGCAACACGAGGACTTCCCAGGAGGTCACCCATCCTAGTACTGAATCGGATAAGAGAAGAGAAAATTATGGCCGCCGAAAGACGAGAGCGGGAAAATAGTCGCGGAAACGGGCGAAAAAAGGGGTGCAAGACGAGGACTTCCCAGGAGGTCACCCATCCTAGTATGCTCTCGCCCAAGCACGCTAACTTCGGAGTTCTGATGGGATCCGGTGCATTAGTGCTGGTATGGTCGCACCCGTCGAGCAATGCGCGGCAAAAGTAGATATGCCTTTCCGAAAACATATTATAATAAGGAATCGGATAAGGGAAGATAAAGTTATGGCCGCCGAAAGACGAGAGCGGGAAAATAGTCGCGGAAACGGGCGAAAAAAGGGGTGCAACACGAGGACTTCCCCGGAGGTCACCCATCCTAGTACTGCTCTCGCCCAAGCACGCTTAGCTTCGGAGTTCTGATGGGATCCGGTGCATTAGTGCTGGTATGGTCGCACCCGTCGAGCAATGCGCGGCAAAAGTAGATATGCCTTTCCGAAAACATATTATAATAAGGAATCGGATAAGAGAAGAGAAAGTTATGGCCGCCGAAAGACGAGAGCGGGAAAATAGTCGCGGAAACGGACCGCAACACGAGGATTTCCCAGGAGTTCACCCATCCCAGAACTGCTCTCGCCCAAGCACGCTTAACTTCGGAGTTCTGATGGAAGAGGAGGATTTACAATTGGAGACTGCACAAGTAAGATGTATAATTTCACTTTGAACAAATATACTTCTTATCTAAAGATTTTTACTTTTGACAGATACAAATCTACTAAAAAGCATGGTGAATTAATAGGGTGAATTTCTCAGTATACCTCTTTGTAAGTCTTTTTTATAATTTTTTACTTTATTTTCTCATTAATTCTTGAAACCCATCACTTCGTTTTCTGCAATTAATTGCAAGTTTTCGTTTTAGTCTTTTAACTCTTTCCTCACTCTAAATTCAAAAGAATATTGTGAGAATATTCTAAAAAATGTTTAAAAGCATTAAAATTTTATTAATTATATATCTTGTATACATTATAACAACTTTTCATATCTTCATTCGTTTCTTATTATGAACATCTTTCTTTATTTATACTTTATCCATTCTGAACAAAACAACAGATTGGAATTGCAATCAGCTGTGCAAATTGGTAATTATTTTTCTCCCTCTCATTTTTCTACGCGAATGTTTGTGTTTCCATATATTTTAATATATTTTATTTTCCTTTGATTTTATTGTCTAATTAATATTTTTTTTCCAGGTATTTTAAATAGAAGAAAACAAAAACTTTTAAAAAAATAGAGAAAAACAAAATGAAGGAGATACAATAACTCTCTTTAACTGTAGGAGAAGAAAATCATTGTAGTTAACTTTTTTTTATATAAATTAGTATAATATTCATTAATGTAAAAACTGTTATTCAAATTTGAAATATCAATTTGGTATGTTTTCTGGATTTATAAGTTTATGTTAATGTTAGCTAATTAAGTAATATATTATATTAAAACAAAGAAAGAAAAGAAATATAAACAATCATATATATATATATGTTTTTTTTTAAAGTATAACATTTTATTTTGTAAATTTTATTAAATATTTAAAATTTTTATTTACTTATTGTTATTGTTGTATTAGTTTGAATGAATAATACCAATGCATTAATCAATTATTTTAAACTTGGTAACTTTTCATTTCTTTTAGATTATAGTTGTAATTAAGTGCTAAATTAATTTTGTCCATTGATGTATGTTACATCTATTGCTATAAATAATTGTTGTTTTATAAATGGATTTAATGATAACTTTAATTTCAAGTTTTAAATAATTTTATCACCTTTAAATATGCAAATAAATATAGAAAATAATATATATATATATATATATATATATATAAACATGTATAGTTTTATAACAGTTAAATAAATAAAATAAAAAATAATTATTTTATCCATTACCACCATTTTTAAAAATCATAACTCGTGATTATTTATATTCTGTCATTAATGAAAATATTTGACAATACTTTTAAAATTTTCAAATTTACTACTTTTATGAAAGTTAATAATTTTTAAAATATTTATAAAATAATTATTGATTATTGAAATTCAAATTTATGAAATCTTTAAATTATCATAAAATTATTATATTAAATTTTAGAAATTTGAGCTATATATTCAAATTTCAAAATCTTTAAATTACTTTTATTTAGAAATTCTGAGCTATAAAATTGATTATAGTGGTAATTTTGTATTCAAGTTTATTTGTAATTATTGATATATATATATATATACTGTTGGGGTAAATCTTGGCAAGGACCAGGAACCCCTTCAAGTTGAGGGCTCTAATCTCGATCTTCGTCTGTTAGTCGTTTTGTGAATGAATGTGTAACCGATTTTGGTTTGCTTCTCCTTCTTATATAGGTTTCCTTCACGCTCCTGGAAATCCTAACTGACTGCTTTCCTGGATCCCGAGATTCGCGGAGATCCATCCATGTTCCAGCTAGGCCTTATAGAAGAAAAAATTCATTTTGAGTGGCCGAAAATAATGGGCTACGTTTCGGCCGCTCCCATTGTAATTTTCTCCCAAGCCCAGTCACTTAAGGCCTTATTTATTTATATTTCGGCCGAAATAATTTGAGAGGACTAGTGGGCTTGAACTTTTGAAACCCATTCTTAGGGTAGTAGCGGCCGTAGCCATAGAAGATCCAAGAAGTTCCTCTATTTGAGCGGCCGAATATCCCTTGGTATTATGGGCCGCATCAGTAACTCCCCTCAGTCCCGTGTTTATTGAAATTCAATAACAACAGGAGTTTATCCAAAACTTCGGCCGCAATTCCATTTGACCGTAACATACAATTATTTCTAAACCGCCTTAGGGTTTCTATTGGAGGGAAAATTGAGTGACGTCATCCTTAACTTAACCATGATTAATTTTTTGAAAATCGTGCTAACTCCTTAAAAAGACCTTTCAATTCTCAGAACCCATTCTGAAATCGAAATCCTCTCTCACTTCGCCTTCTCTCTCTACCAGAAAACCTCTCCAAGCACGAATCGGCGGTGAAGACCAACTAAGTTGCCGTTCTTAATGTTAGATTCCAAAACGTTTTCAGTTGTTGAGTTTTTCCGTCTATTTTTCAGGTTCATTTGAGCTACATTCCGGCGATACCTGCAACTCCCCTTTTGCTGTTCTTCTTCTTCAAGAACCTTGGTAGGTTTTCAAAAAACCCTTCTTCCCCTTTATTTGATCCGTTGGTAATTAGAAAAGTTACATGTTTGTTGTTTACTTTACACGTCACTCTTAAGTGAAAACCTCTTCGGCCGCACCTAAGTGGAGCATATAATCTTAAATGATTCTACTGCGGCCGAAGTTAGTCAGTAATAGATTAATTACTAACTTTAGGGAAAAACCTACGGTATAGCAAATGTTTGCGGCCGCAATTCATCGTTCGATCGCATCGTGGATCGATTGAAAAGAAGTACATCGATCGCGCCATTGCTGCCCCTATTAACTTTACTAACAACAATATTTTTGGGTTCAGGAGCTAAATGGAGGACCTAAACCAAGCACAATCTAGCAAAGACGTGATGCGGTCGAACGATGCCATATTAGGGTTGCCTATACAACCAAGTTGGAAACGTAGTCCCAGCGGTCGTAGCGTTAGGACAGTTTCATCATCTTCCAGCCCAAGTACATCAGGTTCTGACAACGCAAGAGATTCGGCCGAAGGTGTGACTTTAGCAAGCTCGGAACCCCATACCAGACTGCCCTTTGGAATGGCGAAAACGATGGTGATTTCACGACCGTTTGGTCAGGGCATTCCAGTAGTAGATTTAGAGAACCCGCAACAACCACTTCGTGATATAGATCGAAGTATTAGGCCCTGTACAAGCCTTTGCCCTCAAACGAGGACGAACCTAACAGAAGCATCTCTGCGGTTGATAAAGATAAAGTATGACATTGCGGATGATGTAGAGTTGGCTTTACCGGCCGATCATGAACATCCCGGTTGGTTGGTACCGGGATGACATTTCTTTTATCTGGACCCGTTCATGAGTGGGGTCAGGTTCCCAATCAAAGGGATGGCGAAGAGAGTATTGAATCATTATGGAATCGCCCCCAGCCAGTTATGCCCCAATGGCTGGAAAATAATGCTAGCCCTTGATATGTTGGGTTTAGCACAAGGTCTACAGCAGCTGTCAATCGATGATTTCTTACAGAGTTATTACATACAAAATCATGATCGAGACAGAGGCCATTACAGTATTTGTGCACGGTCGAAACCGAATGCTCCCATCATTAACCTGCCCTCAAGGGATGACAAGGCCTGGAAGTCGTCTTATTTCCTTGTAAGGGGAAACATTGCGGCCGGTAGCACCCCACTGGCTCCCCAATGGCGGCTCATTGGTAGTTTTTTATTTTTCTCCTCGCATAATGATATCTTCTGGTTTCGCGAGACTGACAATATCTATATATTTTTTGCAGATCCAACCGACCTTAGCAGAAAAAGAGATTTCGACCTCGTTCGTCGTAGAATAATGCGATTACTAGCGGTCGAAGAAAAAGACAGGCAGTGGAAGAAACTTTCTGAAGCCTCCAAACTATACCCTTCTTTTCTTTGGTCAGGTGTGAAATTTCGTATCGAAGGTAGGTCCTACCCTCCACCTAAGTCCGTATTTGGGTGGGCTCTCGCAATGGTATCCACCGAGCAATTATTTAAACATCAATTCCTTGACCCCGTTACGCTCTAGGAGCGTATGGTTGTTGGCGAATCGATGGAAGCCGCGAGAAGAAGAGCACTAGATATCTCATTCCATGACTTAGAAGAGACAATGAGGGACCGAAAAAGTAAAGGAAAGAAAACTAAGTCAAAGAAGAAGGCAGCGGCCGAAAAAGAGAGGACCCCCGAAGCCAATGTCAATCCCCCGACAGTGGAAACCCCGAAACGAACGAAAAGGCCTCCAGTGGATGATCTGTCTCGTTCTGTGGAATCTAACTCTATGATTGACCATCCTGAGTCCGGCCTTCAACTGTTGATGGGGAACCATTTGGAACACGATCGCCAAGCTATTTCCAACTGGAATGACGATAGGTTGGTCGAGTTTGCGGCCTCTCGAGCGCAACAGGTATTTGCTTTAATCTTCTACATCATTTTCTGCTTCTTTCTCTTTTTTTTATTCGTTGCTTCCTGCAGGCGGCGTTCGTCGCATATGAGACTGGCCATAGGTTACGTTGGGTGCGTAAACAACATGAGATAACCAAGGGCGAGCTCGTGACCACGCGGTCCAAACTGGAGCAAAGCCAGGATCGATTGAAGGCAGCGGCCGCTAAAATGGAAGCGCAAGATGCGACTATTGCGGATCTCAATGTTAGGTACAACAACCTACTGGCCAAAAAGACTGGTTTGGAGGATCGTGTTCGGACGCTTGAAGAGGACCTTAAAGTTATGAAAATAGCCGCTCACTTGAAGACCAAGCACAATCAATTCAAGGAGTTTGAACAGCATGGCGGCTCTGAGTGGGACTTTCAAGCAGCCTATGATGCTTGGGAGGCCTTCATTTCTTGCGAGGACGAGGCCGAAGATGAGGATGGCGATGATGGTGGCGAATAAAATGATATGGAGGGACCGTCGAACCAGGACGGTGTGGATGACGATAGTAGCGGCCCGTAGTAGCGTCAGCCGTTTGTGAAAGGCTAATTAAATTTTTTTTTTGTCAGCGGCCACTTTAGCGGCCGGTCTTCGAACTGCTTATTTTATTTTCAGATTTGGTCGAAAGGTTGTACAAGCTTATGGACTTTTGATTTTTTTGTTGAAAATCAAACTACCAGACTTGCATATCGAAGATTTGAAATGATAAAATTTTCTTGCTTGTGTATTGCGAATTATCATATTGAATGTCGAAATGTTCAAAACATCTTATCTGTAAAAATATTGAGTGCTTGATATACAGGTTTGTTTGCTTGGAGAATAGAAAAGTAAAAAGAAGTTGGAACGCGTGATGGTTTCGTAGCCCGAAGTTTTGCGGCCGCTCAAAGCGGTTGGTGATGTCAAAATTCCCGTATAAGAGAATTGCTTACGCAAGTGCACGTTATCAAGTAATATAGAGAACTCAATTAGTTCAGGTATCGAATCCACAGAGACTACGCAAATTAAATTCAACTTGTAAATTTTTTACTAATTAGATGCACAATTCTTTGAAGTATGAAAGAAGCGTTTTATCTAAATGACTCAGTTAACAATAGTGAACAGTCCTAGGTTTATGATTTCACCTACTCTAAACTCCACGTACACTCGTGATAATGGTTTATTACGTGTTCTCTAGATTCATATGTGTTCCTAGATTCATATGTGTTCCTAGCAACCTATCGAATAATTTCGTCCCATATTCCTATGTAATGCAATCCACTCGATGCAGTTAGTATGCTATCCTTGAATATATATCTCTCAAATCTTATCCCTAAGTATTCAATTGATATATTTTTGAAACCCTAGGTCTAAACTATAATTTTCTTCCGAACAATTATAAACAGCAGAACAAGATAAACATGGTCAATCATTCATCAAGCTTTAAGAACAAGTTCCAATGAAAACAGCATCAATACACCAATAACGAGTATAACAAGAGTTTACTGGGCGGATACATCGCAAACCTAAGATCAGACTTAGTTACACATTATCATGGAAGCAACCCTGACTAACAATGCTATTCCTAACATAGTAGAGAGAGTTCACCCCTGATCTTCTCTTCCAATCTCTCCAGATGAAATTGCGTGATCTTCGAATGTGTTTTCTTCGTCCGTTTCTCGATCCCCCTCTTGTGGTTTGCAAATTACCTTTTATCATCCTCCAAGTCCCAGACGAGATTGCCCTCAAAATAATTGTGAAAACCCAAACTTGCCCTTCACGTCAGTGTCGACCGCCGGCACGTTTAGTTTGCCCGCTGGCAGCGGGATGTGACGGCGAATGGGTGCAGGGAGCGCCATTTTCATCCGCCGTCACCACTGTCCTTTCTCGCTGGCAGCGGTCGCTGGCGGCGAGCCTCTACAGGGAGCGCCGCTTCCTTTCGCTGTCACGTTCCTTCTTTCCGCTGGCAGCGGGTCCTGGCAGCGGACATGGCCCTGGATTGCCACTTATGTTTGTTATTCATAAACCTTTAATTCAACTTCTCCCGCATAGTCTTCACTCCAGTTCCGTCTCTGATACTCTATTGGCCTCCATCTTCTCCTTTTCTATTCCATGACTCCAAAGTGCTTGTCGGGATTAGAACCTGAAATAACTTGTAACAACATTAGTTTCACCATAAATGCTCTCGAATTCATTGCAAAAGTCTAAGTTTCAAGGGAAGAAAGGATGCTAATTTGCAGCCTTATCACTCTATTGGCCTCCATCTTCTCCTTTTCTATTCCATGACTCCAAAGTGCTTAGAACCTGAAATAACTTGTAACAACATTAGTTTCACCAGAAATGCTCTCGAATTCATTGCAAAAGTCTAAGTTTCAAGGGAAGAAAGGATGCTAATTTGCAGCCTTATCAACAACCCCCAACTTAAACCCTTGCTCGTCCTCGAGCAACCAATTTAACGAAATCTCCTATTTCTCTTCTAATGGCTTGATGCTCGCAATACAAAATTTACTAATTAAAGATAAGTCTACTAAATTGGTCCACTTTCATAGGATACACGATGGCATTTAGCAGATGCCACAAGCCTTTAAACCCCTAAGTGGCCTTAGAGGAGGAGTTGTAGTCTCTTGAGGGTTTACCAAGTACGTCACCCATAAACATATTGTATCATAGCAGATCAAATTTGTAGCAATCAAGAAAGAAAATACAAAGATAAATCTTTAGGCTCCCGTTCAGTATGAATCAGACAATAGACGGATAACGCTCAGGCTCCCGTGCCCAATTCCCCTGCTAAGATGATAGTTACCAGCTTTCGAAAATTCTTATTTCCTATCTCAACAAGTATAAGAACTAGTTCTCTCTGTTTTTGTGTCATCTAGTCTCTAAGAACCCTAAGTGTCTCACAGCAATTTCTAAGTAGTATGAAGGTCGACCTAATGTCTGAAACTACTTAGATCCATTCTGATGCGCGATATGAGAAATAAATATTTACCTTCGTGACCAATGGAACTGATAGAAGCTGCAAGGCACTTAGAGATCTCAAGATGCCTGTTTGCTTGATTCCCTGTGAATCTGTAGGTCTTTTGGGTTGTGTCAAGGTAAGGTTTTGTTTTCGAAGGAAAAGGAAACTCATGATGGGAGACAAATAAAACTCGTGACTGATCCCACCCCCAACTTGGCTTTTCCTTAGTCTGTTGTTTTCAGAAAATCAGTTCTTCACCTTCTTTCTCACTCCCTTAAGTTTCTCTTCTTGTCTTCCTTGAGACCATGTATTTCTTTCTAAATATACAGATATATATATTTTTTGGTCAATCAAAAAAGAAAAACTAAGTAGTGCTTACAGTTTCTACTTCCTGCTCCATAATTTCGGTTCACATCTCTGCACTTTAACCGCCTTCGTTTGATTTGTTCGGTCACATCAACTAATTCTTTCATTGTTCTCCCCGTTGGGTTCTGGTACCATTCACGAGTTCTTAGGTAGGGCAGTGTTTAAATATGAGTTTCGGCTCCGAATTTCTTCGGATTTCGACCCCAAATTCTTGGTTTGGACGAGGTGGGGACCACAAAAGTTCATGGTGTTTGGCTTCAACTGGGCTTTAGTTATCACTCTTTAATGTTGCGGGATGTGTTTCGGCCGAGGCTTTGCTTTGCTTCACTCTACTTACTATGCATACGTCATTTTCACAGTTCCTCTCGTCATCCTGCTCATCCAATTACTGCCCCCTGCACTTGAGGAACTCCTGTCAAAACCAACAAACCTAGCGAAGGGCTTTATAGAGAAATCAATAGAGATGTGTATATGAAGTGAAGAAAATAAGATCAAACTCTCACAAATAAGATATTTATAGGCTCAAATACTCATAGGGTATCTCCACTATTGTTCCTATTTACCTGCTTTGACAGTACTCTATAATTTTCTAATACTGGTGCCAAGCGAAATTCAGAGCATTTAGGCCGCAGAGCTATTAAAATTCACATTCTATTGTCAAATTCAACTTATTCAGTAAACCGAAATCAATGAAAGATTTTAGAAAGAAAATTAGCTCCAAACTCAAACATCCATGATACTATACCTGCAGCAACCCCCAACTTGAGTCCATACATTGTCTCAATGTATTACCAAAACAACCACTAGATGAGAAACCAATAGCAACTCCTACTGACTGCATACGAACATATCAAGTTCAAGTACCAGTTATACATATCCATACAGACAGTACCAAAGTCTCAAAAAAAATTGGAGTTACTTAAAACAAAAGAACAGAACGATCACAGTGGTGGTGGGCAATAAGCTGCAATAAAGGCGTCGATCGCCTGAATCTCTGCTTTGAGTGCATTTTTCGTGGCCGTGAGTTGCTGAAACTGAGGATCATCAGCCTGAGTCCCCTGGTGTAGAAGCTCCATGAGATGCTCTTGTATCACGGTCAGCTCCTCCTGCTTCTCCACTTTTCCTCGAAGAAGAATCTCCACAGGTGCTCTGCTGGAACTAGTGCTGCTAGATGGTGCTGGTGTGATAGGAGCGGTGGCGTCGCTAGAAGATGCAGTGCGGCTGTCAGAACCAGTAGTAGCCGAGGTAGTCCTAGAAAGAGCCGGTAACCCACGGTTTGGTCGCACCTTGGCGATGTTGACCATGTTCAAGTTAGGGTGATGTAACATCACCTCCCCATCGAGATCTACACGCAGTCCCGCCCTCCTGAAAAATTTAGTAATCAAAGAAGGAAAGATGAGGGATTTGTGTCCCATCCTACCCGAGAGCCGTTCACGAAGTTGTTGATTAATCAATTGGCCCACATTGATGGGAATACCACTTCTCAAAGCATGGAGGCAACGAAGTCGGTCGGTGGTAAACATCTGCCGCGACACTGGAGTGAGATTCTGGCACATGAAGACATTCCAGATGTGTGCTCTCTCATCCATCTCTTTCGGGCTAGTAGCTGCCACCGTCTTGGTATGCTCAGGACCGCATAACACCGCTAGCAAGTCGGCATCTTGCATTTGCTGGACTGAATCTGGCCACCCGTGAGATTGCTTCGGTGGACGAGAAATACCATAATACTTGTTGATCTTGTGCGTAGAAAACACAACTGATACTCCGTGTAAAGTGACAGAGTCATACTTCATGAAGCTATCTACATCCATCTCCCGATAGAATTGCTTCACTAGATCATAGTTGGACGGAGGGCGTTGCCTAGTTAGGCCCTTCCATCCTTTCAACTCAAAATCCTGAGCCCAATTCATATAACTCAGCGCCTCATCATCAACTCCCCATTCTAACACAACCTTAGCCCCTTCAACTGCTATATCCCTCTCCTCTTGCTCCTTCCGCAGCAGCTCCGCTCTTTGGTTGGCACTTCATCTAGCCCGCTCATCCCGGCGTGTGCCATTTCACCGCGAACGTTCAATTGTTGCTACTCTGCACAAATTCAAGATAAAACAGCACACATAACACATAAGCAGCTCTATGTTACAACCAATTTCAAACCACCATGCAATATTGTCACCTAGAAGCAATTACACAAATATAAAAGGAAAACTAGCACTTCTAGTGAACTTCCAAAATGAAAATTAGCATGAGTGGACATATGCAAGATCACTAGTCCATCTAATTGCACCTAAGTTGTCATTTAGGTAATTCATCAAACACCTAGCGAGCATTTGGAATTCAGGCATAAGATGGCATGAAAAGTATTTTCCTACAACCTCATCATGTTTCTAATGACAACTAACATTCAAGAGTACTCAAAACCATCAAAATTGTCATTGAGGCATTATGTCAAACACCTTGTATTCATGAGTTGAACCTTATGAGAGTCAACTAAACTAAATGGTAATGCACCCAAAAATCACATCCAATGGCAGCTCTAACATCCTATGGTGCAGTAAAGAAGTCTACACAACATAATGTACCATTCAAGTTCAAGAAAGAAAACAACCCTAACCTCTATTCAATCCAATTCCCAAGCAAAGACAAGAGAAAGAAAACTTACCTCATGGTGGGAGTATAATCTAGGAGGAGGATAAAGATGGAAGAAGAAAGGGAAGAAAACTTGGTGGATGTGGTTGAGTGTAGCACGTCCAATCAGTTGGAGAAGAGAGAACTAGAGGAAACAATGCTAATTAGGAGAGAAAAGAATAAGAAAGGTGTTTAAATACTTACCTGTCGGGGTCGTCCGCTGCCACATTAATGTCGTTCGCTATCAGCGGACGGTGACAGCGAACCCTGACAGTGAGCGCCGCTATGGCTTGTCCTCAATTTGCATCCTGTTCGCTGGCAGCAAGATGTGACGGCGGAGGCATTCGCCGTCAAATAACCCCCTCCGCTGGCAGCGAATGCTGTCCAAGAGCGCCACTCCTGTCCGCTGGCATTCCTTCTTCTCTTCGCTGGCAGCCAAATCTGGCGGCGAACTGTACCTGGGAGCCTTTTTTTTTTTTCCAACACCATAACACAATAACAAAACAACATAAATGACTATACACAATAAGTTTGTTAGATTGCCTCCTAACGAGCGCTTTGTTTAATGTCGTTGAGCTCGACATTTAGCGGCCTATTGATCGCTAAGGAAATAGATAGTCTGACTACCCCTTTCCTTACTCCCTCCTAGATATGCCTTTAACCGCCGTCCATTCACCACAAAGCGATGTCCATCACTTTTATCCTCCACTTCGACAGCTCCATTTTTGTAGACTTGATGAACACGGAATGGTCCGGACCATCGAGACTTTAATTTGCCTGGAAACAATTTCAACCGAGAGTTAAATAACAGAACCGACTGACCTGGGGTAAACTCCCGTCGCAGAATATGTTTGTCATGCCATATCTTTGTTCTCTCCTTGTATAGACGAGCATTCTCATAGGCTTCAAATTGAAAAGCATCCAATTCCTCCATTTGTAGAAGGCGTTTGTTACCAGCATCTTTTAAGTCGAAGTTCAGGTACTTGATCGCCTAAAATGCTCTCTGCTCCATTTCTACTGGTAAATGGCAATTCTTTCCAAAAACTAACCTGAAGGGTGACATTCCAATTGGCGTCTTGAAAGCAGTTTTGTACGCCCATAATGCATCTTCCAACTTCAAGCTCCAATCCTTCCTTGACCTGTTCACTGTCTTTTCCAAGATTCCCTTCAGCTTCCTATTAGAGATTTCCACTTGACCGCTTGCTTGCGGATGATACGCAGTGGTGAATTTGTGTTTCACTCCATATTGGCTTAATAACCTGTCAATAAGGTGATTACAGAAATGCGTACCTCCGTAACTAATCAAGGCTCGTGGGGTCCAGTATCGTACGAAGATGTGGCTTTTCAAGAACTTAAGCACCACTTTACCATCATTTGTTGGAGTTGCTATCGCTTCTACCCACTTCGAGACATAGTCTACCGCCACCAATATGTACTCGTTTTTCTGGGAAGGGGGAAAAGGTCCCATGAAATCGATGCCCCACACATCGAACAATTCGACTTCTAGAATGCCTTTTTGTGGCATTTTCCACCTCTTTGAGATGTTTCCGGTACGTTGGCAGCGGTCACATCGCTCAATAAAAGCTATTGCATCTTTAAACATCGTAGGCCAATAGAATCCAGACTGGAGGATCTTTGCAACTGTCCTATCGGCCGCAAAATGTCCACCGTACTCTAAAGAATGACAGCTATCCAACACCTATTCAACTTCCTCAAAAGCTACACATCTACGAAGTATATGGTTTGCGCATCGACGAAATAAATAGGGTTCATCCCAGACGTACCGTAAAGATTCATGGAAGAATTTCTTCTTCTGGTGGGGAGTCAAGTCATCTGGAATTACCTTTGAAACTATATAGTTCACATAATCAGCATACCAAGGTGATTGCTTTGACTGACAAGTGTATAACTGCTCATCGGGGAATCTTTCATTTATCTCCACATCAGCCTCTAGTGGAATATGTTCCATTCTTGATAGGTCATCTGCCACCTGGTTTTCCGTCCCTTTTCTATCTTTAATCTCCATATCAAATTCTTGAAGTAGCAAAACCCAACGTATCAACCTCGGTTTGCTGTCCTTCTTCATCACCAGGTACCTAATAGCTGCATGGTTAGTAAAAACAATCACTTTAGATCCTATTAGGTAAGGTCGGAACTTATCCACCGCAAAGACCACTGCTAGTAATTCCTTTTCCATAGTGGTGTAGTTCCCCTGTGCATCATTCAATGTTCTACTAGCATAGTAGATTGTGTAAAATATACGATCACGTCTCTGTCCAAGCACTGCACCCACTGCAAAATCACTTGCATCGCACATTAATTCAAATGGAAGGTCCCAATCCGGTGATGTAATCATAGATGCAGAGACCAACCTTTCTTTAAGGAAATTAAATGCCTGCAAACAATTGTCATTAAAATCAAATACAGAGTCTTTCTCAAGTAAGGTACTCAGAGGTTTCGAAATCTTGGAGAAATTACGGATAAATCGTCTATAAAAACCCGCATGACCTAAAAAACTTCTGACCGCTCTAACTGATGTTGGAGGTGGCAACTTCTCTATTACCTCTACCTTTGCTCTATCAACTTCTAACCCTTTCACCGACACCTTATGTCCTAGTACTATCCCTTCAGTTACCATGAAATGGCACTTCTCCCAATTTAGTACTAAATGTGTCTCCTCACACCGCTTCAACACTAAACCCAAATTCTCTAAGCAATGATCAAAAGATTCACCAAATACAGAAAAATCATCCATAAAAATCTCCATGTATCTCTCAATCATATAAAAAAATATTGCCATCATGCACCTCTGGAAAGTGGCAGGAGCGTTACACAAGTCAAACGGCATTCTCCTATATGCAAAAGTGCCATAGGGGCAAGTGAAAGTAGTCTTCTCTTGATCCTCAGGTGCTATAGCTATTTGATTATACCCAGAGTACCCATCTAAGAAACAGTAAAAGGCATGTCCCCCTAATCTATCTAACATCTGATCAATGAATGGTAATGGGAAATGGTCTTTCCTAGTTGCCTTATTAAGTTTCCTATAATCTATGCAGACTCTCCATCCTGTAACTACCCTTTGGGAATCAACTCGTTCTTTTCATTCGCTACTACAGTCATTCCCCCCTTTTTAGGTACACATTGAATTGGGCTAACCCAAGAAGAATCAGAAATAAGGTAAATGATACCTGCGTCCAGTAGCTTGAGAACTTCTTTCCTTACCACCTCCTGCATGTTCGGATTCAACCTCCTTTGCGCTTCAATTGAAGGTTTGTAGTCCCCTTCTATCAAGATCTTGTGCATGCACACAGAAGGACTGATCCCTCTTATATCTGCAATCGTCCATCCTAAGGCTTTTTTGTATTGTTTGAGAACAACAATTAATTTCTCCTCCTGTTCATGGGCTAGTTTCGCAGATATGATAACAGGTAAAGTAGAAGAATCACCCAGGAAAGCATACCTGAGATGCTCCGGTAGTTGTTTCAGCTCCAATTTCGGTGGCTCTTCAATGGATGGTTTAGGCTGAGAAGATATCGGCCTAGTCTCAATTTGATATACTTCACAATATGGTCTCTCTTCAAGTTGCATAATTATCTCAGAGACTTCTTCTCTTTCACCCATCATGTTCATAAGTGCAGCTTCCAGTGCGTCCAAAAACCAACAGTCTTCTACAGCTAGTTCTTGAGAATTTTCTTGAAAAGTAGAGACCCTCATGCACTCAGAATCTTCTGCAGGGTATTTCAGAGCTTTAAAAACATTGAATTTAATCTCTTCATTCTCTACTCTCATTACCAATTCACCATTCTGAACATCTATAACTGCTCTTCCAGTAGCCAGAAATGGCCTTCCCAAAATCAATGGTACCTCCAGGTCAGCTTCCATATCCAAGACAATGAAATCCGCTGGGTAAATAAATTTACCCACATTCACTAGAACATCCTCAATAACACCCTTAGGCTTCTTTAATGACCTGTCAGCCAATTGCAAAGTCACAGACGTCGGCTCGCAACTCCTTATTCCCAACTGTTGGAAAACAGAATAGGGCATCAAATTAATACTTGCCCCCAAATCACATAATGCCTTTCCAGAAAACTGATCCCCGATGGTGCATGGGATAATAAAACTCCCAGGGTCCTTTAACTTCTGAGGTAGATTGCGTTGAAGAATTGCACTGCACTCCCCAGTGAGGGCCGCTGTCTCGTAATCTCCCAGTTTCCTCTTTTTGGATAAAATATCCTTCATGAATTTGACATAACTGGGCATCTGCTCTAAGGCTTCTGCGAAAGGTATATTGATCTCTAATTTCTTGAAAATGTCAAGAAACCTTTTAAACTGCTGGTCCAACTTCTTCTTCTTCAACTGGTTAGGAAAAGGTGGGGGAGGAACAAGATCAACCAATCTATCTTTTTGCGGACTTTGGACTTCATCATCTTGCTTCTTAGACAAGTCCTCTTCTTTTGCCACCTCTACGTCCCACTCCTAATTCTTATTCAATGGATTCTTCCCTTTCTTTTCCAGTTCTTTCAGTACCTTCCCACTTCTCAAATTCACCGCTTTCACCTCTTTTTGCTCAATAGGATTGTTCTGAGTATTACTAGGCAACGTCCCAGCCTGGCGATCTTGCATTGCTTGTGCTAGTTGTCCAACATGCACTTCAAGATTTCTGATCGACGCCTTCGTACTATTATTCTCAACCTGTTGAGCCTGCATGAATATTACTTGAGTCTGCATGAGTTGTTGTTGAGACTTCACCAGCTGAGCTAAAAGATCATCTGTAGTGCTCGCTTTCTTCTCTGGTTGAACTTGAGGTGCATATCCAAGTGGTGGTTGTTGCTTGGCGAAGGTACCTTGAGTACTTTGTCCGAATTATTGCTGCTTGTTGAACGGTTGTTTGTATCCAAAGTTTGGATGGTTCCTATTAGCTGGAGTGTAGGCCTGCGAATAAGAGTTATTGAAATTTCTATTAGTCACATAACTTACCATCTCTGAAGCCTCTCCAGTGTCTTCGAATTCCATCCCTTCTTCAGTGCAATCCTCTACAGTTTTCCCCTTTGACATACTCAAAGCATCTACTTACTTTGTCAGGGCTTCTAACTGGGCTGCCACCTTGTCGAATTGGCTAACTTGATGCATCCCGGCTGGCTTCTTTTGTGGATTTCTTTCTGCCTCCCACTAGATAGTCCATGGAACTGACAGGACTGTTGAATCAAAGTGATAGTAGACGTCTTGATCTCAAAAGAATCTGCCATCACTGCTGGAGGAACAATACTTTGATGTATACCATTCAATGTAGAAGCTATAAACTCCCTCAAAGTGCGGCGAGAAGGATTCACCGCGTCTGCCATTCGATGCTGACGTCGTCTCTGGCGTAGGAGTCTCTTAGGTTCAGGTAACGGTTCAACTAATTGCGCTCCTGAATGTCTGGTTCTTCGCATCCACTAAAGACCTGCACAGACAGCAGAGAAAAAAAATTAAAAAGTCCAACGAGTAGAAAATTCTCAATAGTTGAACAAAATAGAGCCGTAGTCCCCGGCAACGGCGCCAAATACTTGATGTCAAAATTCCCGTATAAGAGAATTGCTTGCGCAAGTGCACGTTATCAAGTAATATAGAGAACTCAATTAGTTCAGGTATCGAATCCACAGAGACTACGCAAATTAAATTCAACTTGTAAATTTTCTACTAATTAGATGCATAATTCTTTGAAGTATGTAAGAAGCGCTTTATCTAAATGACTCAGTTAACAATAGTGAACAGTCCTAGGTTTACGATTTCACCTATCCTAAACTCCACGTACACTCGTGACAATGGTTTATTACCTGTTCTCTAGATTCATATGTGTTCCTAGCAACCTATCGAATAATTTCGTCCCATATTCCTATGTAACGCAATCCACTCGATGCAATGAGTATGCTATCCTTGAATATATATCTCTCAAATCTTATCCCTAAGTATTCAATTGATATATTTTTGAAACCCTAGGGCTAAACTATAATTTTCTTCCGAACAATTATAAACAGCAGAACAAGATAAACATGGTCAATCATTCATCAAGCTTTAAGTACAAGTTCCTACGAAAACAGCATCAATACACCAATAACGAGTATAATAAGAGTTTACTGGGCGGCTACATCGCAAACCTAAGATCAGACTTAGTTACACATTATCATGGAAGCAACCCTAACTAACAATGCTATTCCTAACATAGTAGAGAGAGTTCACCCCTGATCTTCTCTTCCAATCTCTCCAGATGAAATTGCGTGATCTTCGAATGTGTTTTCTTAGTCCGTTTCTCGATCCCCCTCTTGTGGTTTGTCAATTCCCTTTAATCATCCTCCAAGTCCCAGACAAGATTGCCCTCAAAATAATTGTGAAAACCCAAACTTTCCATTCACGTCAGTGTCAACCGCCGGCACGTTTTGTTTGCCCGCTGACAGCGGGATGTGACGACGAATGGGTGCAGGGAGTGCCATTTTCATCCGCCGTCACCATGCCCTTGCTCGCTAGTAGTGGGCGCTGGCGGCGAGCCTCTACAGAGAGCGCCATTTTCATCCGCCATCACCACTGTCCTTTCTCGCTGGCGGCGAGCCTCTACAAGGAGCGCCTTTTCCTTTCGCTGTCACGTTCCTTCTTTCCGCTGGCAGCGGGTCCTGGCAGCGGACATGGCCCTGGATTGCCACTTATGTTTGTTATTCATAAACCTGTAATTCAACTTCTCCCGCATAGTCTTCACTCCAGTTCCGTCTCTGATACTCTATTGGCCTCCATCTTCTCCTTTTCTATTCCATGACTCCAAAGTGCTTGTCGGGATTAGAACCTGAAATAACTTGTAACAATATTAGTTTCACCAGAAATGCTCTCGAATTCATTGCAAATGTCTAAGTTTCAAGGGAAGAAAGGATGTTAATTTGCAGCCTTATCAGTTGGTATTGGGCCTTATTGACTTATGATGATCCTAAAAAAAAAGGATGAATATGTATACCAGTTCCAACGGATTCGGGCGTTGGCAGTTTTAAGTGGACATTGCGATTACGTACTTGAAATGTGGGGTTGTGCTTGCCTTTTCCATCGCCTGAAGAGGCTGCTGATGGAATCGCTGCATGGCCTGAGTTTCGACAGAAATGCCTGATAGTATTAGACAGAAGTGTCTGACGTTTGCTATTATAGTTTGCAGTAGATGCGGGTATATGAATGTGATTGCTAACGAAGGGTGAAAAATGCGAAAATGTAACGTCATGCCTTATTGGGTAAACAGCTTCAAGTGGGCCGCATTCCACGGGTTTGGTATCCTCTGACCTTTGCTATTAGCCAGAAGGTACGCACCGCGACCGAATGCTTCCACGATGGTGTAAGGCCCTTCCCAGTTTGGCGTTAGCTTTCCATCCCCCGGTACCTTAGTGTTTTGGAAGACTTTCCTTAGTACTTTATCTCCCGGTTTGAATTTGCGGACCCGGGTTTTTCTGGCGTGGGATCGCGCTAGGCCTTGTTGCTATGATTCAATGCGAACTAGGGCGGCCTCTCGCCTTTCTTCAATCGTGTCTCTATTTAGCGATAACAGCTCTTTGTTCCACTTTTGGTCGATCATTGACCTCGTTGTGTTGATTTGTACTTCGGTTGGTAGCACTGCATCGGTGGTTTAGCGATAGCAGCGAAAGGGGTGTCACCGGTGGCTCTTTTGACTGTGCAACGGTATGCCCAGAGTGTTTCGAAGAGTCTTTCGTACCAAGTGGTTTTGATCCTTACAACCTTTTTTTTAACATGCCAACCAGTGTTTTGTTGGTTGACTCGGCTTGGCTGTTAGATTGCGGGTATCGTGTGGTTGAGAAGTGCAGCTTGATGTTCCACTTCTAGTAGAAAGTCTTGAAGTTTTTGGAGCTAAATTGCGGACCATTATCCACAACTATTTCTCTTGGCACGCCGAATCGGCAAATGATGTTTTGTCAAACGAAGGCCAACATCTCGCGATCGCGGATGTTTGACAGGGGTGCGGCCTCTGCACATTTCGTGAAGTAATCTGTTGCGATTACTATATATTCGTATCCGTTCGTCGTCCTTGGTAGTTTTCCAACTATGTCCATTCCCCATCGGGCGAATGGCCAACTCGGGGCGTAGGGATGTAGTTCTTCTGCGGGCAGGTGAGTGACGTTTGCGTGCTTTTGGCATTCTGGACATAAAAGTACGAAATTGCGGGCGTCGGCCCTCATGGTTGGCCAGTAGTACCCGGCTCTGTTGGCCGCTAATGCCAGGGATCTCGGGCCATAGTGTCTTCCGGCGCTGCCTTGGTGCAGTTCGCTAAGTAGGTAGGTAATTCTGGGTCCGCTTACGCACCTTAGCAGTGGCCCATCGAAGGATCTCCGGTACAAAACGCGGTCAAGGTCGCCTGGCAGGCCAACCAGTGTATAGCGGGCGGCGTTGACTTTGATTTTGCGGGCTAGTTGCTTGTCGGTTGGCAATTCGTAATCCTGCATGTAGCGCCTTATTGGCGTTCTCCAGTCATTTTCTTCGATGGAGATTATTACAGGCGCAGGTTCCTCAAGAAGCACGGATTGGAGGAGTATCATGATTGGTATATTTCGCGCTTGACTTTCTTCGGTTGTGGCACCGAGGTTGGCCAATAAATCGGCCCTGAGGTTGCGGTCTCGGGGCACTTGTTGGATGGCGAAGTGTTCGAGGTTGGCACGCAATTGGTCCACGATTTTTAGGTAGGCGATCATCTTGGCGTCTTTTGCCTGATAGTGACCATTTACTTGGTTCGCGGCTAGCTGGCTATCGCTGTGTGCAACTATATTTTTTGCCCCCATTTAAATGGCTGATTGTAGGCCAAGTATTAGCGCCTCATACTCGGTTTCGTTATTGGTCGTCCGCCATTCGCACTTGATTGCTCTTTCTAGTATATCGCCTTCGGGTGTTACGAGGACCATTCCTAGGCCGCTGCCTCTTTGGCTGGTGGCTCCGTCCACGAACAATTTCCACGGCTGCGACTGTTTTCCCGATATGCTGTGGATTTTGTCTGCCTTTTTTTCGGCCGCCGTAGGTGTGAAGTCGGCTAAGAAGTCTGCCAAAGCTTGGGCTTTGACGGCCGATCTATGCCGAAAGGTGATATCGTGCTCGCTTAACTCGACGGCCCACTTTACCATTCTTTCAGAGAGCTCAGGCCTGTAAAGGACAACCCGGACGGGATGTTCTGTTACGACCACGATGGGGTGTGACTGGAAGTATGGTCTGAGTTTTCTGGCGGCGGTCACGAGGGCTAGGACCAGTTTTTCCATTGGCATGTACCTTTCTTCGGCGGGGAGCAGCCATTTTCTTATGTAATATACTGGTGCGTGTTTTGTTCCTTCTACCCGGGCTAGGACTGCACTGACTGCTGTTTCGGATACTGACAGGTACAAGAGCAGCTCCTCTCCTTCGAGCGCTTTGGATAGGACCGCGTTTGTTGCTAGTTGCTCCTTGATAGACTCTAGTGCTTCTTGGCAGGACCGATCCCATTCGAAAGGGGCGCCTTTTTTGAGGAGTCGAAAGAAGGGGCGACACTTTTCGGATGAGGCTGGTATGAACCTATTCAAAGTTGCTAGGCGGCCCGTCAGTTTCAGGATGTCCCTTTTTACTTTCGGCTATCCGATATTTTCTATTGCTCGCACTTGGTCCGGATCCACTTCTATTCCTCTCTTTGTGACCAGGTATCCCAAGAATTTCCCTGATGCGACACCGAATGAACACTTGGACGGATTTAGCTTCATGTTGTAGCGTTCCAGTACTTGAAATGCCTGTTGTAAGTGGTTGAGGTGTTGCTCAGCTTTCAATGATTTAACCAGCATGTCATCGATGTACACCTCCATGCTTTTGCCGATGAGGTAAGCGAACATGCGGTTAACGAGCCTCTGGTACGTGGTGCCCGCGTTTTTGAGGCTGAAGGGCATCAATTTATAGTAGTAGGTTCTTCTTTCTGTAATGAATGCTGTCTTTTCGGCGTCGGCGGGGTGCATCAGTATTTGGTTGTACCCGCTGAAGGCGTCCATGAAACTTAGTAGTTCGTGTCCGGCGGTGGCATCGACTATGGTGTCTATGTGCGGCAGGGGAAATGAGTCCTTGGAGCAGGCTTTGTTCAAGTCAGTGAAATCTATGCAGACTCTCCACTTGCCGTTCTTTTTGCGTACGACAACCACGTTGGCCAGCCAATCTGGGTATTGCACCTCCCTTACTAATCCGATGCTCAGAAGTTTTTCTACCTCCTCGTTTATGACTCTGCTGCGGTCGGGCGCAAATTTTTGCCTCTTTTGTTTGACCGGCTTATATCTCGTGTCCACATTCAGCTGGTGCGTTATGATGTCAGGATCGATGCCTGTCATATCTTCGTGACTCCAAGCGAAGCAATGGCATTTGATTGACAGGAAGTGGATCAGCTTTTCTCTGACTGTTGCGTCAAGTCTGGATCCAATGAGTACTTTCTTACTACTGTCGGATGGGTGGATGGGGACTTCGTCCAGCGTGCGCTCCACTTCTTCCGTTCGTGGAGCGTTTTGTAATTGCTATGCTGACGCAGGGTGGCGTTTCAGGCCATTTGCGTAGCATGCTCTTGAGGCCGCTTGATCGCCTCTTATCTGCTTGATTCCCAGTTTGGTTAGAAATTTGATTACCTGATGGTATGTGGAGGGGACAACTTTCATGTCATGTAGCCAGGGACGGCCCAAGATGGCGTTGAAATTGGAAGGGCCCTCTAATACGCAAAATCGGGTATACTTGTTGACGCCTTTGGCCCAAACTGGCAGTTCGATTTCCCCGATGGTATGTTTTGCCTCTCCGCTGAAGCCGACTAGGACCATGGCCTGCTTGGCTATCTTAGACTCCTCTACCTGCATTTCCTTGAGCGTGTCCATATAGATGATGTTGACTGAGGAGCCATTGTCTACCAATATCCTTTTAATGAGGCAATTGGCTATCCCTAGCAAGATAACCAAGGCGTCGTGGTGCGGGTTAAAGAAGTCGATGCTTTCTTTAAAATTGAAAGTTCTTCTAGCTCGTTTTCAACAGAGTATGCTTCTTCGGCCCTGCCACCTACGTTGTGTACGCGACGCATGCTTCTTTTGGTAGCCGAGTACGTAGTTCCACATTCAAGCGATCCGCCCATGATCACATGGACTTTGCGCACCATCTATGGCTCTTATTGTTCTTGTGGCAGTTGGTTACGGGCTTGCGCATCTGTTCTCGCTAGAAATCTTCTAAGGTGTCCTAATTGTAATAGGAAATCCAATTCGTACTTGAGGGCCACGCAATCTGCTGTGTTGTGGCCGAAGTCGTCGTGGAAAGCGCACTGTTTTGCTACATCTATCCTCTTGGGGTCAGACCGTAGTTTTCCCGGCCACCTGACGGTGCGGCCGAGTTTGCCGAGCTCCTGCATGAGTTGCTCTATGGTGATGGTTAGATCATGACTTGGTGGTCGGGTCGCGTCTCTATCCTCACCGCGTTGGTCTGATTAGCGTTTGGCCTGGGCATCAGTGAGCGATCGTATGGTGTGTAACGCTGACGATTACGGTCTCTGCCCCTATGGTCTGGCTTCTGAATGTGCACCGATTGTCGGCTGGTGATGGGTTCGCGAGGGACCCACCTATCATCTTCTTCCCATCTTGCCTGAGCGAAGGCTCGCGATAGTGTTTCTTCCATCGTTCTTGGTTTATATTTGATCAGGTCGGCGTAAAGATCCGACCCCTATAGCAACCCATTGGCAAACGCGCGTATGGCTGTGTCTTGATTGCAATTTGGTATTGTTATCTTTTTTGTCGGATGGCGTAGAGATCGTCAGATTGCCTTTTCGGTTTGCGGCTGCAGGCGAAGTTCTCAACGAACGAGTCTAACAACTGTGAGAAAGACCCGATAGTGCCAATTGGTAGGTTCACGTACCATTCGAATGCTGGGCCCGAAAGTGAGTTTCCAAACAGCTTGCAAAACCCTGCTTCTCGTATGTCTCTAGAGAGTGAGGTCGTCAACATCGCTTGTCGGTAGTGGGCGATGTGATCATCTGGGTCGGTTGTGCCATCGTACATCTTGAATCTTGGTGCCGTGAACTTGTTGGGAAGGTCCACCAGGGCGATTTCGTCAGCAAATGGTGTCTCTGTAAAAGAGTCTTTTGTGGACCTGCGTGGTGGAGGCGGTATTCCAGGTAGAAAACGTATCATCTCTTCCATCTCCTATAATCGCTTGGGCACTTCTTGTGGGATGTCCTGGCCTCGCGTCCGATACCTTTCTTCACATGGCGGCTGCAGGTTAACAACTAGTGTTGTTATGTTTCTTGGATCGATGATCCGTAGTCTTGGTGTGGCGCGTCGCGGTCTCAGGTTGGTCTGGTCCGTCAGTGCACCTTCGGTTTGTGGCAATACCGACCGTTCATTATTGTTGGGTGGCGTATCCGCCAGAATTTCCTCCAAGTCATCGTCGTCGTCGAAAGCTGAAACATCTAGCTGACGTATGGGTGAGTTTATACCTTCGCTTTGGCCCAAGATTGGACTAGTGTTCAGTAACTGATCGTGCCTCGTCGTCTGGCTGTCGTCGGGTTGTCTCTGTCAGCCTTTCTTGCTGGTTTCTTCCTGTTTGCGTGCTATCTCCTTCTGCGGCGGAGGTATCCCTTCGACGGTTGCTTTCAGATTTCTGTTTTCCTCCTCCAACGCGGCTAGCCTCGCCATCTGTTGAGACAGTGTGTCCGTTTGTTGGGAGTGGTCGTTTGGTGTCGACGGATCTTCAGCCCCTTGAGTGGTCGTCGACATCTTTGCTTGATTCGTGATGTTGCCGATTTGCCGTCTTTGGCCGTTGTTTGTTGATCGGGAGACGGAGAAGAGCCCCCACAATGGGCGCCAAACTATTGGGGTAAATCTTGGCAAGGACCAGGAACCCCTTCAAGTTGAGGGCTCTAATCTCGATCTTCGTCTGTTAGTCGTTTTGTGAATGAATGTGTAACCGATTTTGGTTTGCTTCTCCTTCTTATATAGGTTTCCTTCACGCTCCAGGAAATCTTAACTGACTGCTTTCCTAGATCCCGAGATTCGCAGAGATCCATCCATGTTCCAGCTAGGCTTTCTAGAAGAAAAAATTCATTTTGAGCGGCCGAAAATAATGGGCTACGTTTCGGCCGCTCCCATTGTAATTTTCTCCCAAGCCCAGTCACTTAAGGCCTTATTTATTTATATTTCGGCCGAAATAATTTGAGAGGACTAGTGGGCTTGAACTTTTGAAACTCATTCTTAGGGTAGTAGCGGCCGTAACCATAGAAGGTCCAGACCCATATCATGGATATTAGCGGTCGTAGCCATAGAAGATTCAAGAAGTTCCTCTATTTGAGCGGCGGAATATCCCTTGGTATTATGGGCCGCATCATATACTATAAAAATAAATCTTTTAAATTATCATAAAAAATTATTATTTAGATATAAAGTTAAAAAATTAAATATTCTTAATAAATTAATTCAACCGTCCAAATATTTCGACTTTCCATTCCTTTTAAAATATAAATAGTGTGATCAGTAAATAAATTTATTATATTATATATATATTATATATATATATTCACAAACCGTATTGTAATAAACAAATAAAATACAAACACTTGACCATATTGAACTTATAACTTAATAGCATGAATCATTCATTTATATATTATATATTTTATATTTTATTTAAAAATGAATATAATTACATTTATAAATTTTATTTAAGTATATATAATTATCAAATAAAAATAAAAATAAAAATAATATATACAAATTAATTTTTTTAAAAAAATAATTTCTTGCGCAAAGCGCGAGCTAATTTACTAGTTTTAAATAGAGTCATTGGAGTTAAAAATTAGAAAATCTATTAAAAGATGAAAAGAAAATTTTATGTGAGGAGAGATTATTTGTGATTGCATTTATTAATTTTGAAAAATTAAGAGAAACTTCTTCTACATGAGAGAGATTGAGAAAGTACAAGGAGAATTTTAAAGATTGAAAAGTGAATCTATTAAAGATTAAATGTAATAAATGAGGGTTTTATTATAGAAGAGAGAGTATGAGGTGAGAGAGTGTTTTGTAAACACTATAATTGACATAATAAATTTAAAATAGTGAATCTAATTTATATTAACTAAAATTAAATTCTACTTTAAATTTGAAATGTATACTAGGTGAAAGAATTAAATATAATAATGAAGAATATTTTAAAAAAATGATTTGAAAATTAAAAATTAAAATTAAAATATAAGAGAGAAAATTTATAAAAATATTTAAATATAAAAAAATAAATAACTACAATAGTATTTAAGATATACTCCCTCTGATCCAATATAAGTGAAGTTTTAGACTTTTTCACTCTTATTAAGAAAAAAATGAAAATGACTGTATAAACCCTCATAAATGCATTCTCTCTCCTTCTTTTACTCTAATTTTAGTAATAATTACTAATAATAAATAAGGGTATATCAAGAAATTTATTTAACTTTTTATCTAGAAAATCTAAAACATCACTTATATTGGATAATTTCAAACCCTCTAAAACATCACTTATTTTGGATCAGAGGTAGTATAAAATAATGTGATTAATTAAAAGAGATGAAGAGATTGAAATACTAAAGACATAATATATTAAATGTGAGAAAGACTGATAAAGGAAAAATATAGTAATTTGGAGTGAGAATTAATGGGATCATTGTGAAGAGTAAAATAGACTTAAATATTTTTAAAAAGGCTGCTTGTACAATACGTACACATAATTGCATATAACACCTCTCCAAAGTAATAGTCTCGTTTATGTTATCTAGGTGTCATTAATGACTTGTATTTAATGATATATGTTTAATAATATGTATTAATTAACATGTATTTATTACATGTAAGATGTATTTATTATGTTAATGAGTATTAATTATGTGTAAAGGTTTGATTAGGGATGACAATGAGTCGGGTTTGGACGGATCATAGTAAACCCGAATCCGAATCCATTAAGATATTTTCTATCCAAACCCTATCCGAACCCGTCACGGGTTTGGTGGGTTCGGGTCTGGTTTTTACCTACGGGTTTGGGTTAACCCATGAATATACCCGGGAAAAGAAATTAAAAAAAAAAACTATTATATTCCATAATAGGATATTATCTAATGCATGTAAGTTAATACTGGCACCATCATGAATTTATTAATTTAATTATGTTACCATCACCGATTTCAACATTCATAAAATTCACATGCATATAATTGATAACTTAAATAAACAATATCATTAAACAACTTAAATAAACAAGTTATATCCCAAAATAAAGTGTTTAAACATGATAAACACAATAAGATGTTCTAAAAATTGATAAATTCTTAACAAAACAAATAAAAACAATTATTATTTTTTAAGGTTTTATTATAAATGTATATATTTTTTATAATATTATACGGGTTTGGGTTTGGGTTTGGATAAGGATATTTTTTTTACCCAAACCCAAACCCGTGACAGGTATTATTTTTAAACCCAAACCGGATCCATGAACACGATTACCCGAATCTATTGCGGGTAAGCGGGCGGAGTACCCACGGGTAAACGGGTTTGCGGGTAAAACTATCATCCCTAGGTTTGATGATGGATATTAGAACTACAACATGTAGTGTGATTATTATTGATTGATATAATTGTGTTGTTCACATAATTGACTAGTATGGTTATAATACCTTTAAGAGATTATTGAATTGATAAATAATGAATGGTAATGGAAATGTGTGTTTAATCACTTAATAATCGATTGCCCTTGGTCATAAATTGGTATAGAGATGAAGTGTAGGGCTGCGCATCGGTAAATTTTTAGTAATCGGTTATATATATATATATATATATATATATATATATATGTGTGTGTGTGTGTGGACCGATTACTGATCGAATTTTTTATCGGTCGGTAATCGATTGGTAATCGGTATAAATAGTCTCTCTAACCTTTTTTTTCCAATTGTATTGTCTATTTTTTTTTTTTTTTTGCAAAAAAATTATGTTATTAAACAATAGTACATCACCATAATGACACTATTTTCTTTTATTTGTTTTACAATTTAACCAAAAATTATATATTTGCCTCTTTTTATTTAAAATTTGCTTAGACTTAATTAAATATAAAAATCAAATTTTTTAAATTATGATCATGTAAAATGATCATGAGTTAGAGGCTGTGAAGTTCATATAGCTCCAAAATTAGACACGTGGTACACACATGGCACCCTTTATCGTATCATGTTGTGCCACGTGTCATTACCATTTTAGGCTCCATTACACTTCTCCCATTACGATCCTTTTTAATTTTATTTTTTTATTTTTCCATCTCTTCATTTTCGGCTCACTCTCTCTCTTTCTCTCAGATCTACAATTCGCACCTCTTCCTTCTCCTCCGTACGATAATGGCGGCTTCAACACCTACGACTCACGAAGAGAATGTTTACATGGCCAAGTTGGTCGAGCAAGCCGAGCGTTATGATGAAGTGGTCAAATACATGGAGAAAGTCTCCACCGTTGTTGTCCAGTCCGAGGAAATGAGCGTAATCTCCTTTCCGTCGCTTACAAGAATGTCAGTGGGTCTCTTCAACGGTCATGCTCTCTCCGGTGCTCTCTCCAATTCCGATTCAAAATGCTTTGTTCAGGTCAGTTAATTAGTATTAGTAGTTTAGGTTTCTGATTGTTGATTGAGAAAATTGTATGGTCATGGATGAATTATAGGTTTTAAAAGTTCAGATTCTGAAATTTGTTAGAATCTTGAGTTTGTTGTCGATTGGCCTCTTTCCCTTCATCACGATGTCTCCCTCTTTATTATTTTTCTCTGGTCTCTCTTTGACTTACCATAACCTTTTCACAATTCGGGTTTTTATATTTTCTTTCTTTATCGAACTCACAATAATAGTAATGGAACAATTTCTACATCTTGACGAACACGTGGTTTCTGGAGCGGAGACCTATCCATAAGCCTCATTATAAAAGAGCCAGTTTATGGCCTCCAAGTTAGCATTTCGTACATTTATTTCAATTTTTGTTTATGTTGTGTATATAAATTGGAGTTTTGACTTGTAGAACCATATGCTTGGGCACAATACACAACGGGACAGCCGATCAACCCTAATAATCCCAACAAAGGCAGTGTCAAAAGAAGGAATGAGGATACTGATGATATTCTCTATAAGAAGAAAATACTTGGGGTTGGAAAGATTGAGGGATCTAGCAGTGATGCACGAGCGTGACAGGTGGTTTCTACAATCAATAATAGGCAGGATATGCAGTCAACTGTTAATGAGGGTTTAGAGAGTGCAAGTATGAAGTTCACGAAGGAGGAAGGGGAGACATTGTTGAATGAGAAGCCAAAAGCTAAAAAGTTTGAAATTAAGGTGAATTTCTGTTTCTTTTTCTCTTCTGTTTGTTTTGGATTTGGTTAGTGATGTTGGTGAGATGGTAATAGACTAGGATGGAATAAATGGTTGAGCATATCAAGCGGTTAAAGCTTTGTGTAAAGTGGTTTTAACGAGTGGATGAGAATAATGGTGATTGATTTGATTGATTTTGATGTTCGTTGAGCTGGTTAGAGGAATGGGGATGGTGAGGTTTAGTTATGACTTGGGTAATAAAATAGATTTGTGGATAAAATTAAGAAAGTTCAAGATTTGGATTGATTTGTTTTGTATTTTTTTTTATATCTAGAATATGTGAATTTAATCATGACTTCTTCAGCTGCTAAGATCGACGCCAACCTCATCCTCAACAATCTCGCTAATCTCCAAATTCCTTGTTACAAAAGCATTTATGGGTAGACAATTCGTAAGGCGCCAGAAAAGAGACTTGCAAGATATTCCAGAAGATTGATATTAAGATTTTGAATTAAGATTTGAGCAAAATTTTAAGGTTGCTTTCCTAGTTAATTTGGTTCAATTTCCTTGTTAGTTTTATTTCCCTTTTCAGAATGATCTGTTCCTAATTCTATATGCTTGTAAACTCTATTTAAAGAGTATTTCATGATGAATAAAGACAAGCAATATTTTAGTCACAAATTTGGTAGGCAGCTCCCATCGAGTTTCAAGGTGCGTGACTCCCTATGACGAGTTTTAATTCACTATACACACTATAGGTAAGCGTAAGAAGAGAAATCTAGATCCGACACTTTGTCCTGTAACCTGATCTCATATAAGGGACCGTATCAACTTGGTATCAGAGTCATTCACAATTGACGACAACATGCGGGAAAAGGTTCAAAGCATGGTCACGGCTTCAGCAGTAGCCACAGAAATCCTGATTGATGGAATAATTAGAAGCCATGCGGGAAAATAAAAAGGAGGGGAGAATGGAGATCAAAGTTCTGGTTTGAGAGGGTATTCTTCAAAAAAAAAAAAAACCACAATAATGGAGGAATGGTACCAAGGTACGCTAAATTAGATTTTCCTATGTATGATGGCAAGGATGATCCATTAGTTTGGCTTCATCGCTGCGAAAAATTTTTCTTCAATCAGCAGAAAGCAAAGAGGAAAAGGTTAGGCAGGCGGCATTCCATATGACTGGGAAAGCGCAATTATGGTATCACCAAATCGGAGCAGAGGAACCGGGGCATACTTGGGCGATCTTTAAAGATCAATGCAATCTGCATTTTGGTCCACCATTACAAAGCAATTCTTGGGAGAATTGATTAATTTGAAGCAGACAGATACCGTGGAGGAATATCAAAGCAAGTTTCAGAATCTGTTGGCTCGTGCAAGATCAATCCGCTTAGATCAGAAAGTGGATCTTTTTACTGCTAGGTTAATTCAGCCCATTAAGATGGAAGTAGAGATGTTGAGCCCACCCAATTTAGCTCACGCCATGAGCCTCGCTAGAGTCTTGGAGAAAAAACTGCAAGTTGTCTCTGAATTTGCTAGTCATTCACTCACACTTCTTGAGAAACCAGCAAAGAAGAGTACATGGAATAACTCAACAACAAACACTAATTCCAGTTGTGCACCACCATCTTTTATCAAGAAGTTGACATGTGCAGAGATGGCTACAAGGCGAGCTCAAGGACTATATTACAATTGTGATGAATCCTATATTGCAAGTCATCAATGTAAGAAATTGTTTTGGCTTGAGATAGAAGATTATGAGGAAGAAGAAACACCCGATGAGGAAGTCGCTCCGACAATCTCATTACATGTTATGATAAGCAAATTTCAGTCGCGTACTATGTAATTGCTTGCCCTTATCTCCAAGCACCCACTCGTTGGATTGATGGACTCGGGAAGCACACATAATTTCCTTAGTCTTGAAGCGGTTCAATGATTGGGCTTGATAACTCAACCGAAACACGAATTGAAGGTGACGGTGGCAATCGGGCAGAAAATATCATGAATTGGCATCTGCAACAATGTGAATTTTCGGGTGAACCAACATTCTTTCTCAACTGATTTTCTTGTAATTCCCTTAGTTGGCTTTGATTTTGTTCTAGGAATTAAATGGCTTCATATATTGGGACCAATCACTTGGAATTTTGCGACTCTTACTATGTGTTTAAAGAATAAAGGACAAAACATCATATTACAAGGGCAACAATCACTCCAGCCACCACAGTTGCAACTTTTTCAATCAACAAACCACCGACCTCGAGAAATTAATGAATTGTTACAAGCCTTCACAGATTTGTTTCAAGAACCCGGTGACTTTCCTCCTATTCGGTCGTGTGACCATAAAATAATATTGAAGGGAACTGAACATGTAGTGGTATGTCCTTATCGTTACCCACATCTACAGAAAGATGAAATTGAGAAACAATGTGAACAAATGTTACAACAAGGGATCATTCGTCAAAGTAACTCACCCTTCTCCTCTTTGGTATTATTGGTCAAGAAGCAAAATGGGACATGGCGATTTTGTGTGGATTACCGAGAACTAAATGATCACACTATCAAGGATAAATTTTCTATTCCCATGATTGATCAGTTACTCGATGAATTACATGGAGTCAAATTTTTCACTAAACTTGATCTTCGCTCGGGTTATCATCAAGTTCCCATGGATGCACAAGATATAGAAAAAACCGCATTCCGAACACACCATGGCCATTTTGAGTTCCTCGTCATGCCCTTCGGTTTGACCAATGCACCATCAACCTTTCAAGCCTTAATAAACGAGGTATTTCGCCAACACTTACGTCACTTTGTTCTAGTTTTCTTTGATGATATTTTGGTATATAGCAATGAGGAGCATTTGGTGAGCAGCAAGCGACATATCTCAGGACTCTGCTGAAGGGGTAACCACAGATGCAACAAAAATTAAAGCTATGATAAATCGGCCAAAACCTCAAACAATAAAGGCCTTATGTGGATTTTTGGGGTTGACGGGTTACTATCGGAAATTTTATCCGAGATTATGGGCAGATAGCGGCACCGTTGACAAGTATGCTCAAGAAGAAATCATTTAAGTGGAATGAGGAAGTCTTACTTTCTTTTGAAGCTTTGAAGAAGACCTTAGTTAATGCACCTGTTTTGAGTTTGCCAAATTTTAATGAAGAGTTTGTAGTTGAATGTGATGCTTCCGGTACAGGTTTGGGAGCAGTACAAAAAGGGCATCCAATTGCATTTTTAGCAGAAAATTGGCTGAGCGGCACATCAAACTCACTGCCTATGAGCGGGAGTTGATTGAATTGGCAAAAACAGTGCAACACTGGCGACCTTATTTATAGGGACGTGCATTTCTTGTGAGAACCGACCACTACAGTCTTAAATTTCTTTTAGAGCAGCATCTCACAATATCTCCTCAACGACACTGGCTCTGCAAGTTGATGGGTTTTGACTTCCAAGTGGAGTATAAGGTAGGGAAATCTAATATTGCTGTAGATTCCCTATCATGAAGGGAAGATGATTCAGAGGTATTATTTGTTGTTTCTAATCCTCAATTTTTGCTAATAGATGATCTCAAGAGTGAAATAGTCAACTCCTCTATCTTGGTTGAAACTAAGAAAAATATTGAGGAAGGGAATCGTGACTCAAACTGGAAGGTTGCAGATGGCATTATTTACTACAAAAACAGAGTTTATTTGCTGCCTCTTTCGCCCTTGATCCCCTCTATTTTGGTTGGTTTTCATGACTCTACTCATGAGGGAAGACAAAAGACATTACAGAGGATTCGACGAGAATTCCATTGGGTTGGAATGAAGAAGTCTATAATAGACTATGTCACAGCGTGTGCAACTTGTCAACGCCACAAAGCTAAAAATCTATTCTGCAGGTCTGTTATAACCTTTGCAATTACCGACTCAGGTATGGTCTGATATATCAATTGATTTTATTGACGGATTACCCAATTCATGCGGAAAACCAATGTTGCTAGTAGTGTTTGATCGCTTCTCAAAATATTTGCATTTTATCCCTATGTCACACCTTTATAATGTTGTTTCTGTTGCTCGTATTTTCTTCCAGAATATTTTCAAGTTACATGGTGTTCCATAGTTCATTGTCAGTGACCGAGACCCTTTTTTTACTAGTCTATTTTGGAAGGAACTTTTTCGTTTGCATAATACGAAATTGAATTATTCCTCAGCTTATCACCCACAGTCCGATAGATAAACCGTAGTTAATCGTACGATTGAAATGTACTTACGGTGCTTCACAAGTGACCATCTAAAGAAATGGCTCGAGTGGCTTCCTTGGGCTGAATATTGCTACAACACATCATACCATACCTCACTTCAAACTTCACCATTTTGAGTTGTTTATGGTCGTGATCCTCCTCGAATGACTACTTATAGGGTGGGTTCTTCTCGAGTAGATGCCACTGAACAAGCTTTGGTAGACCGCGATGAAGCATTACAGGTGATACAGTCTAAACTCCTACAAGCTCGAAATCGGATGAAGGTGGCTTATGATCACAACCATCGTGAAGTGATATTCTCGCCAGGTGATTATGTATGGTTAAAGCTTCATGCTTATAAGCAAAAGTCATTATCTGCTTGACTTTCCTTTAAGCTGGCTCCAAAATTTTATGGACCATTTGAGGTTGTCAAAAGAATTGGCTCGGTAGTATATCAATTGGCATTACCTCCAGAATGTAGGGTCCATGATGTCTTCCATGTTTCACTCTTAAAGTATTTCAAAGGTGAATTACCTAGCAAAAGTCCTCAATTGCCGCCTATAGAAGATGGATATGTCTTATCTGTTCTAAGTACTGATGTGAAATCTCGCATTAAACGTGGTCATTGGGAGGTGTTAATTCAATGGAGTGATTTTTCCCCGCCGATGCCACTTGGGAAGATCTTTTACAATTTCAGTTTGCCTATCCTACATTCAAGCTTGAGGACAAGCTATTTGACGAGGAGGGGAGTAATGTTACGAAAGCATTTATGGGTAGACAATTCGTAAGGCGCAAGAAAAGATACTTGCAAGATATTCCAGAAGATTGATATTGAGATTTTGAATTAAGATTTGAGCAAAATTTTAGGGTTACTTTCCTCGTTAATTTGGTACAATTTCCTTGTTAGTTTTATTTCCCTTTTCATAATGATTTGTTCCTAATTCTATATGCTTGTAAACTCTATTTAAAGAGTCTTTCATGATGAATAAAGACAAACAATATTTTAGTCACAAATTTGGTAGGCAGCTCCCATCAAGTTTCGAGATGCGAGACTCCCTTTGACGAGTTTCAATTCACTATACACACTATAGGTAAGCGTAAGAAGAGAAATCTAGATCCGACACTTCGTCCTATGACCCGATCTCAAACGAGGGACCGTATCATTCCTCATAAGGTACTTTTTCCTGTTTACAGATATGATGAATCAAAGATTTAGGTTTCGGTTATAGTTTTTGGTTTAATTTGGATATGATTTTTATAGGGTATTAGATTGGATTTGGTTTGATTTAGTCAATTGGGTTGGTGTCTTAGAATGGGAAAATTGGAAGATTGGGTTTTGCTTTCTTTGATTATAATATATTGAGGTTATAATGATGATTGATTGGGTTGATTTTGATGTTTGTTGAGTTGGTTAGAGGAATGGAGATGGTGAGATTTAGTTATGACTTGTGTAATGAAATGAGTTTGTGGATAAAGTTGAGAAAGTTCAAGATTTGGGTTGATTTATTTTATATTTTTTGTTTTTGTTTTTGATCTAGAATATGTGAATTTAATTGTGTTGGTTACTGTATATGATATTCGTTTATGTTGAGTTGTTAAGAAGAGATGGATAGACTTGGTTGATTATTGTTTGTTAGGGTGAAATGCAAAGTTAAGTAGAGACTCAAGAAATGGGGTTTGAAAGTCATTGAGGGTTTATCGCGATATGCTTGAATAAGATAGTGCTTCGGGAGACTGCTCTTGTAAAAGTTGAGAGCATGCTATTCTTCAATTTAATTTTGTTTGTAACAAAATGTTTTTACTTTCAGTTCTTTACAGCGTGTTGGACGTTGGATCATGTACATTGTTATTCGAAATTCTTTTATTATTCATTTTAGTGATTTCAACTCTCTTTTTACTGGAATTCAATATTATCTCTTGACCATGAGCAGCACTGCAGAATCTGTACGAAAGATGGGCATTGTAGAGGCTCCTACTTTTAGATGCTCTGAACGTGTAGAGAAACGAAAGGAGGTTGTAGTCTAACAACCAATCCTGTTGCTTCTTTTTCTATTTCGTCTCATATGTACTGATTTTTAAAGTTAGTGCTCTCATGTATTGCCATGTCTTAGTTTTATTCCAAATTAGAGAAGAAGCACCAAGCTCTAGAAGCTGAGAAAATCCAAGTTGAAGCAAGGACCAAGGTAAAATTTGAAAGCATTAATCCATCCTTGGATTTTATTTATTGTCCTTTAAATTAAAGTCTCCTTGAAGTTTGGTCATTTAAAGTTGGAAGATTCTAGCATTTACCATCTGCTTTCTTTACGCTAATTGAAATTAGTAGGAAGAAAGTGAAGCAGCTATCAAGCAATTGGGAAAGAGTTTAGCATTTAAGGCTACCCCCATGCCAAGCTTCTACAATGATGGACCACCACCAAAAGTTGAATCGGAAAAGGTACACAATTGTTTCCTTCCGTTTTCCTGCCAATAAGATTTTCATTATTACAACTTACATTGAGATTACTCATTTATATGATAATCGCTATAGATGACAACCAACTAATTTAAATAAATAATCATAGTAGCAATAAAGGGATATGGTTCAATTATTAGCAATTTTATTTTTCTTTTGTATTTTCCACTTAACATTAGTATCGTTGTTATATCTTGTACATTGTTATTATCTATGCTTTTAATTTATGCCAGATGTCACCAACATGTGCAAAATCTCCCAAGCTAGGTCGGAAAAAAAGTTGCAGTGATGCAGGCAGTGAGAAAACAAAAGGATCTCATTATGCAGGTAATCACCACAGTATGAGTGTTCTCAAAGAAGATTCCAATGTTCGAGTTCCGTCCATCAGAAAAGATCCAAATGTCCAGAGTGGTAATGTTGTTTGCAAACTCAAAGATGAACTCAATTCAGACAAGGTAATTATGCCCATGGCTAATGAACATGAAATGCCGATATGGTTGGTATGCAGTGCTGATTTATGTTCATTTTTCCTAAGTTATTGAAAGAGAGTAATCATTTTCTCCTATTTTATTGTGGTTGCTGCTGTTAATTTTGTTGTTGTTAATAGTTAAAGTTTTTATTTTTAAATCAGGTAGATGATGTTGATCTATTTTGAATCTCTTATAGGCATAGATTTATTCGCTTTGTCATCAAAATTGCAAAGAGGCCTTAATTTCTACAAATTAACTAACAAGGCTTTGTACGAAGATTGTGAGAAGGTCTAAAAAAAGAATATTGAAGATGAAGACTAGGAAAAGATCCGAAAGAAAAATAGTCATCGGATTGGCATCGCTGAGTAGCTTGGATTAGAAGGTACCTCATTCATTGTCTCCTTCAGGAAACATGTTTTAGAGTTAACAAAAGAAAAATCAAATCATTAATTTGCTTAATATGTTTTTCACTGAATTTGATTTGATAGGGATGGTGAGATTGGTATGAGTTCGTATGAGTTTATCTCTATTGATGTTACTGAGTTTGGAGGACCTGTCAGTAATCTTTTATTATCATCATTCTATAACTATGATTAATTGTTTATGTTTAATGTATTATGTGTTTGCAAAAGCCACGCCTAGGCTCATCATGAGGGTTATTTGAGTGAAGGGGTTTACACTCTACCATCTTAGAAGTCATCTTTAGGTTTTTAAATACTATTTTATGTTTATGTTTTTTCATGATGATATATGTTTTGATTTAATTATTGGCATAAGGGTCTTAGAAGCCCTTGAACTTGGCTATATTTTTCAAGTTAGCCCTCCAACTTCACGAAGGGTCAATTTAGTCCCTTAACTTTCAAGTTTTGTGTCAAATGAGCCCTTTTTGCTGATGTGGATGACATAATTGACATTTTAAAGTTAACACTTGTTGCTGCCAGATCAGCCTCCACATCAGCAAAAGGGCTTAATTGACCCTCCGTAAAGTTTGAGGGCTAACTTGAAAAGTATAGCCAAGTTCGGGGGCTCCTGAGACCCTTATGTCTTAATTATTTGTTTGTGTTTCTTCATGTCTTTAATTTTTTTCCTTTACTTTTAAGTGTTTTATATGTTTATCTTACTTTTGATTGATACTTCTATAATTTTTTCTTTTTAATTAAATTTTTCCATTTTTTGCTCATTTAATTACCAAAATATGTATATTAACATGTTTTTTTTTTTGTGGCTATAGCTTTAGATCTTCACAGAAACACTGCTAAAGAAATGGATCGAAGTATGAATTATTAAGTTCATACATATGTCATCTCATGATCAAACTCATGGAATTAAAGAATAAAACGCAAAATATTTATGATTTCATTTAAATAGAATTTTCAAATATAAGAAGATGATAAATAATAAAGTGTGATGTTCTGTTGGGATTTGAGATATTTATTGTGGGAAATTTTGTGAATATCACTATATTTAACAATAACTCACATGGTTGATTTACTTAGGATGCAAATGGAGGTCTAGGAAGATTGCATGAACAATTGGAGGTAATAATTTTACTAGAAATGAAATTTGATATTTTTCCCCTTTTTCTCATATATAGAATAATAATTTAATTTGATGGGATTGATATGAAATTAGCTGTGTTTATCATGTTAAGATTGTGCTTTTTTTTTTAATTTAATTTTGTTTGTGTAGGAAAATGTTGTTGAAGTAGTGAAGAAATTGAGAGCTAAAGGGATTGAAGTGTTTGGAATTGTTTGTCATATTTCAAATGATCAACAGAGGAAGAATGTCACGACCTGTTTTAGGATCGTAACTTTTGAAAAGTCAAAAAAATAAAATAATAATAAAATATTTATGAACCAATTAAAAATTGATCAAAACGTCTCGGGACTACAAACTTTTAGTCAAAAAGTCCAAATAAATAAAACAAACAACCTGGAATCCAACATCAAGGTATATACATTAAATTCCATCAAATTACATCACCACTACCTCAAACTTTCAATATAATAAATACCGCTTATAATATATAAATTCCTGAGACGTAACTTCATCTGGACAAACATAAACAACAGAATTGCTCCACGCAGCTGAGCCAAGGAAGTTAAACCTGAAAATGATAATTGAGTAGGTGTGAGCTACTCACCCGTAGGTTCCAATTCCCTATTCATAACTTAACCAGGTATTCAGAAAACAAATCTGCAAAATTCAATTTATTTAAATAATTTCGTAAATAGAGTAATAATCAATAATCCTGTCTAAAACCTTTTCACATTTATCAAATATCCGAATAACCTGTATCAAATCCAGTTTCTCAAATCAATAAAAAAATAATAACAACAAATCAAGTTACCATATCGAAATCATAAATTTCCATGCTATCAACATTGATAAAATAAAATATAATATCACCGGTGCCCATGAACCATACATGACACAACCCTGCGTAGGTTTAGGGACTCGCACCCAAGGAGGTAGTGTCCACCCTCCTACTCTCGTGTCACACGCTCACCCCCACCAACATATCCACATAGGGATATCTCACCATAACCACTTTCCACAACAATAATATAAATCCCAGGTTGATAGCAATCCTCACAATAAACATTATATCACAATTTCATAAATACAAAATCTAGAGGTTCTTAATCAACAACCAAAATCAACTTTTCAATAGCAAAATCATTTATTCAAAAATTATTTTATATCAGTAGCAATAATAATAATATTCAAAACTATTTCTTAATAACGTTATTTAAATCACAATTTCAAAAATTAATCCAATTAAGCATGAATAGGAGAACGTACCTGACCTCCGAAGAATTCCTTAGCCCAATATACCCGAAAATCGATAAAGATCAAACCAGAAGAGTTTGGAAATTTTGGAAATATACAACAAGAAATGGTAATCGAAAACGGCGAATGACGGTGATGTAACCAGATAGTAGGTTTAAGGAGTTCTCGACCTCCTAATTCCAACGGTGGTGTCCGTTCCTCAAACCGAAATCAGAATCGACCAGAAATCGCTCTGAAAGCCGCAGAGATATATTACTGACGGCATCGACGGTGTGTGTGTTCTGGCAGAGTGAGGAAGAACAAGATTTAGGAAATCATATATAATATGCGCAATTATAATAAATCCCTCAAACTTTTCAAAATCCAACTTGTACCATACACTTTTTAAATTTTTACATTTAAGCCCTCAACATAAAATAAACTTTTCAAAAACTTCCAAGCCGATTCAACGGTCAACAAATTATATTATATTATTAAAAATTTTCGGATATTACAAAGAATCTTGTAGAAAAACAGTTCAGGTATAACTTAGCTGGGTTTTTATGGTTTTTATGAAGAAATTTGGAAACTAGATGTTGTTTCACATGCAGCAGCAAATTCATCTATTGATGATATTTTAGAGACTAAAGAATCAATTCTTCAAAAGCTATGTGATACTAATGTCAAAGCAAGTACACTTTGTCACGTCCGTAATCTGGGGTCATTCGTCTGCTTATTTTGAAATTTTTTTTTGTCTATTTATCGTTCAAGGGTAAAATAGGTATTTTTTAAAAATATTGCCTTTTCCGGTTTGACCAAATGATTTGACTAAGTTGACTTTTGGATTGGTTCTGAAGACAATTTGATATTTGAGTCAATTTTGCAATTATTTCTAAAATGGGGTTGCTTTTAAATTAATTTGTAAACATATGGGTTGGTAGGAATATTTGATAACCATATAAATTGAAAAGAAAGCTTTTTAGATTCATTTGTTACAAAACCTAGAAACTTAATTTTTACGTATTCTCATATTCTCTCAAATCAAGAACACGCTCACATGTTTCTAAGCTTTAATTGTTGAGGATTTCACTTGACTTTTGGTGTTGGTCTCGATTTCTTCATCCTAGGTAGTAAATTCCTTCTCTCTTTACTTTTAATCAACTTTATATGATTTGGGGATTTTTACATGAACTAGGGTTTGATGATTTGAACTTTGATTTCAACAAATTGATTCGGGGATTTTGTTTCTAATGGTATGGGTTTTGAAACCCTTGACGTCGATTTCATAATTTGGGTTGTTGGGTTTTAATTGATTTGAATTGTTCTTTAGCATAAACCCTAACTTTTGTGAATTGGGGATTTATGAATTTATTCTTGATTTGGTGTAGACCAAGTTGAGGATCGCCGACCGGAGTAAATTCGGTTGTTTGGATTAGCAAATAAGGTTAGTAGCCGTGTTTACGCCCTCACCATTGTCTGCTATTGTCTGTTTGATTGTTTGCTAATTGGTTAATTGAGATAAGCTGAAATTCTAATTTGACTAGCATAATCTGCTGTATTTGATATAAACTGTTTGGGTATATTGCTGTCATTTTATCTATATATGATCGGACATGTGAACTAGTGTCCTTATCTATCTGCTATTTGTCTGTAATATGAAACTGGAATCTGTAATCTGTTAAAGTCCTGTCCGTAGATTAATACGATAAGACCAGCATACTGTTAGGGAAAACTAGATGTATACATTGATGCGCGAAAGTGTATATGGTCTTGATTGCCAACCACTGGATGCGACAACATCACTTCTAGAGCTTTGCTCACTGTCTGGATGCGACGGCATCACTTTTGGGATCTTTGATCCACTTCTGAGGGTTTAACCCTATCTGTCTGTTTCTGTTCCCGATTTTTTTATTAAACTAAGGACAGGCCTGGTAAGTCAAACACCTAAATAAATTGGTAATTTGAACTCTGTGATTATGAATTGTTATGCTTCTGATTATGTGTGTTTGCCATGTTTTGGTTTGATTCTTTTGGTGTTAGTTATTGTCTTTGGGTTTTAACTTTGGGTAGTGTTAATTGTGACTCCTAATTGGTTGTAAATGATAGGAATAGACCCAATTGGATAGCTAGACTTTGATTGGCGAAAGACATAATTTGAATTAGGCTAAAAATATGCCCAGTGTCCGTAACCAGACTGTATACCGGACTAGGTACCGAATTGTCACTTAAAACAGGAAAAACTGGACGTAGGATGGTCTCTGGCCGAGCTCCTTACCGAGCTGGTTACCGAAATACAATTCGGTCAGCCTTGAGATCATTAGATTCACTCTCTGACCGAATTCCTAACTGTAGTTCAGTATGAACCTCCGAGACTATTTAATCTCTCTTGACCGAGCTCTTGACCGAGCTAGGTACCGAATTACAATTCGGTATGTCTGGGAGACTTGAAACTCTCTGACCGAGCTTTATACTGGATTAGGAACCGAACTGTCACTTAAACTTTCATTGGATTCGTATAATTGCTCTCTCACCGAGCTACCCACCGAACTGTCTACCGAATTACAGTTTGGTAAGTCTGGTAGTGCTCTCTGACCGAATTACTTGCCGGACTACTTACTGAACTACTATTCGGTTTCGGTCTCTCTTTTGAAAATAATTTGACAACTGTAAAGCCTTTTTCAGACGGTAAATGCAATAATCGGTATCACTTATCCTAGATCACTTAAAGGGGATTATATTTGGGGTAACTTGATTTGATAATCAAATTGTTTGCTTATGTTTGTACTCTTTGGTTGTTAACTAACCTGCATATGTGTGTGACATGTTATCTGTTTTATAAGACGCATCTGTGTGTGTTTGTTGGGCATTGGCTTACTAACCAGACATCAATAGTCTGACCCTTCGTTGTTTTCATTTTTGTTTTGTATGTTTTGAACCCTTTTTGGGAATGGAAATTTGCTGAGTTTAGACAGTCAGGTGGGATAGCAGGATATCACTAGCCTCGAGCATCGCATGGCATCCTCTTCAGACTTGGATTGCATTTTTGTTTTATTTTATCTAAACTTACTTCTGTTTTGTACCTGCTGCACCATGTTTTTGGGATTTGTTTTCAGATTAAGTACTTTTGAAGATTAAGAGTTTTATTCTCGAATTATGTTGGGTTTTGTTTGAACTATTTGATTTTGGAATTACAAGAGCTGTCTTTCAACTTTGATTCAGATTTGAAATCTGTTTTCTGTATATCTATTTATTCTATATCTGTATTTTTGTTATCTGTGTCTCCGCACCGGTAGCATCCGGACTCTGCGTTCCCTTTTCGTTGGGGCAGGGGTTCGGGTGTTACACACTTCTGCGGAAGCATCCGGACTCTGCGTTCCCTTTTCGTTGGGGCAGGGGTTCGGGTGTTACACACTTCTTTCACAGGTATGTCATTGCTTATACATATCATCCAAAACAAGCTCTTTGATCAAAAGTAATAGATCAATTTCATCATATAGTATAGACATGAGCAACATTATAAATTACACGATTTTAGAATGTATATTAAAACATGTTTGTCATCTGCAGATGTATTAAACAAAGGTTCTTCAAACATTCTAATAAATGTGACATCCATTATGTAAATTGTTGCATCAGTACTGTTCAGAACTTGGATCTTTCTGATGCCATTTTGGCTAATAGACTTTAGTTTTATGATAACCATGTGTAATTGGACTTTAGTTTTATGATAACCATGTGGAATTGGTCTAAGACCTTTCCTCTCCCCTTTCTTTTCATTGTATATGTGGTCGCACCAAAATTAGGTTCCTCCTAGACATGACTTATAGGTATAATAACACCAAATCTTAGTTTTGTTTATTATTTGACTATGTTAAAATATAACAATAATTTACAGTATTTCTTACCATTTGCAATAGATGGTACACATAGAACAAGCTATCTTGAGAGCAGGTTATAAACCTTGCTGCATTGAATAAGGTTTTTTTTTTGTCTTTGTCGAAAAAAAAAATCTGATGTATATATTAAATTGAACTCTGGTGGTATTTGATAAGGAATTTTTACAATAAATTAGGTTTTATTCATTTTCTTTTGAGATGCGCCATTGTATACATGTATTTTTATCCAATTTGTTGTCGTTTGAGAATAGATTGAAGTTAATATAGGTGGGGTTGACTGTCCACTTCTGTAAACTTAACTTATGGAAAATGATTATTCTAATATGATAACTTAGTTAGGAATAACAAAATTTGAATTATTGTCTTGTGTGAACATGAAACACATTAATAACCATTATTCACAATGATATACCAAAGGATGTTCAAGAAAATTTTCTAGCAAGAGCTACTTCAAAACTTGGAAGAGCAATTGCTCTTTATCTCTTTGAAAATGAAGTAAGAGTTCCGGTAAGTTTATATTATATTTGTCTTGTAACAATTAATTTTTGACTTCCATTAATATTTTCAAATCGATGTTAATAAATTATATTTCGAGAAGTTATTATGATGTATGAAACTATTTCAAAATCTAAAATATGAAATTAGAATTTTATTATTAGGGTTTACGTGGTCCATCAAGTCATCGTTTTCTTATGTATTATGGACTTATGGACCAATTACTTACCTACCAGGGTTCGTCAGCTGAAGTTCTTCCATACGATTAACTTTTAAAGTAGTTTGATTGGATGTCTGTGTATATTAGCAGTGGCATAGAGGAAGTATAGATAGAACAATACGTACTGCTAAATTTTCCTTAGTTTTAAGGAATCCTAAGTTGAGTACAATATAGCTCTTTAGTGAGTGTGATGTGATAAACAATGATTTTATACAATACAACATTAAATTATATTAAATTACAGTTATGCTAGTATTGTAGTTCTGTATGGAGAAATCTCCATAGTGGCACAAAATGCCAATTTAATTATATTAAAATACAGTTAATGGGAGGTTGAGTTCTATAATGTCTTTGAAGAGAGTTTTAAGTATATAGACATATATAATTTCTATAAATATATTTGATTTTTTTTGTTTTAAAATTAATTGAGAGGCAATTTGCAGGGATGTGGGGAGAAACTTCCTTCCAGAGAAAGAAAACAGCTAACACGGATCACTCTCGTCCTATTTTCCATCTTCATCAAAGCGAATTCAATCATTTAACAAGTTAGAATTTTTATTTCATTTGTATTGGTTATCCATTTTAGCCTATTATTACAAAATTAATTTCATTTAATTTTTATATTTCTTAATAATTTATTTTTTAATCAAAGTTTTTTTTAACTGGTTTTTTTTTAATCAAAGTAAATTTAATTTGTAGTTAAATTAATTTTTTTCTTAGGTACATAGTATTTAATTTTTTTAAGTACAGTATATAATATAAATATCTTGAGAATTTGGATATACCCCGTATCCATAATTTGTTTGGTTATTTAGAAAAAACTCAAAGACTATTTTGGAAGTGTCATACTTGATTAAGAATGGTATTTCATAAATTGGATTCTAATTAGGAAAAGAGATCCTTCAGAATCCTAAATAGAAAAAGGTTTTCTTAATGATTTAAGAGTACTTTGTGACTAAGTAATCTAATACTATAAATATGGTGTTTGTATCTATTATTAGATATTCTGAAAGAACAATGTAGATCTAGTTCGTTAGGTTTGGCAGGTGCCCCATGGGGACATGGGAACCATGGAGACCATAGAGATCTTGAGTTCTAGGATCGAGTCTTGTTATCCTGTGAGAGTCATATTGGGAGAGTTTATGTTTGAGACTGTAACCAAAGTAATTGGATTTGTGAGTGAGATAGGGGTATTCTAGTTGTAACTGTTGCTTTATTGTTACATAGTGAATTAGTCTCTCGTCGTCCTGACGGTCGTGGTTTTCCCCGTTTCGCGTTTCCACGTAAAAACCTCGTGTCTTATTTTCTCTATATTTCTTGTCTGGTGTATGTTGTTTTACTTTGTGGTTACCAATACTCGTCTCCACTGCAATAGATCACCGATTTGTTCAACAAGTGGTATCAGTGCTAACAATGTTTTTCCAATATATCTATATATTTAAAGATGTTTACATTATTAGAATAAGATCAGATGATTATTATCATAATTGAGATAGTATTTTATATTTTAAAAATTATATTAAAATTTACTATTAACATATTTTTTCACGTATATATGCCCATATTAAATTAAATTAACAATATTTTAAATAAATTACTCTATAAAGCGTGGAAAATATATTTATTTATTTCTATTTAATTTCTATTATTTCTTTTTATTTGAAAAGCCACATGATTGATATTGGCAAACAAAATTTATATATATATATATATATATATAAATCTTTCATATATTACAACTTAATTCTATTAATTTCATTGTTTTACTAAAATAATAGAAATAAATAAATATTTATTAAAAATAATATTTATTTATAAGAAATAATAAATAATAATAAAATTATTATTATATATATATCTTAATAATAATAATAATTTTATTATTATTTATTATTTCTTATAAATAAATATTATTATTAATAAATATTTATTTATTTCTATTATTTTAGTAAAACAATCAAATTAATAGAATTAAGTTGTAATATATGAAAGCATTTATATATATATATATATATATACACTAAAAAAATTATATATATATATACACTAAAAAAATTAACTAATATTATAATAAATTTTTTACAATAATAAAAATATATAAAATTAAAAAATACTATTAACACAGAGATGAGAGCAAAGAATATCATACATTAATGGTTTACAAGATAATGAAGGACATGTGAAGTGAATAACTACACAGATACGAGTCTTTTCCCATTTATAAAGTAAATATTTATTATTTTTATAATTTTTTTTAGTAAAATTTATATTAATATTTTATCAAGTTAATATGAACATAACTATTTTAATAAAAAAATTATTATACTAATTTTTTATTAATCTAAATTAATATAGTTTATTAATATATATATATATTATCAATAAATTAAAATTTTACTATATTTAATTTTTATCAAATATTTAACAAAAAAATAATTTTTTTTTACAATAATACTAAAAATAATAAAAATTAAATGAGCATCATTATATTGAAAAATTTACAATAGTTATTTACAATAAATCTTATGTTTTAAAAAATTATTTCCACTTGCTCTAATAGTTATTATTATTATTATTATTATTATTATTATTATTATTATTATTATTATTATTATTATTATTATTATTATTATTATTATTAAACCACTGATGCTAGGTATTTATTTTTTAAAAGGGTTATTTCTCAAAACCAACTGCAGGATTGACTGAGACTTTTTCATTTTTGGCCAAAAACCAAATATTTCAACAAATTCCATCCATTTTACTGTTCATCCATCGGGGATGAACAGTAATTGAGGATATTTTCGTAAATTTATATTTTTTAATTAAAAATTTAAAATAAAAACAATATTTTCCTTTTTCTTTTTTTTTCTTCTTTTTTCCTCTTCTCTTTTCTTTCTTTGTTTTCCTCTTCTTCTTCACCAAATCTCTTCTCTCTCTTTCTCTTCTTTTTCCTTTCTCTTCTTCTTCACCAGATCTCTTCTCTCCCTCTTCTTCCTTCTCTTCTTCTTCACTAGACCTCTTCTCTCCCTCTCGCTCCTCCTCTACGCTGGCACGTGGACGATTCTATTTACGTTAACGGTCGCCATCGCTTAATTTTAGCCTGAAGTAGCTTTTGTCTGGGCAATATATCCATCTTCTTCATTTTCACAAGAGTGTGATACAAATCCCTCTGTTACAGTTCCCTTAGACTTACTTGGAGAGCTTCTTTACTTGCCGACTCATATATTCAAGAGGTCCAAAATTGACTTGATTATTCTTCCTGTTTCCACCGCCGTTGTCGTTGCCGGCACTGCTTGTATTGTACGCGCTTTAGGTTTATTCGAAAGCGATGACTCTGCTTGATTTTAATTCCGACCGTCTGATTTGTCAAAATTGTAATCAGACGGCTATGATTTGAGAGATTTCTAACAACAAATGTTAGTAATTGATTGCATTCAAATCTCTTTATTTTTTACACCCAATTCTTTTTATTTTTTACACCCAATTTTTGTACATTAAATCTCTATATGTCTCTGTATAGTTAGTATTATTACACAAAAGAATAATAAAATCAATTGTGTTGGTCTTCCCTCGTCTAGAATTTGCATATATTGTAGTAGATAGTACAATAAAAACACCAATAATTTCTTTGGTTTGATTGGGACAGTGTTTAGGGAGAGAAGAGAAAGGAAGAAGAGGGAGGGTGAGAAGAGATCGGGTGAAGAAGAAGAGAAAAAAAAAAGGAAAAAAAGAAAAAGCAAAAAATTATTTTTATTTTTAATTAAAAAATACAAATTTACGAAAATATCCCCAATTACTGTTCATCTTTGACGGATGAACAGTAAAATGGATGGAATCTGTCCAAATGTTGGTTTTTGGCCAAAAATGAAAAAGCGGTTGGTTTTTGGCTAATAACTCAATCCTGCGGTTGGTTTTGGGTATAACCCTTTTTAAAAATTCAATACAAAAATATTATTTATTTTAAATCACTTTTTTAATATTTAATTATTTTGAAATTTATTATTTCAATTATTATTTTTCCCCGCGTCTTTAAACAAAATAACTACTTAACACTACACTCATTTCGGTCTTATGTTGTCAGCAAACGCGTGCACTAACGAGAAGGAATGTGCATGAAGTTGTTCGCTGGCGACATAAAGGCCATGTTGCCAACTCGTACCGAGGTGAGACAAATTGAGCTGCTTGGAGTCGTTCATTGGCGGCAAGGCTAGCGACAAAGGCCCATGTCGCCAATAACCGTGAAGCTGAGTTCTTCCTTAAGTGATGAAGTTAATCATCCAAAACGAGAGCTGAATCATGAGAACCTGAAATATGGTCTATCTTGGAGGTCCCTACAGATGTAAGGCCAAAGAAAATCTGGGCAGGTATTCCAAATCTTGGTGTTATCTTAATTATCTGTTTAATGGATTTTGAGTGATACTGTGTTTAAAATATTTTTTCTATTTTTATTAAGATTTTTAATTTTTAATTTTGTTGTTTATAAATTTTTATTTACACTGGAGTGCAGGTAATATTGGTTTTATATTCTTTATCTTTTTTATCGTGAATTTAAAATTTATGCTATATTTTTATTTATATTTTATATTGATTTTATATTCTTTATCTTTTTTATCGTGAATTTAAAATTTATGCTATATTTTTATTTATATTTTATATTTTTACTAAAATTTTAATTTAATGTATCTGTTTAATGGATTTTGAGTGACACTGTGATACTTGGGTGTGAATTTAAAATGTTTTTCCTATTTCTATTAAGATTTTATCTTTTAATTTTTTTTTACAGGTTTTTAGTTACACCAGGAATATTGATTTTATATTCTTTATATTCTTTTATTATTTTTATGTGTTTTATGGTGTGAACTTAACAAGTTTTTCCTATTTTTATTAAGATTTTTAAAATTTAATTTATTTAATAAAAGTTTTTTAGTTACATTGGAGTTTTTTAATTATCCATTTAATGGATTTTGAGTGACACTGTATTTAAAATGTTTTTCTATTTTTATTAAGATTTTTATGTTTTAATTTATTTGTTTACAGGTTTTTAGTTACAGCGTAGTGCAGGTAAATTTATTTTGTATTCTTTATATGTTTTTTCTTTTTTGTTTTATAGTGTGAACTTAAAAAGGTCTTCCCATTTTTATTAAGATTTTTTCTTAATTTCTTTATCCTTACTATCTTATAAAAACATCAATAAGCAGCAACACATTGTTTTCCCTTTTTTTCCTTCTTTACACTCTTCAATGATAAATATTACATTTTTAGTAAATTTTTATATTCATAATTTATATATTTATGAAGGGCATTAAGGTCAATTCAACTATTAGGATCTAATGGAAATTATATAGGGGTGACACAAGTAATAAGCCACACACACTTCTGTCTGCCCATATTTCTTCTTTAAAGATGTTCGAGAGGTTGTGTTTAAGTCACCAGGCTGAGGAACTTGCTGACGAGGAAGTCCTTTAATTCCTTTATCAAGTTCACTACTTCCTTCGTTTTCGTCGACTTGAGCCACCAGTACATGATGATTCTTCGGAACCGATCGCTCGTCAACAGCTCCTCTCACTTCCTTCTTCTTCTCCATCGTCATCTTTTTCTCTCCTTCGTGTATATTGTTTTTAGGGTGATTTCCAAAAAATCACCGCTAGTTTGACTTATTAGCCAAAAAACTTGACCTTTTTCATTTTTGGCCAATAAACCTCTTTTGGATGGAATCTGTCAGATTTACTGTTCATCCGTTAGTGGATGAATAATAACAGAATGGCATTTTCGTAATTTCCCATATTTATTTATTTTTTTAAAAAAATTTTTAAAAAAAACTTTTTTTAATTTTTTTTCTCTTTCTTTTTCTTCTTTTTTTTTTCCTTTTTTAATTTTTTATTTTTTATTTTCTTTTTTCTTCTTCCTCCCCTACATCAAACTCTCCCCCCTCTCTCTTCTCCACCAAATCTCTCCCTCCCCCACCAAAAATTAAAATATTAAAAATAAAATATAATCTTAGGTTTTTTTTGTTATTATTATTTAACATTGAAGTGAGGAAGAAGAGGGGAAAAAATAAAGAAGAAAAAATTATAAAGAAAGAAGAAAAAAATCGAAAGAAAAAGAAAATATTTTAAAATTAAAAAATATTTTTATTTGAAAAAAAAAAAAACTCTTTTTATTCTTTTTCTTTCCATTTTTTTTTTCTTTCTTTTTCTTTTTTCTTCTTTCTTTTTTTCTTTTTTTCTTCTTTTTTCTTTTTTCTTCCCCTCTTCTTCTTCACTTCAATGTTAAATAATAATAACAAAAAACCTAAGATTATTTTTTATTTTTAATATTTAATTTTTGGTGGGGAGGGAGAGATTCGGTGGGGAAGAGAGAGGGGGAGAGTTTGATGTAGGGGAGGAAGAAGAAAAAAGAAGAAGAAAAAGAAAGAGAAAAAAAAAGTTTAAATTTTTTTTAAAAAATTTTTTTAAAATAAATTAAAATGGAGAAATTACGAAAATACCCTTCTATTACTGTTCATCCACTAACGGATGAACAGTAAATCTGACAGATTCCATCCAAAAGAGGTTTTTTGGCCAAAAATGAAAAAGGTGAGGTTTTTTGGCCAACGGATCAATCTAGCGGTGGTTTTTTTGGAAATCACCCTTATTTTTATCACTCTTCTGGTTATCCATGGACTGATCCATGTATATTCTTGTATTTTTCTCTTGCTGGTTTTGTTGAATCTGATCAGTTGTATATGTAATGTATATACAAAGAACAGGTTACGTTACGCTTACGTGACCGTTTGTGTTGTGGTGTCATTGTAGTTTGCCACGTCGCGCTAAGGAGGCAGAAGGTGATGGGCTGGGTGGGTCGATAATGGGTTTGTTAGGCTGATGTGGGACCCACTTTCACTGCTTGTGTTATGGCGCGATGCGATTACGGTTTTGCCTCGTCTTATATCTTATCTTTACTATATATTAAAAGCGTGGATAAATCGTCTCACATTTTTTATTGATTGATTTGTTGACTGAATTATACAGTGGAAGAAATTTTAAGAAGTTAGGTAGGTCTCTAACTTTGTCTAAAACACGTGGTTAATTTTATCTTTTCCAAGTAGCAATTCATAGAAGATTGGTGAGATGGGTGTGTGTACAGATGGGAATGAGGATAGAAGATTGATTGATTTTGGTTTTGGAGATTGTTGTTTGGGATTGTGAGTTGCGTTATAATATGGAATGTGATAATTCGACGGAGAGTGAGTTGTCGCTTGAAGGAGTTAATCTTGTTACAGTCTTAGTCAAACACATTTTAAGTGTTCTATTTTATTTTTAAGTTGTTTCAAAATAAGACCGAGTCTTAGGGATTGACTAAGTAAACTCGACTAGTTCAGTTGTATTAAAATTCTGTTTCTATTTGAAGTGTAAATAACAGATGTGGGCTCGAAAAATATATAGTGTGCCTTGAACAAGATATTTGTATTAGTTCCTCTGTTATTTTCCTCTGTTTTTCACATATACCATACAAAATTCCTGTACATAGAAACACACAGTCTGCAAACTCAGTAATACACTGCCCATAAACACTTTTTATTCTCATTCTATTTCTTTCAATTGGTATCAGAGTCTAGGATCTTGTTTATGACAAAATATGTCTCACCAGGATTCACCTCAGAGTTCAGTTCGTAGTAGCAGTGGTGGTCGTAATGTTGATCGATCTGGAGAGACCAAGAAAACACCATTAAGAGAAGAGAGTGTTTCGATCAAATATCTGCTCTTAACAAAGAGTAATTACTCAGCCTGGACAATTAAAATGAAAGTCTATATGAAGGCGCAATATGTATGGCACGCTGTTGAGTCAGAAGGCCATGTCGATCCTCGTGAAAATATGATGGCTCTTGTTGCGATTTACCAAGGAATAAGTGAAGAAACACTGTTGCAATTGGGTGAAAAAGGAACTGCAAAAGAGGCGTGGGAAGCACTCAAAACTCTGAATCTCGGTGCTGCTAGAGTTAAAGAGGTTCGTGCATAGGCTCTCCCATGGGAGCTCGAGAGTTTGAAGATGACCGAACAAGATTCAGTAGACGACTACACAACAAAAGTTTCAACCATTGTCAAAAAATTACAAGCTCTTGGAGAGAAAGTGGATGAAATTTATGTAGTCTAGAAAATTCTTCGTTCGGTCTCCCCAAAGTATTTGCATATTGCTTCAACCATCGAGGAATTTGGTGATTTATCAGTAAAAAAGCATGGAAGAAGTGGCAGGGTCTTTAAAGGCTCATGAAGAATGGTTGAGAGGATACGATGCTCGGGGTGATGAACATGTCATGTTGACCAGAGGGGAGTGGAAAGATCGAGCTGAATCCTCAAAATCCAATGAAAAATGATCACAAGAGCATGGTGGAAATTGAGGACACGGATGGGGTACAGGACGTGGCTGAGGGAATGGTCGTGGTAGAGGAAGAGGAAATTTTGGAGGCGGTCGTGGTGAAGAAGGTGATGGCAATCAACACCAAAAGTTTGATATCAACAAAGTAAGGTGCTGGAATTGCAACAAATATGGGCATTTTCAGTCGGATTGCAAATCTGAGAAGAAGAAGGATGATAAGGCCAATCTTGTGGAAGAACTTGATGGAGAATCAACTCTGCTTATGTTGGAAAGCAGTGAACTCATTCACACTGATGAGCTTGTTGGTGACAAATTAATGTTGAATGAGGAGAGAGTTCTTCCAAAGTTCCATTCTGAAATAAATGGAACAAAAGACGCAATATGGTATTTTGATACGGGAGCCAGCAACCATATGACGGGAGATCATATGGCATTGACGAACCTTGATGAAACAATGAAAGGGAATGTACGATTTGGAGATGGCTTTGTAATAGAGGTAGAAGATCGTGGGGCTGTAGTATTTAAATGTCAAAATGGGGAACATTTAACTTGGAGAATGTTTATTACATTCCTTGGTTAAAGTCTAATATCATTAGTCTCGGACAACTGGACGAGTCTGGGGCTAGAGTTGAAGTGAAGGAATGTGTTCTCAGGATTTATGATCCCATGGACAAGCTGATAGCCTAAGTGCAGAGAGGTGCGAATCGCCTTTACACAATGCGAATGACGCAAGGAGAACCAGGGAGTGTAATCTGGTAAACACATATGAGAAATCCAGACTATGGCACACACATTTTGGTCATATCAACTATTTGACCCTTAAAAAGCTTGGCCAAGACAAATTTGTGACAGGTATTCCTGAACTTGAACCAGAAAGAAATTTTTGTGAGACTTGCGTAACTTGCAAACTTCATCGAAGCAAGTTCCCAAAGGCAGCAAAGTACCAGGCGAAGAAACCTTTGGAGCTCGTTCACACAGACATATGTGGACCGATATCACCTATTACAAGTGGTGGAAATAGGTATTTCTTACTTCTCGTTGATGATTTTAGTCGTTATATGTGGATAGAATTTTTCAGGAACAAAAATAGGGCTCTTATGGCTTTCAAGAAAGTGAAAGCAGAGATTGAAGTGCAGTCCGAAAGGAGAATTAAAATTTTAAGAACAGATAGGGGAGGTGAGTTTCTATAAAATGAATTCAGGAACTTCTACACATCACACGGCATCAGGCGTCAACTTTCCGCTCCATACACGCCTCAGCAAAACGACGTAGTCGAGAGAAGAAACCAGACAGTTGTTGAAATGAGTAGGTGTTTATTAAAATATAGAGACATGCCATCAGTATTCTGGGCAGAAGCTGCTCGGACAGCTGTGTATATCCTGAATAGATCTCCTACAAAAGGTGTTCAAGAAATGACACCATATGAAGCTTGGTCAGGTAGAACACCAACAGTATATCATCTTCGAGTGTTCGGGTGTGTCGCATATGTGAAGCATACACAACCACATTTGAAGAAGCTAGAAGACAAAAGCTCAAAAATGGTTTTACTTGGTTATGAATCAGGTTCTAAGGCATATAGATTAGTAGATCCAACAGCAATGCAGATCGTGGTAAGTCGTGACGTGGTGTTTTAGGAGGAAAAATGCTGGAATTAGGGTCATTCAAATTCAGAAACATCAATTATAACACATGCAACTTTTTTTGTCTCAAAAAAGAAAAGAAACTTGGAGCCTGAGATACAAGTAGTTTCAAATGATCCACCAGCTACACCACAGTCAGTTGTAAATGAGTATACTCAGTAGAGGACTTCATTAGAGGGCGAAAGTTCTGAGATTCCAAGGAAATATCGAAGCTTGGAGGATATTTATAATGACACGATGGAGGCTGAACCAAATGAGGAATTGTTGCTACTGTCAGTGGAGGAACCAACATCCTTTGATGAAGCTGCTGGAAACAAAAATTGAAGGCAAGCAATAGTTGAAGAGCTGGAATCAATAAGAAGAAATGGCACCTAGGAGATAGCTGAACTACCAAGAAATCATAAAACCATCGGGTTGAAGTGGGTCTTCAAGCTTAAGAAGAACTCACAAGGTGACATAGTGAAGCATAAGGCAAGAATTGTCGCAAAAGGGTACATTCAACAAAAGGGTGTGGATTTTGAAGAAGTATTCACTCTTGTTGCTCGTTTGGAGACAGTAAGAATTCTCCTAGCTTTGACTGCACATCGAGGATGGGAGGTACATCACATGGACGTGAAATCGGCCTTTTTAAATGGAGAATTGCAGGAGGAAGTTTATGTCACTCAACCGCCTGGGTTTATTGAAAGGGGTCATGAAGTTAAAGTGTTGAAGTTGAGAAAAGCTTTGTACGGTTTAAAACAAGCTCCAAGAGCTTGGAACTCAAAGCTTGACTCATGTTTGCCGGAGTTGAAATTCAAAAGGTGCACACTGGAACACGCAGTGTACAAGAAGCAAGGCAAAGAGGACATTCAAATTGTTTGAGTGTATGTTGATGATCTCATTATAATGGGGTTAAAAGCAGAGAAAGTAAAGATGTTCAAAGAAAAAATGAAGATGATATTTGAGATGAGTGATCTTGGTATGTTGAGCTATTATCTGGGAATTGAAGTGAGACAAAATGCAGATGGTATAAGTCTCTGTCAAAAGGGATATGCTGAGAAGATAATCCAGAAGCTAAGGTTGGAAGATTGTAAGCCATGTTGAGTACCTACGGATACACGGCTGAAATTGTGCAAAAATGATGGAAGTCCATATGTAGATGCTACTCTGTTCAGAAGTACAATTGGGAGCTTAAGATACTTGGTTAACACTCGTCCCAATATCACTTATTCAGTCGGCGTGGCAAGTCGCTATATGGAGTCTCCAACAACTAAACACTTAGCAGTTGTGAAGCAAATTTTGCGATATGTGAGAGGAACACTCAATCATGGTTGTAGATATGTCAAAGGTGAGGAGGAGGAGGAGTTCAAAATAGTGGGCTACAGTGACAGCGACTTGGCCGGAGATATTAATGATCGAAAGAGTACAACCAGTGTAATTTATTTTCTGAGTAAAAGTCCTGTTACATGGCTTTCGCAAAAACAAAAGGTTGTGGCTCTATCATCTTGTGAGGCTGAGTACGTAGTTGCGACAGTAGGAGCATGTCAAGGTGTCTGGATTAGTAGGTTTCTCAAGGAATTAATCGGATGGAAGAATGAAAATATTATGTTAAAGATAGATAACAAGTCTGCGATAGCCCTTGCGAAGAACCCAGCGCATTACAGCAGGAGCAAACACATCGACGTTAAATTTCATTTTATTAGAGATTGTGTTCAGAAAAGAGAAATTGATGTGGAATATGTTGGAACAGAAGAACAGCTTGCAGATGTCTTGACGAAACCATTGCAGCCGGAAAAACTTGAAGATATTAGCAAACAGATTGGAATCGTAAACTTGAAGAAAGAGTAACAATATTAAGGAGGAGAATTGAAGGAGTTAATCTTGTTACTAAGTCTTAGTCAAACACGTTTTAAGTGTTCTGTTTTGTTTGTAAGTTGTTTCAAAATAAGACTGAATCTTAGGGATTGACAGTAAACTCGGCTAGTTCAGTTGTATTGAAATTCTATTTCTATTTGAAGTATAAACAACAGATGTGGGCACGGAAAATATATAGTGTGCCTGAAACAATATATTTGTATTAGTTCCTCTGCTATTTTCCTCTGTTTTTTACATATACCATTCAAAATTTCCGTAAAAAAACACACAGTCTGCAAACTCAGTAATACACAGCCATAAACATTTTCTATTCTCATTTTGTTTCTTTTATCGCTGGCGTCGAGAATGAAGTTCAGGAGCAGAGACATGAACCTAGACTCAGTGAGTTTGGAGTTATAGAGATTTTGAACCGTTCGAAGAATGCTATGTGGGATGTTTGAGGATTGCTATGTCGGATCAGTGAGTTTTGGACTCTATTTGGTGGAGGATGAGTAATAATGAAGATTAAAAATAGGGGAGGAGGAGATGATGAAGAAGCCATTGAAAAATGGTAAACACGAAAAGTGGGGTTTTGGAAATAAAGATGCGGTCAGCAGTAGTGTTTATGTACGTTGAATTTATACGTCACCTGTTAGTTAAAGGTTTTCTTGCGTGACACGTCGCCCCACACTATTAGTTGAGATGACTTCATACTTGACTTAAATACATATATACATTAAGATTTTTTTTTTAATTTATAATTTAAAAATATAATTAATTTTACTACCAGTTTAAAATACTTTTTACATTTAAATAAATTTTAATTTGTATATAAATGTTTATTATTATAAATTTTGAATAAAATATTAAGGAATTATTTATATAATTTACATAAAAAGAATTTTAAAAAATTATTAATTTTTAAAAAGTAGATATTTTTATAAAATAATAATTTAAATAGATTATTGTAAAAATTTGCATTATAAAATTATTAAAATTATAAAAATAATTTGAATTATATTTTAATTATGATTAAATATACTAAATTTTACTATCAATTTTTATATATGATTTTAATTTATAAAATCTAATTAACGGTTTTTCAAGCCTATTAACTTTACTGAAAAATATAATTTATCGTATTGAATTTCTACAAATTCAAAATAAGAAAATTTTATTTATTTAAAATTAAAATTTAAAATTCTTCTATTTTATATATTTTTTATTCAATATTATTGTAATTATAATAATTTTAAAAAATTATTAATTTTTAATTTTAAAATTATATTTACTATTTGAGATAGTTAGCCTTTTATTATTTTAGTATTAAGATTTATAGTTGTTTCTAATATTAAAGTTTTTATTTAATTTTTACAATTTTATATATATTAATTTTATATTATAATTAATTTGAAAAATTCTAATTTTTGTATAATAATTTATATTAAATAATATAAAATCTATTATAATTATAAACGAATATTAATTTATTTTATTTATTATAATTTTATATTACAAATTATTTTAATAATTTCATTAATAAAATTTCAAATAATAACAATTGATAAAAAATTTAAATAAAATGGCGCACCTGCCTTGCAGGTGCTGGAGGCCTAGTACTATATATAAATGTCTCTACTACAAACAGTTATTAAATGTCTCTACTACAAACAGTTATTAAATGATAATACACATTTACATGAATACAAATACTCTACTTCAAAGGTCGTTATTGTTATTTTGTTTTGTGGTGTGAGGGTGTATTTTAAAAATTTAGATTTGAAATGAATTGTAATTTGCACTTCTATGCATCACTATTTTTATACATATATATATATGGTCTACCATTATTGTTTCATTATTAATTTTGACCGCTTAATTTTAGCTTTATGATATTTTTAATATTTATTAATTATTATAAAAAATTATATAATAAATAATAAAATATTACATAATTATTAACATGGGAAAATTATACAAAATGAACCAAACAAATTTTAAAAATTCAAAACTAAACTAATAAAACTTTATTTTTATTTTTGAGTCATTCAAAAATAGACCATCAAAGTTTAAAAATTCAAAACTAAACTAATAAAACTTTATTTCTATTTTTGAGTCATTCAAAAATAGACCATCACAGGTTCATAGATCCTTTTTACATACCACCTTCACATCTTCACATATCAGTGTAAAAGGTCTTCACAGAAGGGTAAAATGGTCAATTTGATTCGTTTTTTAAAAAATGAAAGTTTGAAATATTATTTTTGTAAAATTTTTAAAGTTTGACTATATAATGCAAATAAAAATTATAAAATAACAAAAATAAAATAACCCTTATAATATTTACAAGTAAATTAAATTAATTATATTTATAAATCTTTTATTTATAATTTCAATTGAATATTAGCTAAAAAAACAATAATATAAAATAATATATATGTATATAAATTAATCTTTGAATAAAAAAACAATAATATATTGTTTTGAAATTAAATTTATTTTTTTAAATAATAATATATTATAGCAAAATATAATATTATATTTAGAATCGGAAAAAAAATTTTGAATTTAGCTTGAATCCGATTTGACACGGTATTTTGTTAAGTTTGAAGTAATTTTTTTAAAATTTTATTTTTGAGACATATATGGATGAAAATACTAATTAATTCGGATTATTCGATCAAGTTTTTTAATTTTTTTCAATATATAATTGAAATATGTGATTAAAAAAAAAAAAAGAACAAACAAATTTAATTATGTGTGCTTTCATCTTTGATTTATATATAAAGAGTAAATAATTATATATTATTATATGTGATTGAAAAAAAAAATTATTTATTTGTTCTGAAATTTTTGAAATTCATGAGGTTAATTATATATCTATTTAATAGGTTAATTATATATCTATTTAATAGATTAAGAGTCCATTGGATTTCTAGATCATAAAAAGTTTACTATACAATTATAGGCCACTTTTGAAAAGTTTGCAAAACTAAACTTTGATTTTCACTCCATAGGCCATTCACAGCTGTGAGCGTAATTCGCATAATTCACAACATCTGTGAATTGTAAAGTTTCAGGGGTATTTTGGGAAATTTGGCCTATGGAGTGAAAACTAAACTTTAAAAAGTCTGTTTTTGTATGTTTTTCAAAACAGACCTATAGTTGTATTTTAAACTTTAAAAAGCCCATTTCTTAAAATTTTCACATAGGATTAATTATATATCTATTTAATTAGTTACGAATTTAAAGTTAATCTATTTATTTAATAAATAATATTATTATATAATTTCTTTATATATTTTTTATTTATTATTATATTTATTATAATTTGATTTTGTTATAAATAAAACAAGTTTAAATTATTATTATACTTTTTAAATTAATTAAGGAGAGACATCACTTATCAGATGTCACTATTAATTAAGTGAAATTTAAATGAGAATAAAAATAAATAATAACAATTAAATAACTATTATTATTATTTAAAATATTAATTTATTTTATGTATTATGAATAAATAATAGTTAGATAAAATTTTGTTAAGTTTGATATATATATTTGAGTTATACAAATCATACTCATTTGGTTTTCAATTTGATTCGTTTGGTTTTCAATTTGAGGGTAAAAATTAAAACTTTCATTTGAGTTTCAAATTTGGAGATAAAAGACTACGAGCTATTCAGATTTTGAGTCGGGAAGCATACCCTGTAATTTATTGATCAGATAGAGAAATAATGGTCGTAAAAACCATGTAATTTATTGATTAGAAAGAAAATGATTGATCTGTTTGGGTATTATATTTTAGTATATATAATATAATTTTAATAATATTATTATACATTAAATCTAATTAATTTTAATAGCTTTGTAATTAAGTTTTGTAAAAAAAATATTTATTAGTTTAAATTAAAATAATATATAATTAAAAATAAAATATTTAAATCATATATATATATTTTTTTAATAATACTAAAATAATATTAAATCAATTATTAAAAAAATATTCACTATCAACTTAAATTTAAAATATAAAATAAAATATTTTAATTTTTTATATTAAATAATAAAAATTCCACACACCTTACGTGTGGAACCAAATTAATACATATTAAAACGCGAATAAGCAGGTGGGGACAACTGCTTCCACCTGCTTATTCCAAAACAACTCTTCATTCAAATGGAATATTATAGAATTACACAACTCATTGTTAATTTAAAATGGGGATTGTTATTTCGCACAACCTGTAACATTTTTTTTCCAAATATAATTTTATAATGTGTTTTTAATATATAATCAAATTTAATTCTACAAAATAAACTAATTTATTCTATAATTTTTTTTATACTATTTGTATCCTTAAAAATAATATTTATTTTATTTATTAAGTTTTATAGTTTGATTTGATTGATGTTTTTTTTAGGATGATATTCTAAATCTTAAACCCTAATAAAATAAAATATCATAATTCTATTAGACATAAATATATGATTCGATACGGAGAATATTATATAAGTCGTCATCTTTAATGTTCTCCATAAACTTAATAGATCTTAGTTTTATTTGAAATCATTTTAAGGAGGAAGAGGATGAGACTCGTGATCATTCAGTATCACATCTGTATTAATCCAATATTTTTTAATTACATAAACTGTTTTTTATTTATAATGTATTTACAGTAGTTTGGTAAAGATTAAAGATTAAATATGAATCAATTGAGAAGTTTTAAGTTAACTAGACAATTTTATATGAAAAATAATAATTTATATTAATTATTAAATTAAAGTTAATTAAGTAATTTTAATATTATTTAAATAATTTATAGTTTTATTATATTAAAATAATAAAATAAATTTTAGAAATATTTAAAGTAATTATTTAAATATATCATAGATAATATTGATATTGGATGTAGTATTGGATAGTGGAAAATAGCAACCATGTTTAAAATTCAAATGAGAAAAAAAGGCTGTAGTATCTTTTCCTATACTGGATCAAAACATAAATGGTTGGACATTTATCAACGACCACCTTCTGCCACAAATAGACACGGTCTCACTTTATTATTCTTTCACGTTCTTCGGCTTCTGCGATTTCTCCAATCTATGTTCGATTGATCCACGACTATCTCGCTGCTCAAACACGTTCACTCCAACGCATTATTTATAGAAATTTCCACCCGTAACCACTGGGTGATCTCTTCAAAGGTAAGCTCTTGCTTTGTTCCCAAATTTCCATTCCAAATTTTAGTATAAACAACAGAATGAGGTAGGTTGATGGTGGAGTGTAATTGTATTTCCAGAGTGGAACTGCTTGATTGATTAATTGATTTCAATATAAAATGAATCCTTTACCGATTGGAGTTTTCAATTGAATTCAATTTAGGGTTTTGTTGAATTTTTTCGCTTGCTTGATTGATTAATTAATTTTATTGCAAAATCAATCCATCAGTGGTTGGAGCTTGCAATTGAATTCAATTTAGGATTCTGTTAGATTTCCTGGTGTTACAATTCACTTGTAAATTTGTAGTAAATTTATTGTACGGTTCTAATGTGTGTTCTTTTTTCGTCTTCTCTGTTCATCTGTTACCTTGACACATGGCTGCACTTGTTTCTGCTATCTTTTTTCATTGATTCCATACAAAAACCATTTCAAGGTGTGAGAAAGATTTGTTTCTTTGTTTGACATTTTTATTGATTGATTTTGATGCTGATTATTGTTTTTGTGATTAATCATGATATATTAGATTTGCTGTATAGGTTTTTACCTGGTAAAATATTTGTTCTTTAGAGCTTTATATAGGAAGAATCTATGATTTTCATCTTCTGTTTGTGTTCTTTTATGTTCAATTATAGGATTTCAAGTATATATTGATTTGAGCGGCAGATTTTGATGTTTAGATAACTAAAGCAATGATTTTCTAAATTTATGTGGTTGTTTTATATGCTCTATGATGAAAACAGAGAGTCTGCTAAATCCGAACCTGAGGCATATCCTACAGCTGATGCCATCAATGTGAGTACACTTGTCTAACTGTTTCGATTTCCCTACTTAATGAGATTGTCTCATAAACCCTCCTGTGTAACCTCTATGCAATTGAATACCTTTTTCTGTAAATTATGTGTACTTGTAGTAACTTAACTTCTACTTGTGCGTCAATATACTTGTGCGTCAATATGATTATGTATATTGAGTTATATATTTCTATTATAGTGCTTCATTCATTTATAAGCATGGTCATTGATCTGCAGGACGAGAATGAATTTTTTAGATCAATTTACATTTGACTGTGTCTATATATATATACACACCTCTGCTTCCCTGTTTCATTTCCAATTTTGACTTTAAGATAAAATGAAAATTACACTGTAGCTGACTGAAAAGTACATAAAAAATCACCTTAGTCAATGGATTAATTTGCAATTTGTCACATCTGGTTGAGTCTCTTCTATGGTTATGGATCTCTGAAATGTTTTCGTTCGTGTTCATGTTGTTGCAGCAGCATCCTTGCTGGGACCAAAATTTATTGATGAGATGTGTAAATTATTCTCGATTCTATTCGTTTTAGTATCCATCAACAAACAAACCAATAACTCGCGACCATCCATGCTCTATTTCATCTTCTTCCCCTGTTTTCCTCCACTCTTACTTGCGCCACCACAGAAGATATATATACTTCAATATAAATAAATGTTAAACTCTCATTTTATTGATTTTGCTATCTGCTTTCGAATTTTTCTTAATGATTTTATAAAATTTAAATGCTAACAAATTTAAAAATAAAAATAAAATTGAAACAACAGCTCCTGCGCAGAGGCTGAGACTAGTACTTAATAAAAGCTTTTTATTTACACTAAAATTTTTTAATTATTTGTTTAGTAGATTTTGAGCAACACTATAATTTTTTTTTCTATTTTTATTTAAATTTTTTCTTTTCAAGTTTTTCTTTACACACGAGTGCAGATAATATTGGTTTTATATTCTTTATATTTTTTTACCGTAAATTTAAAATATAGAGAAATTTTTATATTTATTTTTTTTTCAATTTCTGATTGACAATGTGAATATTACATTTTTCATTTTTAGTTATTCTGAATTATCTAATTTTAAAATTGATTGTTTTATATATCCTTATCATTTTACTTCTGTATTCAAATTTGATAATAGTTTTTGGATTCCTTACTAAATATTACATTTATTTACATATAATATTATTTTTAAATTTTTTTATTTGCTTTTTGATTATACACCTTATCATTTAATTCCTATTCTATCAGCAGGTTGAACTCGGTAGAACTCCTAAACTCCTCTTCCTTTCCTGCTTTTCCATCAAAATAACGTTTAAAATGATAATTTTTATTAATATTTTTAATTTTTAATTTAACTATTACAAGTTTTTAGTTATATAGGTAATATTCTTTATATTCTTTATATTTTTTATCGTGATTTAAATTATATTTTTATTTGTATTCTATCTTTTTATTAAGAATTAAAAAAAATAAATTATCTGTTTAATGAATTTTGAGTGATACTGTGATAGCCGGGTGTGAATTTAAAATGTATTCTATATTTTTATTTTATTTATATTTTTATTAATATTTATATTTTTAATTTATAATTTAACTGTTTACAGGTATTTAGTTAGACTAGAGGGCAGGTATTTAGTTAGACTAGAGGGCAGGTAATATTCTTTATATTCTTTTATCGTAAATTTAAAATTTATTTTATATTTTTATTTGTATTTTATATTTAATTATTTTTTTAATTTTATCTGTTTAATGGTGTGAATTTAAAATGTATTATATATTTTTATTAAGATTTTTAATTTTAATTTATTTGTTTACAGGTTTTTAGTTACACTGTAGTGCAGGTAATATTCTTTATTTTTTTTCCGTGCATTTCAAATTTATTCTATATTTTTATAGTCAATTTTTTTATTATATTTTTTAAATTTCAGATTGATGATGTGAGTGTTACATGTTGCATTAATACATTTTAAAATTTTTTAATTATAATTAATTAAAAATAATAATTTTTTTTTCAATTTATCCGGGAAACGCACGAATGGGTCTACTGGTTAACATATGAAGAAGTTCATAAATCATTCAAATATAACTTTACAAAATATTGGAGCTCTCACCTCACCTTCAAATCGTTTACAAAATAAATTATATACTAAGTGTTAATAGCATATGATTAAAGTACGAGTCAAATATTACAGCTTTACAAAAAAAAATAAAATAGAGCTCTCACCTTTAAAACTTTACAAAAACTTCAAGCTTTTACAAATAGAATGAAAAGTTTAACCTTTACAAATATATAAAAAAAAAAAAAAAAAAAAAAAAAATCATAATTTATCATCGTAGTAGCCCAAATCCAATGCAGGAAATGTATCAATCTTCGAAGTAGTCCCAATTAGCCCAATCACATGCTTCAACATCCCAATTGAATCACTAAAATTATATATATATATATACACACACGTACATATATACAAGCTAAAACCAAAACCATCATGTCTCATAAACATCAACCCAAATAATAATTAAAAAAAAATGCACTTCACAAAAAAAAATAATAATATAGTATGATAAATAAAAATTAAACAACAAATTAATACAACATTTATTATATACCCCAAACTAGAGGGGGCAATTTGGGACACGACACGACGGGTTGACACGATACGAACCCGTTTATTGCGGGTTTGGGTTGAGCCTAAATGGATTGGGTCGACACGATATGAACCTGTCAACCCGTTTAAGTTTATTTTTCCTTTTATTTTCATTATTTATAATATTATTTAGTTTTAATTAAATGTAATTTAATGTTAAATGTATCATAATGAGATCTAATAGTATAATAAATTACATATATAAAAAATTTTAATTATAATGATGTAATTTATAATATAAAATTTTATTATTTAAAAAATTATATTTGACTTTTTTAAATAAATGGGTTAAACGGGTCAACCCGCTAACTTGCGGGTTGACACGATCAAATCATTTATTAAATGGGTCAGGTTGGGGTTGGGGTCAACACGACACGCCAACCCGAATTGCCACCTCTATCCCAAACAACAAATCAATGGTATATAATATAATATTTGATTCAAAACTCATAACAATGACTAGAGTATAAAATGTAAAACTACAATTAAAAAAAAAAGAAAAAAAAAAGCAATTAACAAAGGTCTATAAATTTAAATATAACCACTCTCCATAACAGCATTTGATGTTGGTCCCAATCTCTTTGATGAATCTATATAACAAAATGATAAACATAATTGTTAGATTTAAAAAAAAATGTATATATATATACTAACTAGTGAAAATGCTTTCATTTCGCGCGAGATATAAACGTTCTTAACTATTAAATAGTGTTAATAATAATTATTATTTTTATAAAATATAAATTTTATCAATGCGTTCATTATTTTTAATTTTTTTTAAATTTTTTAATGAAATTAACAATGGCTTGATTTAAATGTTTTAAAGTTTATTTTCTTTTTTAAAAAAAAGTCAAATATTTTTTTATTAATTTTATTTATTCAATATTATTAAGAAATTATTACAACTATTTAAAAAGAACATTTGAAAAAAATAATATTTAATAACTCATTAATATATTATTTTTATTTTAATTGAAATTTCATTATCATGAAATTAAATTTAATATATAAAAATTAAATATAATTTATTGTGTTTGATTATAATTACAAATTCCTTAGGTTGGTAAAGTCTAATTTATTTTATTTATTTATGAAAATACGAATTTCTAATTGAAAAAATGGTAAGAAGATGCTAAATAAATATAAGTTTATGTATTACATTTGTGAAAAAATATATTATTTCATGTATTTTTTAAAAATATAAATATAATAATTCTATAAATATATTTTATTAATATTTTGTGAGATATTTATTTTAATGAGTTTTAATATAAAATAAATGTAATATAATTTATGATATAATTAAACATTAATTTTATTATAACATGAATTTAATGGAGTTAATGATTAATTTCACTCTTTTTTTAGTATTTGATACATTAAAGAATAATGATTTTATTTTTATTATTATTTAAAAAATAAATAGTAAAATAAAAATTCTAATGAGTAAAATATTTTTAAAAATTGAGATTAAAATAGGGGGAATATATATATATATATATATATATTCAATAATATTTTTTATTATTGGATTGCATTCTTAAACAATATTGACATAATTTAATTACTAATTTTTTAGATTAATTAATTCTTATCCCTCACATTAATAAAAAATTTTGTATATTATATATATATATATATTAATACACATCATGTAATAATTGCTTATTGAAAATTTAAAAAGTGGGTAAAATTTTAATTAATAAATGCATTGGAAATGAATTTTTTATTTATAAAATATCACCTTTTCAATTTTCAATCAATAATTATTACTTTAATAATAATAATAATAATAATAATAATAATAATAATAATAATAATAATAATAATAATAAATAAATAATTGATGCATGTTATCTTTTTTTCAATAAAATATACCCTTTTTTACCTCTTATTTTTTATATTATTTTTTTATTTGATAATCTATTATTGATTTATTTTTTTAATTAAATTTTTATCTATTCAAATGATAAATACAATTTGAAATATATGAGTAGTGTTTTTAACAGGAATATATAGATAAATCCATTTATTGTTTATTGGGAATTTAAAATGTGAGCAAATATATAATTAGTAAACTACGAAAATTCATTTGGAATACCAATTATCTAACGGTCAAATTTGACATTTTAAAATATTTTTAAAGTAGTGATTACAAAAATAAAACGGATACAAATATCTAAATTATAGATATTAAACATTAAAAAAAAATTGTCAAATTTGACATTTTTAAAAAAAAATATTTTTAAGTAGCGTTTATATATAAGTGGAAAAAATTGGTACAAATATGTAAATTGTAGACATTAAATATAAAATAATAATAATGGTCAAATTTGACATCTTTTGAAAAAAATTTTAAAGTAGTATTTATATAAATAAAATAAAATAAAATAAAGGGTAAAAAAAGGGAGCTAATAGTATTCACAATATTAGTAATTTTCCTAATTATTATCATTATACTTTTTCATCATTAAATTTGAAATTATTTACGTTTAATTTGTAATTAAAATATATTTACTTACCATTCATATAATTTAATGTCATTATTCTTATTAATAACTATTCCGTTACATTTCAAGTGATGTTTTATGATTTAATTTTTGTTTCAATTCAACTATTTCAACTTTCAAGAGAATATTAATTATTATTTTTCAACTTTGTCCTTGAATATTAATTGTCATTTCCTATACACATAGTATTATCGCTTATATTTATTAAAGGGTAGTTTTGACATTCATACTCATCTTGACTATTAATTTATGATGTTGAACTCATTTCTTAAGAGATGTCCGTAAACCTTGAAACGGAGAGAGAGTATATTATTTAAAAAATGATATATAAAACAGTACAAAGTAAAGAGACATTTATGGAAAAAATAATGAATTATTTAATTATTGTTTATGTGCATGGATTGAATTGAAATATTATTATGTAAAATAAGTGAAAAAAGTAAATAATTAATTATTGGCACAAGTAATGGTATTTAATTAACTAAATAAAATTGTGGTTTTAAGCAAGAATTGTGGTTATAATTATTCTATAGCTCCACTTAAGTAATAATAATTAATAATATAAACAAAATAAAAATTCTAAAATAAAAAAATACTATATGAAAAACCTAACTTCCCCACCAAAAATAAGAGAAAATAATAATAATAATAATAATAATAATAATTGATTTCAACTATATTTTTTTTGGTGATGATGTATAATACAATATGCTTAACATATATAAGATTTGAAATTCGTTACATAATACAATATGCTTAACATATATAAGATTTGAAATACGTTACATGAGCAATGAAAGAGGCTCTTGTATCTAATCTAATTAATAGGGTGACCCAATCAAATTATAAATTAAAAAATGAATGTACACCCAATAATTTAAAGGTTCATATACAGTACAAGTAACTCGGATTCTCTCCTTTATTTTGGTGTACCACCCCGGTTAAGCTTTCATATCCTACTCTTTTTAACCCGCAGTTGAACTCCATCACTCCAACCATTCATCAAGCTGTGGCTAAAGTTCAACCAAACCAAAATTGTCAATTCTTCTTGAGCGTCACCCATGGTGAGGTCGACATCGTGAGCATCACCAATGGTAAGGTCGGAGCCGCTGATTCTCTTTAGTAAGGTCAGACATCGTCAGAGTCACCGGTGGTGAGGTCGGAGCCCTGGTTCTCTTGCTAAATAGATTGGTGCTAGAAGAGAAGATCGGAGAAAATATCACTATTTAAAATTAAATTTGTTGAATTTGATGGATGAAAATGTGAGGAAAAGATTGTGTGAATGATTTCTATTTATACAATTTTGATTTGGTGGTTAATTAAGAGTGAGGAAGTGGAAGATGAATAGAAATATAAACGTAAACTAAGGAAGAGAAATGTCTAATTAAAGTCATTAAATACTCGTCCGTTTTATTTTTCCAAATCACTTTATAATATATTATTTATATTTATATGGATTTTTATAATTCATTAAATGAGAAAGAGAGAGGAAAGAAAGACAAAACAAAACAATATCTCATCACAAAATTGCATTCTCGTCAATATCTCATTAAAATATCGTAAATATCGTTAAGATTCAAAAATAGCCTAAAACAGCTATTTTTCCACCCAAAGCCGAACTCTCAGCGCGCCACGTCATCTTCGTGGGTCCCGTTGAGAGTTCCGCTTTATAATATATAGATAGTAATACCTTCTTCAAGCTTCTCAAGCTCATTCAAGGCTTCTTCTATATTGATGATGTGATCCGATCCTTTCCTATCTTCTTTAAGCCAATCTTGCGTGCAAATTAGAGCTTGCACCATCCTATGAGTCAATGAGCTCCTAAACGGATCAAGAACACGGCCACGGGTAGAGAATGCCGATTTGGAAGTAATAGTTGATATAGGAATGACCAATACGTCACGAGTCATGGTGGCTAGAATAGCAGTGGCGGATCCAGAAATTTGAAAATAGGGGACATTGATATGAAATATCCAACAAAAGAAAATAGGTGAATAAATATTTAACAAAATATACTATGTAGATCAAAGTTAATATATGTTCAATAAAAAAAGTATTACAATTTATAATTGTTGCCTACGTATTTTCATACTCTGAAAACGACTGATGATAACATCATTACTGATTTTTGAGAATACATCAGATTGGATAAAAGTTACTAAGCAATCATTCAAAAGCAGATCACTTATACTATTGGGCAATTTGCTCTTCACATAGTTCATTGCAGAAAATGCACTTTCCACACTTGTCGTTGCCACAGGAAGAGTCAAAACTAGTTTAAAGAGTAAATACACCTGAGCAAAAATAATATATTTGCCTGTCTCAACAAGCTTTACTGAAAGTTCACCTAATTCATCAAGTCTAGAAAATCTCTTATCATTGCGCATATCATCAATAAAGTTTTCAAATTGAAATTCAAGAGCTAATAAATCAACTGCAGAAAACTCACTAGGATAAAATTTTGCAAGTTGTAGGGCTGTATACGAGCTGAGCTCGAGCCTGGCAGGCTCGTGGCTCGGCTCGTGGCTCGCGAGCTTTTTTTTTTCAGGCTCGGGCTCAGCTCGTGATAATTATATAGGCTCGGCTCGGCTCGTTTGAGCTCATAAAAGCTCGGCTTGGTAAGGCTTGTTTGAGCTCGTAAAGCTTGTTTGAGTTCGTCAGGCTCGTTTTCAGATTCTTTTGAGCTCGTGAAGCTCATTTGAGCTCGTTTACTATATATTTATTTTGATATTTTGTATTTAAAAAAAATATTTAAAATATTTAATGAAAAAAAAGGTACACATTCAATAAATATTAATATATTTATTTAAATTATATTTATACCCCAATTTTTTACAATTTTTTTTATCCTATTATAATAATGGAGCTTGTTTAGACACGTTGTTTAAGCTCGTTTAGCTCGTGAGGCTTTTGCCATGAAGTTCGAGCTCGGCTCGTTTAAGGCTCAGCTCAGGCTCGGCTCGCTTCAAGCTCGTTTAATCCGAACTCGAGTCGAGCTTTAACCGAGCTGAGCCCGAACCGTTGGCGAGGCGGCTCGGCTCATTTCAACCCCTAGCAAGTTGTATCAACTTCTCCTTGTCAAAATAAGCAAATGAATCTTTAGGACATAAACAAGTCATGCCCAAAAGTAACTCCGTATTTACCTCGTTAAAACGATTGTGAAGCTCTTGAAGTTGTAGATCGATTACTTTTAGAAATACCTCGACTTGAAAATGATACAAATTTGAAACTTGTTGAATTCCACACTTTGTTCTACCCCAATGAGCATATGCATCTTCCATACTAGGGATCTCAAAATCATGCCTACAACAAAATGAAGAGACTTTATCCATAAGAGATTCCACCCTTCATCTCTAATTTTTGCAGCTTCCCTTTAGTCAAACTAACAAGTGACATGACATTTACGATATCTAGATCTTTCCTTTGCAAAGAAAGATTCAGTTCATGTGTGAGTCCTAAAATAGTTAACATCAAATGAGCCATAAAGATAAAGTGAAATGACTCAGGATTATATGCAATGGATTGAGCTTTTATCTTGTCATTGAATTTGAGCAAATTTCTCCAAGAGTGTGAAACACATTACAAATCGAAGGAAACATAGAAATGATACTTAAAAGTGTTTTATAATGTGATCCCCAACAAGTATCACCAGGTCTTCTTAAACCAAGTTCTTGATTTAAGCCACTCCCACTTTTAATTTCACCAACATTCAATGCCCGTACAATTTCTTCAGCTTGCTTTTCTCGAAGCATTTCTCTTCACTTACAAGAAACTCCAATCACATTCAACAAGTTAGCAAGTTGCTCAAAAAGCCATACACAATCATCATTCTTAGAAGAAGTAGCTATAAGAGTTAATTGGAGTTGATAGGCAAAATAATGTACATAATAAGCAGATGAGGTTTCCTTCATTATCAAGTCTTGAGACCATTGATTTCACCTTTCATGTTACTAGCTCCGTCATACCCTTGACCACAAATTTTTGACGGACTCAAAGAATGCTCCATGAGTAAGGAGATTATTGAAGTTTTAAGAGGCAATGCAGTTGTATCCATGACATGCACAAGACTAAAGAACTGTTCAGTAACTCTACCACTTTTGTCGACAAACCGAAGACAAACAGCTAATTGCTCTTTCTGTGAAATATCACTTGACTCATCAACTAAAAGTGAAAAATATTTATCACCAAGATCATCAATAATTGCTTTTGTTGTTTCCTTCGCACAAGCATTAATGATATCTCGTTGAATTGAAGGAGTTGTAAGTTGATTGTTCCCTGGAGCATTACTCAAAGTAACATCACCTACATCATCAAAGCGTTTTGCATACCAAGATAAAAGTTCTAGAAAATTTCCTTTGTTGCTCGATGTCTCACTCTCATCATGACCACAAAATGCCAACCCTTGATGAAGAAGATACCTCAATACATCAATCAATGCAACTAAACGAGTTCTATACTCACTTTTTACTTATTCTGATTATTTACATAGAGCAGCTTGGATTGAATTTTTTTCATTCTTCAAAGCCTTAAATTTCCTCCTAGCTTGATTATATGCGCTATTGACTCCACCAACGTGTTTATCACATCTCTCTATTTTATGGCAACTATAAAATCCTCCAGTCACAAATGAATCACCTCTTGCAACAGTTCTAGTTTCATTTTTAAACAAGTAGCAATACAAAAAAATATGGCATCCTTATCCTCACTATATTCAAGCCATTTCATATGCTTCTTATACAAATTTGGATTAAATTGGCATGCCACTCCTCCAACTTGTCTAAGAGGAAATTGTTTCATTAGAGGTTGATAAGGACCTTTTAGTAGATATGCTTTTCGCACCTCATCTTGATGATTTGGGTGAAAATTTAGAATCTTCCTTCTCAAGCCCGGATCAAACTCAAGTGTATTAACATCAAACTCATTTGACACTTCTAATGAAAATGATGCATTTGGTTTTTCTCTTGGCAATGAAAATGAAGTCTTGTTTGGATGAGGAGGATTATTTGTAATTAGGCTTGCTGAAGAATCTTTTATTTGGCGCTTATAATATTTCTCCATGATATAAATTGAAAATAAAATATATTTTCAAGAAAATATGCCTTAAATCTAAATCAATAAAATAAGGTCTCACTTTTAAAAACATAACTAAAATAGCATTAAAATGGATTGCTTAGTAAAAGAATGTAATTACATATTTTCATACGTCATAAACTATTTATTAAACCAAAAATCCGCATACGTATAATTTTATAAAATAAAATCTAACATCTCTTCCAGCGATTTACAGCTTAGACATTAAAATTCAATTGCTCTATAGTTGTGCACATCCAAAATCTATATAAAAGAAAAAATCATTTCAAACAAACTTTATTATAATTTTATAATTTTTTTTTAAGTTTAGATTTATCCAGTTATAAAACATATAAGCTATAACACAAACATAGGAACGCATATATATATATATATATATATATATATATATTTATAGAAACACAGATACAGAGATTCAACATAGTATAAACATCACAATTTTTTTTTGTGTTTTTTTATGAACTAAATCTACTCTTTTTTTATTATCATCAAATTCACATGGTGAAGAAACAAGGAAAAATAATATTATAATAATTATTATTATTTGATTATTATTCTTATCTACACCAACCAAAAAGTCAGATCAAAATTTGTATTATAGTTAAAATACATATCGTATAGTACAAACTTGAGAAGTAGTTGCTTTAGTTTCTGCAATATTTTTCCTTTTTTCTTCGAAATTTGAACTTCAACCACTGCTTGACACAAAAATTACAATGCATATAAATAAATAAAAACACATAACATAACCCTATATATATGTCTGTATGTTTTGTAAAACCTAAAACACTAATTCAATTCATAATCAAATAAAATAAAATTTAATTACTCTTCTTCTCTATTATAAATATTTTATTCGTCATTATAGAGCCAACAATTATAAAAAATTTGATAATCGACTACTGTTTCAAGAAATTAAAACGAAATCACTATAATTTTATATTTACTACAAAATATAAAATAAAAGATTGAGATAAGATGTGAGTACCAAAGAAAGAAGATTTGTAGAAAGTCTAGCAGTGAAATCTGAATACCAATTCGAGAACATAGACGCGAGATAGATGTGAGAGAGAATGAGAATGAAAGTAAACTTTTGATTTTAGATTTTTTTATTTTTTTTATCTGAATACCAATCGGTGCAGTTACATTTTATTTCTTTTAATAATATTAATTTTTTTTTTAAAAAAAATGGGGGACATTTTGTCCCCCATTTGAAATGGTGCATCCGCCTCTATAGAATAGGATATCTGTCTTTATGGTCATGTATTTTCCACCAAGCTTAGATATCAAATGTCGGGGAAGTAGGTATTATCTTAGCTACCAAGTACCTATCCAATTCATTCTCCTCCTTGGATGTGTTAAGAATAGATGCTTGCCACACATCCAATTTGGGAATTTCTCCATTGACATTATCTTCCTTTCCGCCTCCACTACTATTAGCTTCATTCATTTTTGTCAAATATACATACTTGTAGACATTAAATAGCCGAGTCAAATCCGTTTTGATGGTTGTTAAAAGAGCTGGAAGTTCTTCATTCGGAAATACGTCTTTTAACAAATGTGTAACAAATAAGAATTTGCAATGAGGATCTTATAGCCACAATAAAAATCAAAGGGTTCATATCTTCAACTCTACCCTAATATTTCTCATATTTTCTCTTCATCCTAAGTGTCATATCAGCCACCCCGTTATCTTTATTACGACACCAACTACTAATTGAAGAATATATTTCTTCAATATCATGAAAGTAATTGTTGGCGGTAACATACTTGGTACTAGAGACTTTAAGGGTGAATTCATGGAATGTTTTTAACATTGATGCAATTCTCTTTGCAATATTCCAATCCGTGCCATCGGGAACGCTGGAACCATATTTTTCCAACATTGCTTCTCTCTCAAATTTATCATTGTCTTTTTCAACCTCATTTTCAAAGTCATCAATGTCAAACTCGATCTCGTGATCCCTTACTACATCTTCCATAATTTTCTCATTTTACCTCATTTTCTTCTCAAGCAATGTTATTTATTTCAACCAAAAAGAATCAAGTTCTTGCTTCATGTTCTTGTCCGCCCTCACATAATCATTAAATATAGTTTGATATTTCTTACCTATGTCAAGCATCAAGTATGTGGAATTCCACCTTGTACAAATATCTAGACAAATACCTTTTTTGCTCTCAACTTTTCTTTCATTGACACAATCCTTAAATCTCTTTAATCTTGCCGGTGATTGTCTCTCAAACCTAACATAAAATGAAAAACATAAATATATAAAAGAAAATAATAACAAAAAGGATGTTTTCTATGTATAAAGCAAACATTATTACTGTAGCCTAAAAATTATCAGCAAGAAAAAAATTCGTATATATTGAATTAAAGCCACATAACTAATTTTCAAAAATCCTATAATAATCAATTAAATTAAAATAATTCTTAATTTCTAATTATATATATACACTAGATATAATCGTACACATGTTGTCTATAAATGTATAATACTCATACACACTATGTATATAGCATATCACTTTGTGGTGGATACACACACTGTCATACATTATAGATTCACACATTGTCTATATATGTAATAATAATAAAATTAATAAATCTGTACAAACCATCATACAATCATGGACAATTAAATTTTTTCAAACTAAATAATAATTTAAAAAATTAATTAAGTTAGTACATTACCTCAATGTGTTTCTTACTTTTGAGATTGCATCATCACATTCTTTCAAAACATCACGAACAATCAATTTCATTATGTGAGCAACACACCTCATGTGCATAAACTCTCCACATAATGAAACTCTCAAATTCCAAGTTTCACATTTTCTTTTGAGATGGTTGATGGCACCATTGTTGGATCTAGCATTATCCACTGTCATAGTGATGATATTATATAAATCCCAATCTTTCAAGCAAACTTCAACGGATCTTACCAATGCTTCTCCCATATGACTAGTGATGGGACAAAAGTTTAAAATCCTTTTGTGTAACTTCCCATCATTGTCAATAAAGTGTACTGTCAACACCATATAATTTATTCTTTGGCAACTTTTCCATGTGTCGGTTGTGAGGGCAACTCTAGATTTTATACCTTTTAATGTCTTCTTTAATCTTGCCTTCTCCTTAAAATATAGAGACACAATCTCTCCTCAATGTGTAACGTGATGGAATCTTAAACAATGGACAAAGAAAGCTAAGCAACCATCTAAATCCATTCTTTTCTACGGTGTTGAATGGAAGCTCATCGGTGATTATCCACTTAGCAATCTCTTTCCTCAATAATTTTTCGTCGATTTGATCTAAGACAAGTAAATTATCCCCATCTTTTTCCATGCTTTTGAAGTTAAGCCTTATTTGTAGCCGATCATACATTTTGCAAGAGGTCTCAATATGTGACTTCAAACCCGATGTACCGTTATTCTTTGAATGTCCTGGATAGACATTTGAGCAATGCTAACACTTTGGCCAATGCTTAGTATCATCCTCAATATACTTCCAAAAATGATTCCACATCGGCGCTCTTAAATCCTTATTTAAAGTAACTTCTTCCAGTGATGCACCCTCCGATACTTTTTTGACATTCGGATATTTTAAACTCTGTTGGTCTGTAACTTTTTTTTTATTTACTTTGAACGTTTCTTCTTCTACTTTGTCTTCTTCCTTTTCAGCAGACTTAATTACTTCTACTTCTATATCTTCGTCTTCTGTAACTTATTCTCCTAGATTTTCCAAGTTTCTATCATAAGAAATAAAATAATGGAGAAATCAATTCTCAACTTCTAAAATCAAAGATAATTAAATTATTCATTCAATATTAAAATGAATATTATAATTAATTGTTTTATTAATCATATACATATCACCTATGCTATAGGTAAACCATATTAATCAAATACACCACATTAATCATATTAACAGCAGTACAACACTGAATAGCCCAAAAACAGAATTTTAATTCAATCTAGCTTCCTTAACACTACTTGTAGATGCATTTCAATAAGTCACGTTGAGTTACCACATAAAAACAAGTTCAATAGACCCAAGAAGCACTAAATTGTAATAATTAGCGGTAGATTTAGAAGCTTTAAGGGTGTGAAAAACATATATCAACAAGTGTCACACTTTTGAAAATTAATTAATAGAATGATGAAATACGTACGATGTCTCATTGATAGTTGTGGTGGTGGAGAAGAGTGGAGGCTGAACTATCTGGTGTTTAGCGAACTCAGGTGGTGGCTCCGCCGCTTGATTAGGGTCGGTTGATCTCTATTTTTTGTGGACCATCTTTGAAGATTAAGCTTGGTGAGTAAGTTGTCGTTTCATTGCTATAACATGGGGGGATGACTTAGTATCGATAAAGGGCTGGTGGCATGGAAGAGGAGGGTTGTTTCGGTCGGTCAATGTCGATTATGGTGGCATGGAAGAGGAGGGTTGTTTCGGTCGGTCAATGTCGATTATGGTGGCATGGATAGAAGATGAGTTAGGTTTTGAAACTTTATCACTTTATTTGTTTATGTCACAACTGGGCTGGGCTGTGGTTATAATTTAATTTAATAACAATATCAATTTTAATATTTTATTATATTATATTATTAGTAATTTTGGTAATTTACTGATTACCGATCGGTAAATTACCAAAAATTACCGATTATCGAATTATCTAATTTTATTGACCGATTACATACCGACCACTTACTGATTACTGATTTTTCGGTCGGTAATTAATCGGTTTGGTCGGTCGGTTTAAATTTGCCTAGGCCTAATGGAGTGGCATGCCATTACAGAAAAATTAGAGATCTCGGCCTATTGAATTGTAGGTAAATCGTGGTTTAGCTAACCACTATTGGAAATTAGAGTGACGATTTCTATTGGGTATGATGGCACCACCGCTTGTGGGCTAATGTTATTGCTGATCTTCGAATCGATTGTTGGAATCCATAGATGGATGTTAGTCCTAAAGGAAATTAAACGACACTACGGATTTCGGTCTTCGGACCTATTGTTATTGCAGATCTTTGGATCTATTGTTAGAATCCATAGGGAGGGAAGGCACGCTATAACTAACATAATAGCCAGCTGAAAAACGCTAGCTAGCTAGCAATGGCTTTCTCTGATATAGGCTCCCTTCTTTAAGCTCCGCCCAACCTATACAAGGTGATGCTCGCTTTATCTCAGCCACCAGTGGCTTATGTAGTGGTCAAAATTCCTACGTGTTCCTTCTTGCCCCTATTTAAGAATATAAAGGTCACCTTTGGAGGCTTCGGCCTTATAATTCCCATTTTGATATAACGTCTAGATTAGGGGCAATCAAAACTATAATTGAGATATTGTTATATTGTGAAATGTTGATTATTGAGTAAACTAGTAAAATGGCTCGCGCTTTGCGCGAAATATATATTTATTTTTATTTTTGTATATTTATATGTAAAATATATATTATTTTTATCAAATTATTATATATTATAATAATGTATGTAATTTTAAAGTAATTTTTTTATAAAAAAAAATTCACTTCAAGGTATACACAACCTATTTTATAAAAAAAAATTATAATATTTTATGAACTTTGTATTTAACATAATATATTTTAAATATAAATTGATAACAATTTGTTATTTTCAACTTTAAACCAAGAGAAATAGTAAAGTTATAAGCCATTAAAAAAAGAAAATCTTTTAAACTCTAGCATTGGTTGATTTGTTTATATAGTGAGATTATATATATATATATATATATATATATATATATATTTATATTGGACAAACAAAAAATTAGTATTTTTTTTCATATTTAAGTTATTACTGTTAAATTAAATCATCAAATCTTAAATTAATTTTCATTGATAATAGTTTGTTGTTAATTTGTATTTATTTTGTTATGAATAAACTTGAAAGGAAAACATATGATTAAGAAATATAAATTTATTTAATTGAATTATTATTAATATATAATAATTATTTTTTTAATGAAGAATTAGATTTTTGAAACAAACATATTTAAAATTTCTATGGGTGACTTTGAATTTAGAAAATATAATTGAATTTTGAGAAATTATTCAAAATATATAATTTTAATATGTATAAAACTAACCAATAAATGAAATAATACATACAAAATATTGTATAAATAAATAACAATAACTATTAAAAATACTATATAAATAAAGTCAAAATTCTTTATTTACAAAATTTATATTAATTGTGGTAAATGATCGGAGAAGATCCTCAAGGTTTTTATTTTTTTTTTCACCAAAATCTGTTCGCATTCTCATTTTTTTTCTTGGTATAAATCTTGATGTGGCATCTTGAAAAAAAATACAATATGTAAAATAATTGAATAAAAATAATGAGTTATAAATTTATCGAAATGAGTTAGGTCTTGTGGGCTTTGTCTTTCCAAATTTCATTGGGGGATATATTTCGGCTGCAATCTATGAGGCCTTATGGGTCCTGACTTATAAGAGGTTTAGTTTCGGCCGAAACTAAAGGGGAAATACTTTCGGCCGAAAATAAGGAGGATATATGAAAGCACTCACCTTCCATACTGCGGCCGCAACCCTCCAGAGTGTCATGGTATCCATCAGTAACTCCCCCCACTCCTGAATTCATTGAGACTTAATAAAATCAGGAGTTATTTGAAATTTCGGCTAGAAGATGAATCGACCAAAATCATATCATTATTTAGGGTTTCTTTTGGAGAAAAATTTAGATGACGTCACTCTTAACCTAACCATGGTTAATTTCTAGGAAAACGTGTCGTCTTCTTTAAGGGGACTTTTCGGTTTTTCCAAACCCATTCACAAGCACAGCATCTCTCTCTTCAACTTCTCTCTTTAACGAAGACTTACTCCAGGCACCTACGACGTTGAAGGTCAAGTGAGTTACCATTTTTGACACCGGATTTCAAACCGTCACCAGATGCTGATTCTTTCCTGCCTATTTTCAGACCTATTCAGGTTACATTCCGGCGAGCACCAAAACCCCTCCCTTCGCTGTTCTTCATCTCCAAGAACCCAAGTGAGTAAAAGCTACCTCTTTTTGCTTGATCCAGTATGATCTGAGAAGTTGCCCTTTTTTCTGTTTGTCTTGTATACTATTATCACTTCCAAGTTAAACATGAAACTTTTTCGGCCGCAACTCCCTGGGCCTCGATTTTTAGGCTACCATTTCTATTAATCTTACTGCGGCCGAATTTAATCAAACTTCGGCCGAACTTACCAATTACTGACTACTTAGAGTAGAGCCAGTTACAACCCCAAACATAGCGGCCGCGACGATATTCGATCGCATCTTAGATCGATTGAAAAGAAGTACATCGATCGCACTTTTGCACAATTCTATTAACTTTACTAACAATGATCTTTTTGGGTTCAGGAGTCATATGGAAAACTCAAACCGTAGTCAATCAAGGAGGAGAATATTACGATCGAACGAAGCCGTTTTAGGCCTACCCATTCAGCCTTTAGATAGTCAATACAGTCCCAGCGGCTGTAGTGTTAGAATAACTTCTACTTCTTCCAGTTCGAGTTCCTCACAAAGCAGACATTCGGCCGAAGAAATGGAAGTTACACTAGCGAGTTCGGAACCACACAACCGTCTACCTTTTGGAATGGCAGAAACAAGGATTGTTTCTCGGCTGTAGGGGCAAGGCATCCCATTGATCGACTTAGAAAACCCACAGCCACATCTTCGTGATGTCAACCGAAGCATCAGGCCCTGCACAACACTTTGTAGCCATACTCGGACGAACTTAACCGAAGCTTCCCTTAGATTGATGAGGATCAAATACGACATCGCCGAAGATGTCGAATTAGCTTTGCCGGCCAATCATTAACATCCTGGTTGGCTGGTACCTGGATGTCATTTCTTCTATCTGGACCCATTGGCGAATGGGGTCCGTTTTCCAATTAAGGGGTAGGCCAAAACGGTATTGGATCACTATGAAATTTCCCCAAGCCAGTTATGCCCTGGCGGATGGAAAATACTGCTTGCTCTTGATGTGTTGGGTTTACAATAGGGGTTACAACCACTCTCTATCGATGACTTTTTGCAGAGTTACTTTCTACGCGAGCACGACCGAGACCGAGGTCGGTATAGCATCCGTGTGCGGTCAAAACCAAATGCCCCCATAACAGGGTTACCATCAAGGGATGATAAGGTTTGGAAATTATCTTATTTCCTCGCAAGAGGAAATATTGCGGCCGGTAGCACTCCTTTAGTTCCGCAATGGCGGCTCATAGATATTTTCTTCGTGTAATAAACTTCGTTTCCTTTGACTGGTAAGCTGACTTGACTTTTCTCTTTTTGGCAGACCCGAGTGACCTCAGCAGGAAAAGGGACTTCGACCGCATACGATAGAGGACAACACGACTATTAGCGGCCGAAGAGAAAGAGCGTCTGTGGAAAAAGCTTTCTGAGCCCTCCAAACTATATCCCTCTTTCCTCTGGTCGAGCGTAAAATCTCGGATCAAAGGTAGATCCTATCCTCTACCTAAATCCGTATTCGGTTGGGCACTTGCAAGAGTTTCCACCGAGCAATTGTTTAGACACCGGTTTATTGACCCTGTTACGCCTTTGGAGCGTATGGTTGTAAGCGAATCAATGGAGGCCGCGAGGAGGAGAGCAAATGACCTTTCCTTTCTGGACTTGGAAGAAACGATGAGAGATCAACAAAACAAGGGTAGGAGAGGCAAGTCAAAGAAGAAAAAGAATGCGGCCGAAAAGGTACGTGGAAAAGAGCATGAAGACAGCGAGATCCCTATGACGGTGGAAACCCCAAAACGGCCGAAAAGGCCTCCAGTGGACAACTTGAGTCGGTCTATGGAGTCTATCTCTCTGATCAACCATCCTGAGTCCGACCTCGAGCTGCTGACGGCAAGCCATTTGAACGCTGATCGTCAAGCCATCTCTAACTGGGGTGATGACAGGCTAGTTGAATTTGCGGCCTCCCGAGCTCAACAGGCATATTAAGCCATTGTATTCCTCACTTTCCTTCTATTTTCTTATTCGTTATTCCTTGCAGGAAACATTTGTCGCATATGAAACCGGTCACAGGCTGCACTGGGTGCGGAACCAATATGAGATAGTCAAAGGCGAGCTAGTTACTGCGCGGTCGAAGCTGGAGTAGAGCCAGGACCGCTTGAAGGCTGCGACCGCAAAAGTGGATACCCAAAACTCCACAATTTTAGACCTCAATGCCAAATACAACGATCTCCTGGCCGAAAAAACTAGCTTGGAAGACCGCATTAGCATCCTCAAGGAAGATCTGAAAGTTATGAAGACGGCCGCCCATCTGAAGACCAAGTATGATTTGTTCAAGGAGTTTGAACAACATGGGGGCTCCGAGTGGGATCTTCAAGCATCCTTTAACGCCTAGGAGGCCTTCATCTCTTGCGAGGACGAGGCTGAAGATGATGGGGATGATGACGATGATGGGGGGGTGACATGAAAGGGCCATTAAACCCCGATGGGGAGGAGAGAGATGACGAGCAGCCGTAACCTGTTTGCAGTATTTTGGCCGCTCATATTTAACTCTATTTGGAAGTATTTTGACCAAGTAACCTTCGGTCACTGGCCATTTTTTTTTGTTCTAGACTGTTTGTTATCCAAATTTTATGATTAGTTACGTTAACGTTCAGATTTACTTTTTCTTGTTGATTTATAACTTGTTACGAACTGAACTACTAAGTAAATCGAATTCTTGTATTGAGATACTCATTCAGTACAACAACGAGCAAATAAAGATGTCAAACTTGTAACAGAGTGTAACTTGCGATACAAAAAACTTGTGTGGCCAAAAAGGCTGAGGCCGCCTCGTACGGGGTACGCTTTGAGCCCATTCAAGTCGCAGTAATCCTGAGAAGGACGATTTTATGCATTAGACAAATCCATGATATGGATTTATTTGAGAATTCGAGGATGGTCGTGAAAACGCACCAGGAAACGTGGGTCAATGCTTGCTGTGTCCATTGCCTGAGGAGGCCGTTGATGGAATTGCTGCGTGACCTAAAAAAAACTTTTTTAGAAGTATGGTGCCTCATTAGACAAAACTGTCTGATGCTTGCCTGTTACCGTGGCATGTCTCAAGCGCGGTGTTAGGGAAAGGAAAAAAAACTAAATAGAGTGCTATGTCAGGTCGGTACCTTATTGAAGCCACAGTTTTAAGTGTGCCGCGTTCCAGGGGTTGGGTAACCTCTTTCCCTCGCTATCTACCAGGAGGTACGCGCCTCGTCCGAATGCTTCTAGGATCGTGTAGGGCCCTTCCCAGTTTGGCGCAAGTTTTCCGTCACCTGGTATCTTAGTATTTTGGAAGACTTTCCTCAATACTTTGTCGCCGGGTTTGAACATGCGTATCCGTGTCTTCTTGGCGTGCGACCGCGCTAGTGCTTGCTGATATGATTCGATTCGGACCAAAGCCGCTTATCGCCTTTCGTCAATAGTGTCTCTGTTCAGCGACAGCAGCTCCTCGTTCCATTTTCGGTCTATCATTGATCTGACTTTGGTAATACGCGTCTCGCTTGGTAACACCGCATCTGTGCCATAGACCAGCGCGAAGGGCGTGTCGCCGGTTGCTCGTTTAGGTGTACAGCGGTAGGTCCAGAGTACTTCATGAAGTTTGTCATCCCATGTCGCCTTTACTCTTCCTACTTTCTTCTTTATCATTCCGACGATTGTTTTGTTGGTCGATTCTGCTTGCCCGTTGGATTGTGGATAGCGGGGCGTTGAGTAATGCAACTTGATGTTCCAATTGCTGCAGAATGTGTTGAAGTTCTTGGAACTAAAATGCGTCCCATTGTCTACAACTATCTCATTTGGGACGGCTAATCTGCAGATGATTTGCTGTCAAACAAAAGCCATCATTTCGCGGTCGCGTATGTTTGCTAGTGGGGCTGCTTCTGCCCACTTAGTGAAGTAGTCCGTGGCGATAACTATGTATTCATTGCCATTCGCGGTCTTTGGTAGCTTGCCGACTATATCCATCCCTTATCGAGCGAAGGCCAGGAAGGGAAAAAGGGGTGTAGTTCTTCTGCGGGCAAATGGGTTATGCTCGCTTGTTTTTGACACTCTAGGCACTTAAGGACAAAGTTGCGAGCATCAGCCCTCATTTTCGGCCAGTAGTAACCTGCTCGGTGGGCAACCAGTGCCAAGGATCTGGGGTCGCAGTGTCCTCCGGCGTTGCCGTGGTGCAATTCACTAAGAAGGTAGGAGATTTCAGGCCCGCTTACGCACCTGAGCAATGGCCCGTCAAGGGATCTCCTGTAGAGGACGCGGTCTGGGTCACCAGGCAGGCCAATCAGTGTATAGCGGGCAGCCTTTGCCTTAATCTTGCGGGCCATTTGTTTGTCGACAGACAGTTCATCGTCTTGCATGTAACGTTTGATTGGCGTCCTCCAGTCGCTTTCTTCAATGGAGAATGTTTCAGGTGTAGTTTCTTCGTGTAATACGGATTGGCAGAGTATGGTGATTGGTACATTGCGGGCGCAGCTCCCTTCTGTCGTGGCACCGAGATTGGCTAGTAAATCTGCCCTGACATTGCGATCTCGTGGTACCTGCTGATCGTGAATCGTTCCAGCCTGCCCCGTAGTTGTCTACAATTTTCAGGTAGGAGATCATTTTGGTGTCTTTCGCTTGATAGTGGCCGTTTACCTGATTTGCAACGAGCTGGCTATCGCTGAACACGTCTACGTTTTTTGCGCCCATTTCTGCGGCTAATTGTAGTCCCAGTATTAATGCCTCATATTCGGTTTCGTTGTTGGTTGTCCGCCATTCGCACTTGATTGCCCTTTCCAATACATCGCCTTCGGGCGTTATGAGGACCATCCCCAGTCCGCTGCCCCTTTGGCTGGTGGCGTCATCTACAAACAGTTTCCAGGGTCACGGCTGATCTCCCACTATGTTGTGAATTTCACCTGTATGCTTTTCGGCCGCTGCAGATGTGAAGTCAGCTAGGAAATCTGCTAATGCTTGGGCTTTGATGGCCGATCTGTGACGGAATTTAATGTATGTTCGCTTAGCTCAACGACCCACTTTACCATTCTTCCCGATAGTTCTGGTCTGTGAAGGACTGCCCTTATAGGGTGTTCCGTTATAACTACGATGGGATGTGATTGGAAGTATGGCCTGAGTTTTCTGGCCGCTGTTACGAGAGCCAGGACTAATTTCTCCACTGGCATGTACCTTTCTTCGGCGGGGAGCAATCCCTTGCTTATGTAGTACACTGGTGCATGCTTTGTTCCCTCAACACGGGCCAAGACTGCGCTGACGGCTGTCTCTGATACGGACAGGTACAACAATAGTTCTTCTCCATCGAGTGCTTTGGACAGGACCGCGTTGGTTGACAGTTGCTCCTTGATGGCCTTTAACGCTTCCTTGCACGTTTGGTCCCATTCAAATGGGACTCCTTTCTTCAGGAGGCGAAAAAAAGGACGGCATTTCTCAGACGAGGTGGGTATAAACCTGTTCAGTGTTGCTAGGCATCCTGTTAGCTTTTGGATGTCTCTTTTTACTTTGGGTTGTCCGATATTTTCTATTGCCCGTACCTGGTCTAGGTCCACCTCTATGCCCCTTTTGGTGATTAGATAGCCTAGGAACTTTCCTGACGCAACACCGAATGAGCATTTAGATGGATTCAGCTTCATGTTGTAGCGCTCCAATACTTGGAATGCCTGCTCTAGGTGGTCGAGGTGTTGCTCAGCTTTTAGCGATTTAACCAACATGTCGTCGATGTATACTTCCATGGTCTTCCCGATGAGGTTAGCGAACATGCGATTGACGAGCCTCTGGTACGTGGCGCCTGCATTTTTTAGGCCAAAGGGCATCACTTTGTAGCAGTAGGTGCCCCTCTCTGTTATGAAGGCTGTCTTTTCGGCGTCCACAGGGTGCATCAGGATTTGGTTATACCCGCTGAAGGCATCCATGAAGCTCAATAGCTCATGGCCGGCAGTAGCGTCAACTATGGTGTCAATATGCGGCAGGGGGAATGAGTCTTTGGGACAGGCTTTGTTCAGGTCGGTGAAGTCTATGCAAACCCTCCATTTGCAATTTTTTTTTGCACACGACAACCACGTTGGCTAGCCAGTCTGGGTATTGTACCTCTCTCACCGACCCGATGCTCAAGAGTTTTTCGACTTCTTCATTTATGACTTTATTGCGGTCGGGTGCAAACTTTAGCCTCTTTTGTTTGACGGGCTTAAACTTTGGGTCTACATTCAACTAGTGAGTTATGACGTTGGGGTCGATGCCCGTCATATCTTCATGGCTCCAAGCGAAGCAGTGGCACTTAGTTGATAGGAAGCGAATGAGTTTTTCTCTGGTTGGCGCATCGAGCCTGGAGCCAATGAGTACTTTCTTGTTACTATCGGAGGGGTGGATTGGGACCTCATCCAACGTGCGCTCCACTTCTTCTGTGTGTGGAGCGTTCTGTAATTTCTTTGCTGATGCAGGGTGGGGTTTTAACCCGTTTGCGTAGCATGCCCTAGAGGCGGCCTGGTCGCCTTTTATCTGCTTGATTCCAAACTTTGTTGGAAATTTGATCAACTGGTGGTATGTAGAGGAGACAGCTTTCATATCGTGCAGCCATGGGCGGCCTAAGATGGCGTTGAAACTAGAAAGGTCTTCCAACACACAGAAGCGGGTGTATTTATTGATGCCTTCGGCCAAAACTGGGAGTTCTATTTCGCCAATTGTGTGTTTTGCCTCTCCGCTGAAGCCAACTAGGACCATTGCTTGTCTGGCTATCTTGGACTCCTCTACTTGCATTTCTTTCAGCGTATCCATGTAGATGATGTTGACCGAGGAGCCGTTGTCAACTAGTATCCTTTTAATGAGGCAATTAGCTATTTCTAGAGAGATAACCAGGGTATCGTGGTGTGGGTTGAGTATATCGATACTTTCCTTAAAGTTGAAAGTCACTTCCAGCTCGTCTTCAACTGAGTATTCCCTTTCAGCCCTGCCGCTGACGTTGTGTACACGGCGCATACTTCTTTTAGCAGCTGAGTACGTAGTTCCACACTCAAGTAACCGGCCCATGATCACATGGACGGTGTGCACAATCTGGGGCTCTTGTTGTTCAGGTGGTGGCTGGTTGTTGATTGGCGTGTTGGTTTGCACTAGGAATCGCCTGAGGTGACCTTATTGCAATAAACGGTCTACCTCGTATTTGAGCGCTACACAATCGGCTGTGTTGTGGCCGAAGTCACCGTGGAAGGCGCATTGTTTGGCCACATCTCTTTTCTTAGGGTCTGACCGCAACTTCCTCGACCATCTAACGGTGCGGCCGAGTTTTCCAAGTTCTTGCATGAGTTATTCTGTGGAGATGGTTAGATCATGTCTTGGTGGTTGAGGTCGCATCTCGGCCCTTACTGCGTTGGTCTGATTAGCGTCATGCCTGGGCAGTAGAGAGCGTTTGTATGGTGCATAGCGTTGCCGGTTGCGCTCTCTGTTTCTGTGGTCTGGTTTTGGGTTGTGCACCGACTGTCGGCTGATGACGGGTTCACGGAGGACCCATCTATCGTCCTCTTCCCATCTTGCTTGTGCAAAGGCCCGAGAAAGCGTTTCCTCCATGGTTCTTGGCTTGTACTTGATCAAATCTGCGTAGAGATCTGACCCCTGCAGCAGCCCTTTGGCGAATGCGCGTATTGCTGTATCTTGATTGCAATTTGGTATCGTTATCTTTTCTTTATTGAATCTGGCGATGTAAGCTCTGAGGGACTCACCGTTCTTCTGTCGAATGGCGTAGAGGTCATCAGATTGTTTTCTAGTTTGCGGCTGCAGGCGAAGTTTTCTATGAACGAGTCTGTCAACTGAGAGAACGATGCGATCGTGCCAATTGGGAGATTCACGTACCACTCTAATGCTGGGCTGGAGAGGGAGTTTCCAAACAGTTTGCAGAACCCGGCTTCTCGTATTTCCCTGGGAAGCGAAGTTGTCAGCATCGCTTGCCGGTAGTGAGCGATATGATCGTCTTGGTTAGTTGTGTCGTCGTACATCTTGAATCTTGGGGCTGTGAACTTGTTAGGTAAGTCCACCAGGGCAATTTCGTCAGCAAATGGTCTCTGTGAAGGAGTCTTTAGCGGATCTGCGCAATGGGGGTGGTATACCCGGTAGAAACCGTATCATCTCATCCATCTCCTACAACCGTTTGGTCACTTCTTGGGGGAGGTCATTAGTTTGGGACTGATATCCTTCCTTTCGCGGCGGCGGAGGGTTAGTAGCGGGTGTTGTCGTATTTCTTGGGTAACTGACCCGCAATCTTGGAACTGCACGCTGCGATTGTGGGTTGACTGTTTCCGCTGCCGCCTCTTCGGTTCGTAGCTCTAACGGCTCCTGATCGCGTTTGGCGGTGTGTCAGCCAAGATTTCTTCTATATCGTCATCGTCTTCAAAAGCCGAAACGTCTAATCGTCGTATAGGCGACGCTACACCTTCATTCTGTCCCAAGATTGGCCCCGTTTCGCTAGCAAGTCACGACTCGCATTCTGGTTGTCACTGGGTAGTCTTCTTCCGTCTTTCTTGCTGGACTCTTCTTGTCTGTGCGCAGTCTCCTTTTGCGGTGGTTGCATCCCTTCGACGGCCACCTTGAGATTCCTGTTTTCTTCCTCCAATACGGCCAGTCTAGCCATGAGTTGTGAAAGCGAGTCCGTTTATTGTGATTGATCGTTTGGTGTCGGCGGATCTGCGGCTCCTTAAGTGGTCGTCGACATCTTTTAGTTGTTTTACGGCGTTGTAGATCTGTTATGTTTGGTAGTTGTTTGTTGATTTGGAGACGAAGAAGAGCCCCCACGGTGGGCGCCAAACTGATGGAGCCGAATTCCTCCGGGACTTCGAACCCCTCAATGTTGGGGCTGTGATCTCTAACTGTCGTCTCCGAAAATTTCGTGATCTCCTTCTTTGGATGATTTCCTTGCTTATATAGGACTCCTATACGCTCCTGGAAATCTAACTAATTTTCCAGCTGGAATACCGAGATTCGCGGATACCAAATAACTGCTCCAGCTCAGCCTTCTAGAAGGTTTCTTTAAATTCGGGCGCAAATCTAAAACATATCTTTCGGCCGAATTTCTCTAGTACCGTCTCCTTTGCTTAGCTGAACTCAAACATTCTTCCACCTTATCAATTTCGGCCGAAATGAGTCAGGTCTTGTGGGCTTTGTCTTTCCAGATTTTATTGGGGGATATGTTTCGGCCGCAATCTATGAGGTCTTATGGGTCCTGACTTATAAGATGTTTAGTTTCGGCGGAAACTAAAGGGGAAATACTTTCGGGAAAATAAGGAGGATATATGAAAGCACTCACCTTCCATACTGCGGCCACAACCCTCCAGAGTGTCATGGTATCCATCATATATATATATATATATATATATATATATAAAGCTGATAAAGAAAATACAAACATTATATATAATTTATTACGTTTAATTTTATCTATGAATTTTTTTTAAGTGGTAAATTCCAATTTATTTTATTTATTTATTTATAAAAATATGAACTCCTAATTAATATATATATATATATATATGTGTAAAAAGAAGATGCTAGTGGACAAATATAAGTTTATGTATTACATTTATGGAAAAAATGTATTATTTTATGCATTTTAAATATATATATATATAAATACAATATATTTTTAAATATATTTTATTAATATTTTGTGAGATATTTATTTTAATGAGCTTTACTATGAAATAATGTATATATAATAAAATATTAATTTTATATATAATATAAATTTAATGGAGTTAATGATTAAGTCAATCTTTTTTTAAAGTAGCATTTGACACATAAAAGAATAATAATTCTAATTTTATTATTATTTTAAAAAAACAGATTAATAAAATAAAATTTCTAAAGAGTAAAATCATTTTTAAAAAATTAGAATCAAAATAGAAAAAAATTAATTTAATTACTAATTTTTTAATATGATAAAAACTAATATATTACTTAATTATCTCTTTAATTTTATCATTTAAATACTTAAATATCATAATTTTTTGTTGATTTTAAAATAACATAAATTTTGAAACTAATAATATATTTATATTAGAAGTTTTATAATATTTTTAAGTTTAAAGACTAAGGAGAAATTTCATTTATTTATTTATTATATATTTAGATCTTATTTGTAAATTTAAAATAAATTTTCATTTAAATTATGATCTCTGTTGTTTTTTTTTTTTTTTTTTTTAATTTTCACACATCATAAATCTATTATAAATGTATTTTACCATTTTATCATTTTTATACAATTCAATAAAATTAGTCTACTATATTCATTTGTTCTTGTCCCTTACTTTAAAAAAAATTATATTTTTTTTTGAACATTTTAAATATATATATATATATATATATTAATACACAATTTGTATTAATTGGTTATTGGAAATTTATATAAAATTTTAATTAATAAGTACATTGGAAATGAATTTTTACAATTATCAATAAATAATTATTACTTTAAAAGATACAACAATTAATGCATGTTATCATTTTGTTTAGTAAAAAATATTGAATTTCACCTCATATTTTTTTTATAGTATTATTTCTTTTAATTTCATAATAAATGTATTATTGAATTATTTTTAAAAAATATTTTATTTTTAAATAATTTTTTATTTATTAAAATGATAAATTTAATTTACAATACATGAGTACATGTTAGTATTATTTTTTTTTGAAAAGGAGTATATAAGTAAATGCTAGGAATTTAAAATGTGAGTAAATATATAATAATAAAGTACAAAAATGCATTTGGAACACCACTTTTTAAATAATTAATGCACTTCTAAATTACTTTTAATTTTTTTCACTATTTTTAATTTGATAATAAGTATATTATTTTTAAAAATAATTTCAAATTTTAAATAATTTTTATCTGTTAAATTTTTTTATGCATAAAATTTACTATAAAAATAAATTTTAAATAAAATAAGATTTAAAGTGATAGAGATAAATTTAATGATTTTGGTAGAAGGGTAATTTTTTTTTAAAAAAACACTATTAAGGTTATTGTCATTAATATAAGCAATATGCCAATTATATAATTGTAAAATTTGACATTTTTTAAAGTAGGGTTAAGATGTAAGTGAAAAAAAAAGGGGGGGGGACAAATGTCTAAATTATAAACATTAAACATAAAAATAATAATGGTAAAATTTGATAATATTTTTAAAGATTTTTTAAAGTAGTATTTAGATATAAGCTGAAAATGATCTACGAGTTCAAATGAGAGACAAGATGTCCCCATTATTTAAAAAAATTATATATATATATAGAGTTTATTTTTTCTTTTATAAATAGTAATTAAATAAAACTAAAATTAGTAATTATAAAAACAATTTTATTTCATTTATTTTGACTTCTTTGAAAAAAATGTAATATGCACTATTTAAGGTTGGAACTTCAAATTTCAAATGTTATTTATTCAATTTGAATAATAAAATAAGTTTTACTCGATATAATCAAATTTAAATGATGTTTGCATGACATCATACTATTATTAAGAGAGGGTGTTTTCTATTTTAGATTACAATTTAAGATTATAAATTAGATAAAATAAAATTATATTTATATTTTGTAAAACTAAATTCATACCATTAATTATTTAAAATATTATAAGTGTATTAAAATATATAATTATATAACTTTTTTATGTTAAATACTAAAAATTTATTTAAAAATAAAGTAATATATTTTATTTTTATCATTTGTTAATTTTTAAATATAATTCATTAAAGTAAAAATTTAATTAATTGTTTATACTTCAAAATATAGATATTTTATTTTAATTATTTTTTTTAACACATGTACCCCATTTAAGTAAAAACAAAAAGATACAAATGTCTATTATAGACATTAAACAATTAAAAAACAAAAAACAATTTCATGAAAAACAAATGGAACGAATGCAGTATTACATTTAAGTGTCACTTCATGAAATAGTCTAGATTAATTATTGTCATATTATCTAATTACATTAAATTCAAAGAGAATATGAAGAGAAGAAGTCATATCGAAAATTCAAACAGAATACGAAGAGAAAGAGTAATATTGAAATTTAGAGGGAGATAAAAAGACGCATTAAACCGAAGAAGGAGGGAGAGAGACACAATTAATGAGTGAATAGAAAAACTTATTTGACTATTTTTCTCTCATCTCTCTTTCTATAATTTTTTAATTAAATTCATATATATATATATTTATATATATATAATTAAAAAATATATTTCTATAATTTATAGTCAAATTATCAAAATTATTTAATTTGATTATGATTGACTCATAACAAATAAATAAAATAATTTTATTATAAAATAAAAATATAAAATATAATTAACCTACGATATTAAATAAAATCATTTAAAATATTTTTTAATTTTTGTATGTGTTATTCATCTTCCCATTCCCAAAATCATCGTAAGAAATGAAACAAATATGAAGAAAAATATTACAATATCAAAAAGGAAATTAAAACGTACTCATGTAGGCAAAGCACTATGGGCAGAATGAAAAGACAACAAAAGAGAAGAAAACAATATCCATAAACATTACAGTATTATCAAGAAGAAAATTTAACATTTCTAACAAATAAAATTTTGATATTAGAAAATGAGAATGAAAATAAATAAATGTGTATTATTCTTTTTTTTTTCACTCTAATTCTCATTTATACAATCTGCCGTAATCTTAATTTACAAATATCCAATTATAAAATAATAAACATAATATCAACGTCTAAACAAATATAATGATAAAGTTGTCATCGCCATCGTTAACAATTTCATCGACTCTTACACTTGACAATTCTCGTAGTGAAGTCTAAAAAAATAAAAATCATAACTCAAAAATCAAAATCAAATAGGAGAAAACGAAAGTAAAAAGAGATATGAATCTTACGAATTAGAGGACTCGGCTTGGTTACTCATGGCGTAGAGAGACGGAATTCAATTGACAAAAATAGGAAGAGAGAATTGAGTAATGAATGGTTTTGGATATTTAAGTGGGCTTTTATACAAGGGAGATGATTATCAAAATCTTAGAGAAATGAAGAGAAAGGGTTTCAAAAAATAAATACGAGAGAGATGGTGAGAGATGAAGAGAACGGGTTTCACAAAATAAATGAGAGAGGGAAAATAATATAGTAAATCATTAATTAATTTGGAAGGACACATGTAGTCTTTTAATTGGACCATAGTTACCACATTACCTATAAGTTTATTACATAGGAATTTATTGCTACGTGGCACATTACAATTGGACAAACATTCGCCACATGTATGCCACGTATCGTATTTTCAAGGTAAGTAAACTAACTCATTATATATATATATATATATATATATATATATAGATTGAACTATTCTCTATTGTTAGACACAGATTTATCAAATTTTCAAAACACTGAAGTACTTTGAAATATTGGTTCTATTTATTGCAAATGTTATTATATTGAATTGTATTGAATGTATTATGTTAATGTGGCGCTCCGACCAGCGTTCTACGAATCCGCCATGGGCGGAGGTTGGGCGTTACAACTTCTTCTTTTCTTTTATTCTTTCTTTTCAATTTTTTTAAATTTCCTTTTGGTTCTTCTTCTCTATTACACATTTCCACCATCAAACCAACTCCTCTAAAATCTCTCAATTTCACATTTGTGTTTGTTTTTTGTTGTTTGGTTGAAGAGAGAGAAGGAGAAGGAGAAAGAAAGAAGAAAAGAGAAGGAAGAAAAAGAAGAGAAAGAGGAAAAAAAGAAACACCAAGATCCGAGAAGAGAAGGAAGAAGAGAAAAAGAAAGAAGGAAAAAAAGGAAGAAGAAGGAAGAGGAAAAAAAAAGAAAGAGAAAGGATGAAGGAAAAAAATTGGAGTTTTTTATTTTTTATTTTATTTTTTATATATTTTTTTTCCAAATTCTAATGAGTAGGAGTGAAGAAGAAGAGAAAAAAAAAGAAGAAAAAAAGAAAATGATTTCTTTTATTTTAATTATTTTTAAAATAAAATAGGAAATTACAAAAATAACCCTTAACACTATTTATATGAACTAGTAACTTGGATGGAAAAAAAAGGGAAATTGCCAAAAAACCTCTTAAGGTTTAGGTTTTTAGCCATTTTACCACCAACATTTGATAATTACCTAAAAAACCTCATCAGTTCGATTTTGGATAAAAAAGTGCATAACGACCAAAATATCCTTATGGTATGTTTTTTTAAAGGGTCATTTGCACTTTTGAGCTTTTTTATTAAAAAATTATAGTTTTAGACCAACATTAAAATTTTTACAAAACTAAACTTTTAAATTTATTTTTTGCAAAAATAGACCAAAATGACCATCTTACCTTCGATATTAAAAATAAATACACAGCAGTTTCCCGGTATTACATATCAGGAATAGACAAAATTGAAGTTTAGTTTTCCGGTGTGTAATACCGGGAAGTAAAAAATCATTTCCCGTAGTACACACCAAGAAACAGACATGAATTTTGCTTGTTTCCTGGTGTGTAATACCGGGGAAGCAAAAAATCATTTCCTGGTATTACACACCAGGAAACTCTTGGTATTACACACCAAAAAGCTAACAAAATTTTGCTTGCTTCCCGGTAGTACATACTAGGAAGCTCATTTTTTTGCAATTTTTTTAAAGTTCATTTTTGTAATTTTTTATAAAAAAGTTTAAAAGTAAAAAAAAAAATTTAGGGTTGGTCTAAAACTAAAATAAAAAAGTTGATAAGGTCTAATTTTGCGAATTTTCACTTTTTTAAAAGATGCTAAAAAAACCTCCTAAGGTTTGTTTTTTTCTACAATTTACCACCCGTATTTGAAATTCACTTATTTTAACTCATATTAAACGAGTTCAACTATTTAAAGACTAGTTTAGACCAAAATATATTTATTTTGAAAATTACTAAACTAGCACTACCTAAATGGTCAAATATTTAAAATTAAGGGTGGAAAAAATTCGAGGCTAGACTAATCCGATCGGAAATGATCCAAATTGAACCGAAATTTACCCGTCCACTGTACAAATAATTTTAATTTGCCCAAATTTTTTGAGTTGGTTGATTTCACCTATTTGATTTCGCTCTATGTCTCTAAAAATCCAACTAATTTTAAAAATATTTATGTAAAAATACGTATTTTGAGATCTTACATAAAAAAAATTTAGTTTTAGACCAACTTTAAATTTTTTACACTTTTAAACTTTTTTTAAAAAAATTGCAAAAATAAGCTTTCAGGTGGACCGGGAAACATCAGACCAGGAAATAGCCAAATATATCTGTTTTTCGGTGTTCTGTTTCCCGGTCCGGGAAGCAGAATAGCAGGAAGCAGTTATATTTTGCCTGTTTCCCAGTGTAGTTTTTGCTTCCCGGTCTGATTGCCGGGGAAGCAAATCAAGACCGGGAAACAGGTGTATTACGGTCATTTTGGTCTATTTTCTGCAAATTTTTTTTTTAAAAGTTTAGTTTTGTAAAATTTTTTATTTTGGTCTAAAAATATAAATTTTTTAATAAAAAGTCCAAAAATGCAATGGACTCAATATTTATTATTGTGCATATGTATATATTATTATATAAATAAATGTAACTAGAATACAAACAATTGCATATTCACTTATTATATTAATTGAATTTAATTATGCAGTAGAATTAATATTATATAATTTAATTATATATAAATATATATATTAAATTTATCAGGCATAAAAAAATTAAATAATTAAATATAATATTTGTTAATTTAATATGTATCATATGATATACATATAAAATTATTTTATTTTATATAAAAAAAATCGTCAGTCCGGACTGTGACCATCTCTATTTTTTAAGTAATGGTTAATTTCATTTAATATGATTATTTTTATTTAATTTTAAAGTGTTAAGAAGGTAGAAAATGTGTGGTGAAACAATCAAATTTCAGGAGGTTTTTTAATACATTTTCTTTTATTTATTTAAAATTACTAAATTATTCCTACAGTCAAATCGATCCATGTTTAAAAGAACTGTTTCAATCCATTGAAAGGTTTTTTTAGTTAATTTTATAAAGTTAAAGAAGGTATTTGAAGTAATTTTGAAACATTAGATGGTGAATTAGCGAAAAATATAAACTCGAGAAGATTTTATTTTTTTTTTAGTAATTTTTAATTTTTTTTCTAAAAATAAATAAATAAATAAATATATATATATATATATATATATATATATATTAACCTGGCGGAGCGGAAAAAAAAAAAAGAAAAAGAAAAAAGCGTCCAATCAGGACAATTATTAAAATAATCTCCACAGGATTAATGGCCCAAAATCGTCGATAGAGTGATATCACAATGAGATCGAACGCATAGTATACACAAGCGAAGTGGTCTCCTCAAGTAAAAGAGATCTCCTGAACAGACCAGAGATGGCTTCGTGAGACTAGAAATAAACATCCTTCAAGTAAGAGAGCGAAAGAGTTGCCGGAGATGTCTCTGACAAGTGTGAAAATTTCGGAGGATGTTTGGTTGACATGTCTAACTCACGCATTATCAACTGAAACCGAAGAGATCATGGGTCTTCTTCTCGGTGACATCGAGGTCCTCTTCTACCTCTCTTGTTTTCCGGATGACGATAGAATTTAAATTCTAGTAATTCTATTGCCCTTATGCTTCTTTATGTTTGTAGCATTGGCGGTGATTTCAGTATTTGTTGTAATTGCTTGAATTTTCTGGGGTTTCGGTGCTTCTATTTGGGGTTTGCAGTTTATGAGTAAATTTTTTTCCTCTAGGGTTTTGCATTGTAATCAAATTTATTTCAATTTGGTTTTTGTTTCTGGGTCGGGTTTGAAAAAGAGTTTTTAGGACTACATGTTTAATTTCTTGTTATCTAGTTCATTTTTCTTAAAAATTATTGAACTGATATTCAGATATATAATTGTTCATCTGTTTGCAATTAGCTGTGGTATGGCTGACATAAGTTGAAATGTTGTTCTGTTTGTTTGTATTATTTTGAGAATCATATTTCAAGAAGGTTTGTTGTACATTTGAAAATTTGGATAGTTTTTACGTTTCAAATTATTTTATACTAGTTTAGCTTCACTTCTGATTTACATCTGTGGTATGCAGCAGCATATTGGTTATTTGTTTCTTGTAAGAAAAAATCCTTATGCATTGTGAATTCAATTTAAGAGGGTTGGAGGTGTTAATTAGTGGTTATGAGATGATCCTTGCATGAGAATACGCAATGTGTTCAAGATTCTAGGACAAGAATTTAGTACTATATAAAGTGAGTATTTCTCAATTATAGGCAGCCCCAGACACCACCTTTATACAAAACCCACCAGATTGTATTCTGATTTTTCGGATCCTTGATTTTCCTAAATGTTGTCATCCTATGTTTCTTTATTCTACCAATAGTGAGTTTGTGTTCCAGTTTGTGACTTCTATATCTTATGCTAGAATATTTTGCTTTTATTTTTATTTCATTGGTCTTCTCATTTTATTTTACTAATATTTTGCTTTCAATTGTAACTTTCAGTACTCAAAAAATGGAAATGTGACTGCTTTGATTTGGGGAGCTTCTCCTCAGTCTCGTTCTGATAGGCGTAAGGATCGAGTTGAGACTAACCCTGAGCAGTTAGCTGCTGCATCGGCTCAGGCTGATATATCCTTTCTAGCTTTCTAGTGGAGACAGTGATGTGCATGTTGATACATCTTGTGCTCAAAATATATTTTTTATTATATGTATTTTTGAGTATCCAAAACTAGCTTCCATTCTTCGTTAGATTTCACCTTAAGAATATTTTTGAACGGTCATGAGCTTGGTTAGTTAATGTGTTTTTCTAATTAAGTCCAGCTGTAAAGTTACTAGCTAAAATGTCATTTTTCTGCCCTTTCATTTGGCCCCTTTTGTGTTATGCAACTGAGAATGTTTGTGATTGGGGCATGTTTATTATATAGTTTGTGCTTTTGTTTCTATTAACTACAGCAACACAGAATGACCATACTGACTGGAAGAACAACTAGAGTTATTGGCTGGTACCATTCCCATCCTCATATAACAGTCCTTCCTTCTCACGTTGGTTAGTGATTGTTAATTATTGATTTTTTTTTTAATTATTTTTTTTTTTAGTTTTTTGCCTCTTTATTTATCATGAATGTAGTTGATGTTCAGTGGAAGAAAATATATGATTTTGAATAATCAAACTTGATAACATAGTTTCAATGAACTGACTTCTAACACTAAAGTTGAAGTTATTTTATTTTATATTTTATAGTGTTATGGATCCTGGCAACTATATAATAAAAGGTTATTTTGGCTTTCTTTTGCAGATGTGAGAACTCAGGCAATGTATCAATTACTAGACTCTGGGTTTATTGGGTTGATATTTTCCTGCTTCAGTGAAGATGCCAACAAGGTTTGTACATGATTCATAATAAAACGTGAAGTAGTTTTTGAATCTGACTGCATTTGTATAATTAGAAAACAAGTATGGTCAATACTATCCCACATATAGAAGGGATTCCACTGTTACATGGGGAGATTAGCTTGATATTTTACAGGCTTTGAGAAAGTGCTTAGGCGCTGTGAGGTGTGCACTTGTTCCACCTCACCAATGAGGTACGGTGGCTTATATGATGTGCATATCCCACTATCTGAGGTGACTGAGATGGCACCTTGAGGTGCCATGTGGAAACACCAGAAATGAACCAAAATTGAGAAACTCATAAATATTGAGGGAAAAAAAATTAAAACAAAAACAAGTGTAGGAAAGTGAGGGGTAAGAGAAGAGCCAGTAGAGAGAGTAACGTGGAACATAAAGATAGGATTGAGTGAAGATAGAAAATTTGGAAGAGATAGATAGTGGCTTCCTTGGGGATGTGGGTTTGACTATGGTGGTTGTGGTTGCTTCATTGTCATTATGAAGGGGAAATTGGTGAGAGGGGCAAACTTGGTAGGAGTTTTTACTGTGGAAGTGAGGAAAATCTTAGAAGTTGAAAGTGGAATAACTATTTTGATTTCTTGTGAATTAGTTTTAAATTCTCTCTTTTTATCCTGGAACCACTTATTCTAAATCTCACCTAAATCTTAATAAGGAGATCTCGGTAAACATTGCAGTTGAGGGATAACATTTAGAATATTAAAATTACTACAACTTTTTGTATAACCTAATAAATTGGACAGCTGAAGGTTCTTATAAGCACCATTGTAATAGTAACACCCTATGTATCATGGATTTGAATTAATTTTTCTTGTGGAAAATTCAGTTCGAACCATTCTAATGATGCAGCTGTGTTTCCAGTCTTCGTAATACTGCTTCAGACCTAGATTAGCAAAACTGTGGCTTGTGACTTAGATAAAGTCATACAAGATCCAGGTTCTGAAAGTAGGAAGCCACGTTGGCATTATTGTTGTTGTTCATTGTACCAGTTGCATATTTATTTTTCCTTGGTAGTTTAATCCTCTAAATTACTCGTTGAAGTACTTTGTGGTTTTGAGCTAGAATTTGAAGGCTTCCAAAACCATTTGACCCAACTTTTGATCATCTAAAAGCCTTTGATTGTTTGAAGCTTGTAGCATCCCACATAAGACTTTCTTGCGAAAACTTGGTGCACGCTGGTCTTTCTTTATTGGTTTTTTTGTCATGCATTGCCTATTAGGTCTCCTGTTTGCACAGTTATTTAGGTATTATGTCAGTAGACATTAGTCACTAGAATAGTCTCCTGTTTCCAAATGTTGAGGCAGCTAAAGCTAATTACATACTTGGCCTGATTGCAGGTTGGAAGAATTCAAGTCATTGCATTCCAATCATCAGACGGGAAGCAAAATCAAATGTCAGGACCAATTTCTTTATCACCAGTTAATAAAACTACCTTTATTGACCTTGAATCATCATTAAGTTCATCTGAAGATCAGTCCGTGAGATCAGGAGCTAGGGCTGGTAGCCCTGAGAAAGACACTGGTGACTCTATTGCAGTGGGATCTTGGAAGGTATGTTGTCTTTTCTTTGTCAATTATTTGCTTTCTTTTAAAATTATGTACCTCGCCATTAAAGCAGAATTTGAAATCTTGTAACCTTGTAGTGGCTGTTTAGATTATAGAATTATAAAAATGTAGCATAGTGGATGTGCAATTTTTATTTTTTTTTAAATTTTTAAATATTATTGTTATTACTATATTATTATTTTTTAAATAATAATAAAATTTTATAAATAGTTATTATTATTTTTAGTTCTTGTTTTTTGGCGCTATTCTATCACTTTATCTCTTTATTATTGTTAGTTTTGTTGTTTGTTATTTTAGTTGCGAGTTGTATTATAATTTGTTAGTGGATTCTTAATCTCTTAAGAATGTATTAGAAAATAAAAGGTTCTACTGATTACTATTCCACACATAATCGTTATTTAGTTATTTATATTATTTTGGTGGTCATAGTGCAGAGGAATGTGGCTGTAGTCTATTTACTTTATTTGTGCGAAGTTTTTGGCCCATTAGATTGGGTAACTGTTGTCTTTAGTTCAGGGTCAGATGAATGGTAAAAGCTTTGGAGAATTATGAGGGGGAAAAAAAATCCTTTATTAAAAAAAGATCAAAAGAAGAGAAAAGAAAAGGTGTAGGATTTAAAATATATTTGGGTATGAAATATCTGATCTTAAGTAATTGTGGGAGATGGGTTTCTACTGTTAGAAAAACTCTAAAGCAGTGAGATCATTCAGCTTTCTTTTCCTCAGCAATGGAAGATATATTTTGGTATAATGAGTTTGCACATTGTAATTGTTTGGAAGCAACCTTTGATAACATCAGAAATTGAGAATTTTTTTTACTATGATTATTATGATTTTTTCTCTTCCTTCTGTTTGAAATTTTGTAATTTGGTCAGGTTTGGTTCTCTTCACTACTGTTTTAAGGATTGTTTGTCTTTGTCAAGTCATTCAAATGCTTTTTGTTAATACATGGGGGTTAGTGTGGCAGAATAATGAATGATTGAAGAGTAGTGCTATGCAACCTACTCTTTGTGCCTACTTTCGTTGCCTACCCTTACATGGCAATATATCATTGGATATAAATTTTATAACAATTAATGCATTAATTTATTTACCCAATCAATTCTTGTCATGTAAGAATAGGCACAAAAAGTTGTCACACAGAGTAGGCTATCAATCATTACTCATGATTGAATATTATGAATTTGTTACGTGTATTTTTGTTCAGCTGAGTTGGCCTTTCGGGGTACACTTGAATATTATGAATTCGTTACGTGTATCTTAGTTCTAAATGATGAACAGGCTTTTCTATAAGCATTAAAAATAAGTTGCATGTTTCGCTGCCTTCTGAAACAGGACCACTTTTGCTACTGAAACATCTTCATTTGATTTTATAGAATATTCTATCACCGCCAGGTTTTTCTTTCATCATTTCATATTTTTATTCTGTTCCCATTTGGTTCTGTACTACATAGCTTTGTCAGTATGTGCATGTGTATTTATATTTTTTCTGGAGGAGCAACTTGAAATTACTCACAAGTGGCACCTTATCATTATTGTACTCTATTTTATTATATCAGGTCCAATTTGGTGAGTGTCTATGATGTGTCTGTAATATTAGCTTTTTTTGTTTACTACCAGCATTTTGTTTGCCTACAAGAATCCTATTTTTATTTGGTGGTAATTTTCCTAAGTTTTACATACATTGTGGGCTAGGGTGGTGGAAGATCTTCAGATTTGGGCGGTTTCTTTGCTAATGCGGAGGCTGGCCATCTTGAAAGAGAGAAAGCTGGCGGTAGTTCCATAGATATTGATCCTATGGATATGTCTGAAGGCATGCAAGAGGCAATGCACCGTTCAAATTTGGACATGAGGTATAAACTTGACATCTTTGTTCTGCTTGTCAAAAGAGACTTCTTATATGAGATCCTCATGTTTGTTCTTCTTGCTTATAGTGGTGCAGAGTATATTCGGAAAGAGGTCCCTTTACATGTCTTGCCAAAGACATCCCTTCTGCGACTTGATTCTCCTCTAACATCATTTACGGATTTGCAACGTGTACTATTTGAAGAAGAAAGAGCTGCCTATAACCAAGCACTGTCACAAAATATGAGGTGTTCATTGAATGCTGAAGTTAATATAACTATACTAATATTCTAATTTTATCGTTTGCACGATTTATCATTCATTTTAATATTCTCTTTTTATTTGTAAGGGATGGAAAAGTGCATCCTCTTACTTTCATCCATCACACATCAACCTATCAAGCTTCAATGTGCAAGTTAATTGAATATTGGTTAGAAGCAGATTTCAATCTCTTGTATAGTGTTTAGTAACTCATCCTTTTCGTTGTACTGATACTTCATTTTCTCAATGGTTTTGCAGTTTAAGCCCTGCCATAAATGCACTTCAGGACTGTTTGAAAGAGAACGAATTTCGGGTACAGAATAGATTTTGAATTTTGAATTATTATATATACAATTACTACTCAGAATTTTCATCCAGAGATGCCTTATTTTATTTTATTTTATTTTTTTCCTTTGATACATGCATTAGATTAAGAGCAAGTAACGAGCAGCCTTGCTGAAGGAGCTCATAAAAAGTTTTAAGAACTACGGAAATCTCCTTAGCTGTTATTCATTGATTATTGTTTTGAACAGTGTATGTTGAACTTGGTAGAGATATACCAGAACTTTAACTTTTGTATTTGCATTGGATTATTGATTTGTGGAAGTATCAACTCATTTCTATGAAATAAAAACATGGTTACTTGGTTCTTTTATCCTTTGGAGCAGCAGTATCAATGTTAGATGTGAATTTCATTGGATTTACCTGTTTTATTTTTTCTATCTGTAACTATTTTTTTCCCTTCCATTCTTTGAATTTTTTAATTTCTTAAATGAAACAGTTATCATTGCTGACTGAAGAAGCAAAGATGCTGGAGACTGAGGCGAATAGGGGAAGTGAGTCAAGTGGTGCATCTCCTCGTCGTTCTCCATCTCAAGCACTAAGGGGAAGTCATTTGACTGGTCAGAGAGACTTGCATAGTTCAGCCGATGTTAGGACTGTTGCTGGTCCTAGTAACCGGAGTAAAAGAGGGCCTCAGTAGAATTCGGGACTTGACTTTTCTTTATCAAATTTGTAAGTATCCTCTCCAGCCTTTATCTTTAAAACCCATCCTCCTTTTTAAAAACTGATTGTTATTCTATTTATCATGTATTATAATTGGAACAAACATAAAGATGTTGTCACTCATGCATATGAAACTAAAAGTGAAACTGTTAAATAAAATCTGAAATAAATCTACCACGAACCAAACTGTTTTCCATTTGTGTCCTTATTTGCTTGATATGAACATATTTTACCTCAAGTTTCCATAATGTATTATTAATCAATGACATATCTGGCAGTTGTGTTGATGGAGTGACAGTGGGTGCTGCAAATGAATCTCCCTTGACTGCTGTTTCGGATTTTGGATTAGCTTCTGATAGAAAACGAAGGTCGGGAGCTGGTTTTGTGATATTGTAAATATGTGTTTGGATAGGCAGTTGCTTCTTTTTGAGTAAATTTATACATGGTGGAGCATGATTTTCATTCATTTTGAGCATTATTTTATTTTCCCACAATATGCTCCTCCTATATTCTCATTTTATCCAGCTCCAGCGTAGGGGGTAACTTCATGTTTACTTTCCTCACCTTGTATTCTGAGTGTACTCTGCGGGTTCAAATGGTGATGGAGCTGTAAATCTAAATAGCATAAATGCGCAGCTAACGTCGACGGAGCACAATTTGACTTCCCGAAAATAAAATAAATAAGTAAATAAAAATAAGCTATTATCCTTCATTCATCAATTACCTTTTGCTCGGTGGTATAATTAGTCCTAGTTAATGCTTTGATAATATTTGTTAAGGCTAGGCTTGAGAATGAGCCGACTCCGAGTTCTCGTCTCTTTTATAGGTGGGCTTGAGTTCTTTTATAGTGACTTGAGTTCAGGTTTAACCTCAAAATTTGGGTGTTTTTTTTTTTTTTTTTTTTTTTTTTTTTAAAATTTATTATTATTTTATTATTATTATCTTTTATTATAGTGGGACTCGAGTTCGAGTTTAATTTCAAAATTATAATCTAGAGTTAGGCTCGAAATTATAATCTAGTAAACTTCATGAGTTAGACTAGGGTTAACCTCAAAATTATAACGTAGCAAACTTCATGAGTTAAATTCTTGTAGTTCCCACCTCTTTTATAGTTGGACTTGAATTCTGCCTTAACCTCAAAATTATAAGACAGTAAACTTCATGAGTTAGATCCTTTTCTATAGTTCGACTTGAATCCTGTCTTAACCTCAAAATTATAAGACAGCAAGCTTGATGAGCCATAAGAGTTTAATAAATTATTTTTTATTATAAAATTATATTAAATTAATACGAGTTGAGTTCGGATTGAGTTTCTGAATCGAATCCAAATTTATATAAACTTCCGAATCCAAATTTATATAAACTTCCGAATCCAAATTTAGATAAAAGAATTTAGTGAATTTCGAGTCTCCATTTTTCGTAAACTAACCGAGCACGCCAGGGTTTGGCTCGAATACACCCATAGTTCAGGCTATAGGTAGTTTTCTTCTAAAGCATTGCATTAATGATGGCTCCATTAGCCGAAATTTAAACAAAAATAAAAAATTAATGATGATATGGTAAATATAAAGTTGAGTTTAAAAAGAAGTGAGCAAGAATCTTGTTTAAAGCGTGGTAGTGTGGTGGCGGAGGAGACATTTTAATTTATCTATTTAGTCATAAGTTGTTGCTTTTCAGTCCACTACACATTCATCTACTTTACAAAGATGTGGATGTGCACTAGGTGGTCAATTCTTAGAAGGAATCCAATGTGAGAATGTGATACACTTGATATCTTGTTAATCTCATTATTTTGATTATTATGTTTTAATTTGAATTAAATCAAAACTAATCAATCATTTACTAATAACTACAATAATTTTATTTTGTTCTCCCAAATGGTGGATGATTCCAATTCTAAAATTCCAATTGAATGAATATATGTATGTATACGCTCTCTCTATTTGTTTTTCTTGGCATTGAATTAAATTTATCATGTTTTTTAACTTTTCATCATCAAGGGAATATTTTAAATTTACTTATTATTTTATTGCTCTGCAAAAAGCCTGTGGAAGTAGCTGGCTATGTATCAAAGGAGAGAAAGCTGAAGTTGATCCAATCATTTACACTCACTAGATAAATAACTATAATAATAATCAGAGAATCATATATTCTTTTAAGAAAGCAAGTGATAATGCCCACATATAATAAACTCACTTAAAAAGAAGAAATATGATCACAACTATTAAATTAAAATGAAATAAAAGCACCCCTGCAGGGCTACATTACTATTCATTCCTTTTATAAAGAAAAAAACAAAATCCTGAAGGGAACTTCTCAAAAGTGTGAAAATATTGGCACACTCTCAAACCAAATTTCCACTAACTAGCTACCACCCAAAACAAATCATTTCAACAAAACCAGATACTTTTAACTTTCTCTCCTCTTCTCATCTCATCTTCCAATACCTACAAAATGACACAACATTATATTATTACATTTATTTTTCAATTATTTTAAAATAATAATAATAATATAAAAATGCTATGAAATACCAAAAAAGTAGTTAGTAGGAAATCCTGTTGGTAAAATCCCTTGGAGCATTGCACCTAAAGCATTCCATTCTGCTAGCAAAGTTGTGCTCATTGCATCCTGATCTATATTTACATACATATATATAAATAAATAAATTATTAATAAATATTATAGACTTTATTTAAAAAAAATAAAAAAAAATTATCTAAATGGACATAAACGAGCATAAATTTTTAAAATTTTCATTAATAAAAAAAAAATATATATTTAAGCAAACCTAGTGCAGATCCAATCTCCGGATTTCCAAGAGGAGCGATTGTTGGAGGAGAAGTTCAAAGGCCTAGAGCGAGAAATGTCATCGAAGACATTAGCAGCACCAGAAAGAGCGAGCTCGTCTTTGAAGGCACCACATTTGAAGCAAGTAGACCTACTAGCGAAGTTGTGGGCTCCACAGTTACCAACAGCACAATACCAATCTCCCGGTCTAACATCCGACCCGGTTCCGAACCCGAAAGACGACCCGCCCCTCCCTCCTCCGCACCTCTGGCACGACTCCCTCCTTTGGAAGTTGAGGTATTGGCATGCCCTGCAGCTCCAATCTCCCGGTCGGCTCATTCTAGAATGATGTTGGTTATGGTTATCAAGTGATGAGGAGTGAAGTGGAGTGGTGTGTTTATATATATATATATATAGAGTGAAGAAAAAGAGAAAAGGGATAGGAGAGAATAAATGGCTTTTTCGTGTTCTTAAACAAACGCCTTGATAAATGGGAGTAAAGCAAAGCTAAAGAAAAGAGATAAAGGAAATCTCCACTCAGTCTCTCTTCTCTTACCGAAATTTTTGAAATTTCCAACTACATTCCTCTACTCTTCTCTCCTCTGCTTTTATTGTTTCTAGAGGTAGTGGTGCATGCATGCTTCTGTTTTGCTTCACTCCCTACTTTTGCTTACACATACTTGCACTGTTTCTTGTGAACTATATTTTACCATATAAATTTAAAATATATTTTAAAAAATTCACTAAAGATATAACTGTAAATTTAAAATATAATAGTTAATATAAATAATTTTTTATTAATAAATATTTAAAAATAAAAGTTCTAATCATAAAAAAATATAATAAATATTAGTCAAAATATCAAATATATTTTTATTTAGATAGTGAATTTAATTAATTTAGTAATTTCCATCCCACTATTTAAATATTTTCTTCATTTTATTACAAATTTTAAAATATTTATTTAAATTCAACAATAGAATTAATATTCAATAGTAATAAAAAGTATTAATAATACCAATAATATGATTACTTTTGTTCTTTTCCAATATCTACACATTTATAATTTTTAATTAACATAATATATATGAATTTAAATTAAATATAAAATATAAAAATATATTTTTCTATTTTAAATTAATAAGAATTATTTTTTAAATTTATTTTGATTATTACAGTTTTAAAAATAGTAATTAAATACTACGTATATAATTTTTTAATTGATATATATATATATATATATATATAAATATTGAATTGGAAAGTTAAATTTACAAATATCTAACAAAATTTAATATTAATAATTACTGACATTATACTTCATTTCTTCATATAAACACACATCAAAATCAAGTTAAATGAAATGTACGCAATATAATCAGACAAGCGTGGATTTCACACGCTCAAATGCATACACAGGTATTGATTAGTATAGGATAGAAATGTTCCATTTAGGCGTTCCCAATTAATTATTCCAAAATTTTACTTCCTCATTTTATTTTTAAATTCTAAATTTTTACTTTTTTAAAACTATTTTAGTCCTTATATTCTAAATTAAAATTTTGTTATTTTATAAATATGAAAATTTTAACACACTAATTTAAGTAAATAAATTTAAAAACTATATAAATATATATATCCACCAATATAATAAAATTAATTCTTAAATTAATATAAAATATTTTTATAATATTTTTATATTTTTATGTTTAAGAGAAAATAAAAAAATAATAATACAATTACAACTATCCGGTAGAATTACAAAGCTATTTTCATAAATATTTAATTAATGCATTATAAAGTTCAAAGTGAGATTTTTTAATTTACTTTCTATTTTTTATCGATCTATTTTGAGTAAGAAATTATTGAAATCGATTAGTCTGCTTGGTTACAAACTCAACATTAGGAGCTGATGGTTCCTTAGATTAACAATATCTGCATTTTTATTATGTTCATTCTCAATAATCATATTATGTAATATGATGCATGTAGTTATTATATCATGCAAAACTCGTGTACTTCTCGTCTGTGCGGGTCCTTTAATTATAGCGATTGTGATTGAAGAACATCAAATGCACGTTCAACATCCTTCCTATACGCCTCTTGTTTCATTGCAAATAACCTTATTTTGGACCTCGAGGTTCATAACTAGTTTATACAAGAGTTAATTGTTCAGAATATATATCATCAGCTGAATAATTACTTGTATTATACTCTTTACCTTAGATTATGGAGCGAACTTCTAGAGCAACTCCTACAACAAGGTTTACAAATAAGTTAAATGACTCCAACACATTAATGTAATTTTTGGAGCCTCGCAACCCAAAGTAAGCATGTCATATCCAAATATCATAATAACGTACAACTTTAAAAATAATAGTAGGATACCCTATTGCCCTTTCCAAGTAGTTGGATAATTTTTTCATTGCCAATGTATACAATCAAGACTTTCTAACATACATGGAAATCCACGCTTCTCACTTATTTTAAGTAATCTTGAAACATCATGAGCATGGTTATCTTAGATACTCCTCACCAAACACCTCCATAACAGCTTAACAAAATCTTCTCATGTTTTTAATAACCATGGATTCTCCAATTTTAATATACTCATCAGTTGATTCGGCAAACTCCATACATTAACATCCGAAAAATAGCTATAATAATTGTGTAAAGTACACAACCCAAGCTTAACAAGACCAGCAATTTCATTTTTGGAAATAATGGTCATGACTATTTTTTAGTGTATTAGCAATATGAATGAGTAAATTTTTACCATACAATATCGCCTACAAAATATCGACTTGTTGTATCGATGGTTGTCTGAAAAGTAATCATCATAGAATACGATAAGCTTTTTCACGATCACGATTTATCACTCTATGACTAGGAACTAAAACTCTATAAGATGATCGGTTGTTGACTACTTGACTGAGATAATGATTCATAAAAATGTTGTTATTTGTAAATAGAGTACTTAAGTTGGCTTGTTGTGAAAGAAGCAAGTGGTCCTGCTCCCTAACAACTTAAGTGAAATAAAAACATCTTCTGAATTCGATGAAGAAGAAGAAATATCCATTATGCTATAAAAGAGATAGAAGAAATTGCTATAATAACAAAGGTCATATATCTCCCTTTCTATATACAAGAGTTGCAATATAATTGTATAAATAATTTTTGCAACTTAACTAGTTTCACATGCACAATTGTTATAATACACATACACTAGTAACTTGACAAGTTTCACATGCACAATATATGATGGGAGGATTTGTGACACATCTCGAATCAACGTCTAATTGTAGTTTTAAGATATCGTCTCCACAAGAACTGCGTATTTTGGAAAGAAATAATTCAATCAAGATTCAAAATGAATTGTTAAAAGAATCAGTTAAAATTGCAGAAGATTTGAATTTAATCAAATCATAGAAATTTGAGATAATATGTTGACAGTTCAGTGATGAAAAGTATGAAGAAACTAGTGCTAGAAAAGTTGATTTATTTAAAATAGAAGTAGATCTGTTCATCTCAATTTATTACCTTCATATTTATATGTTTAATTCAATAAAAGATCTCGATTCTTCATCCTAGATCATCATAACTGATTAGTTAAAGATCTCTCTGTTCGATTTAACCAATCCTAGTTAATAACTTGCATATATCTCTATACTATAAAGTTATCAACGGTTGAACACCGATCTGAAGAAAAATGAATCTAACTAATATTTATCTCTAGATCAATATGTTGATCATCTATTCTACATCTAGCATCTAAACACCATCTCTGGTCTAGAGAAGATGGTATAATGTAATTGCTTAACTCTCGTCCTTGCAATTCAATATGCTCATGAAAAATCAGAGAATTGAGGGTTGAATGAACCGAAATTATACACATAGATCTAGCATTGCAATTGATCTCAATAGATCAGCAGGTCTATTAGCTACTCATGATCAGATATGGTTTAACAACTAAGCTCAAATTCATCATAATCATGTTGTTTAGGTAAAGAAATTACCAGGGAGGGAGAAAACTAGCTCTGTCACAACTTGATCTTCTTCAATCTCTTGGTAATTTTCCACACAACTTAATAGACTATTAGATCTTGAAAAAGAAAAATCACTGAATTGAAACTGTCGTCTTTTTTAATAGGAATAAGACTCACAAGTTCAAAAATCACAAGATTTATAAAGACCCTAATTGCATCGACTGGGCGCCTAATTATAGAGTTTGAACCTAGTGACAATTTTGTAAATTTAAAAGGTACAGAGAAACACAGAGTGGCAAAACTTCATAAACCAGCATCACCATCGCCCTTTTCCTTGCTTCAGCTCTTGGCGGTACCAAAATTTCTTTGCCAAGACTGTCGCATGGATTGAGATTCCCTTGAGGCGAGATCTTTCCCTATCGCCTGTACCTATTGCCAGGTACCAAAATCAATACTTCTCCCCATTGCCAAGTCATGTCGCCAAAATGTGTTTTTTGAGGCGATGGTTAGCAGACGCCACTTTCTACTATCGCCATGTTCATCTTTTACTACTAGTGATGCTCTCTTCTTCGCTTCCTGCTGTTGCCTGCTCTGCCTTTTCTTTTATGAGGTTGTTGGCGCTGCCTTCTTTATGCTTTAAGCTTCGCCAGATTTTGAACTTGGACAATTTCCTCGCTGAGTCCTTCTTGTATAATTTTTCTCTTTTTAACTCTATCTTCCTTCATATTCATCCAAGTCCATGTGTTAGTAAAATAGTCTAGAATTACTAGAAATCAAGTCAATTATTTATTTTTTCAGCTCAATTTCTTTACAATAAAACTCATAAAGTATATCAGAATATAGGTAAAGTCTAGACTCATCAACATACTGTTATAATCTATCTTTAAAGATATTTTATGTACATAATAACATGTATGTATCATCTAATAAAAATAAGTGGATAAATTGTCTAATAAGACAATTTGTAAATACACAAGAGACATATATTATTTTTCTTTTGATGCAGTAATAATCAATTTGCAATACAAGACAAAAATTATATAACAAAGCTAAATATCAGAAAAAAAAAGATAATAGAGTAAAAGATATATATATATATTTATATATATAATAAATACTAAATATCAGACAAAAAATATATAATAAGATAATCTGTAAATATATAAGAGACACTATTCTTCTTCTGACTGAATGATAATTACAATACATATAGATAAATTATCTAATAAGATAATAGAGAGATAATCACATGCATGCACCAGTTTATACAATTTGCTACAATAACAATTGATTACTTGACACTTGATAAATTGAAAGGGTAGTAGGAATTTTTGTAATCAATTAATTTATTACTCCTAATACATTGTTGAATTATTACTTTAAACTTGATAATAGAAAAATAATCACATGCATGCACAACTTTATACAATTTGATAGAGTATTAATTGATTACCTGACACTTTAAAACTTGAAAAGGCAGCTGAAATCTTTATAATGATTTGAGAACTCTTGAAACACTTCCAAATTATCACTTGAAACTAACAAAACAGAAAACTTACATAATAACAATAGGTTTGTAGGTGTAGTATATATAATTATTACTTTTCAGATGAATCTTATACTTCTAAAACAACAAATTGTATAGATAGAATATAATAGCTTGAACAACAAATTGTATAGATTGAATATAATAGCTTGTAGATGGAGTTTATATAATAGTTTATACATCCATATTTGTGATAGGTGTAATCTATGAAAATTTGACTATAACATAATAATAGTAAATTTTTGCCTATAAATTAAGATTGAAAGTAACACAAAATATGTAATATATTTCACATAGTTTTACATCGTTTTCTTTCCTTTTAACAACATTTTGTAATTCCTAAAAATGTCTTCAAATTTAAATGTATGTCTAACAACTCAAAATGCTGCTAGAAGCGCCAAATATTCAATCTTAGAAGATACAACTCTATGTCATGTATATTTAGATATATCTCAAAATCTAATTATTGGAATATATCATTATGGTGATACTTTTTGGTCTTGCATCAAGAATGAATACCACAAAGCACTAGACACTCAATCCACAATTGTTCAATCCCATAGATCTCTTCAGTCCAGATGTCAAGTAATTGATGTAGCCATTTTAAATTTAAATATTGTCTTCAGTAGGTAGAAAACTTAAACCCGAGTGATGCTTCTAAACAAGACGTGATAAGTATTTATTGTTGCATTTTAATTAAGTAATTTATTATTTTTTTATTAGGCCATTAAATTTGAAATCGTCACTATCATTCTTTTTGTTTATTGTTGATTCCCGCCAAAGCATTGACGACATAAAATGCTAATATAAAAATGGTTTTAAATTCAACCATATGTGACTCATTACCAATGATCAACATCAATAAAGCCTTAACCCCAAACCAGTTGGGGTTAGCTGTATAAAACTTCTTATAGTGAAAAATCAATAAACATAAGCAGTCACCACAAATCTTAGAAATTTTAATCGACATGGATTTTGTATTTTCACTCAAGTCTTTTATGCACCAAATCAACCTCAATATCTAATGTCTATAAGTCTCTAGCTGAAAAGATCTCCTTGAGTGAGGTTGATACACTCCAAGTAGACTCAGGTCTTCCTCGACCTGTCATGGCTTCCTCGCCTAACAACTTTTCACATATACATATTGTAGCATTAGAAGATCTCCTTAACACATACTCAAACCATATAAGTCTACCTTCCCTTATTTTATCACTAATCTCTGCCACCTGGACTTTTTGTCTAATATGCTGATAAGTCTAGAATTTACCTACATTTTAGCATGTTTTATGAGCTTAAATGTAAATGAAATGAGTTTAAAAGATGAAAAGTTGAGTATATTTTTAGTAATTCTAGACTATTAATTCTGAGACAGGGACTTGGATGAAAAGAAGCTTAAAGTTGCGAAATTCGGAAGAAAGAGGGAACGTCTGGAATTTCATCCAAAGTCAACTATTGAGGCGAAATATTTGTTATTGAAAAATAAACATCACCTGCATACATCGCCGTTAGCTGAAAAGAGAAGGCGAAGTAAGAGGCGAATTTTGAATATTGTCGCCCAGAAGATTAGAACTGAGGCGAGTCACCTTCATACCTCGCCAGTCTTATTGATTTTCATTAGGCGTTGTAGGTAGAATCTCACCATATTAAGGCGATGTCTGAGGCGACATATGAATATGTCGCCAAAGTGAAAATGAAGGGAGGCGACATTTACGTTATGACGCCTAGACTGCTCTTAAATAGAAGAATGATATGGCAAAAGAAGATGTTCTCGCCTAAGCTTTAGGCGACAGAAATGGCTACATGAAGAACATTTTGCCTCTGAAGAATTATGGCTTGGCGATCAAGACAAGCGAGATTTATGAAAGTCGTTAAGTTCAGGCGAAGGAACAGACGACATAAGAAGAGAAAATTGCTACTTTGCCAATTTGTGTTTCTTTGATGTTTTTATTCCAAAATTGCCACGGAGCGAAATTCTATAAATAGTAGCTCAGATATAGTCATAGATATCTTTTGATCAATTTTTTGAAAAACTTTCAGATCTCTGGTGATCATCGTTGTTGAACCTTTTGACATTCTGTTATTTTTAGAGAAAAATTCTAGATTCTTCTATACGCTTTATTCAACATTTTCAGAGAAGTTTCTTGAAGAAGTTTCGTATTCTGTTCTTGCGATCATTCAGATTTAGCTTGAAGATAGTCAAGCAACAACTATGACAGAGTCTAGCTTCTATCTTCTTTGGTAAGATTTAGATCTTAGAAATATATTGATGATGATTTATGCTTTGATTGAATATGTTGAAATCGATATACTAAGCTAAAAGCTCTTCTGATCTGCTAATTTCTGTGGATGATCATTGTTCTAGATGCACGTTTCTTGTTCAATCTAAGTCAATTTTACTTGAATTTCATGAGCTAATTGAATTACAAGAACGAGAGTTACGTAATCTTGTTGATTTGAGGTTTGATTAAACCAGAGATGGCGATTAGACTCCAGATCTAAGAACAGAGGATCATAGATCTAGAGATAGAATATAGATCTAATCTTTACAGATTATGCTTAACAGTTATATTTGTTATAGTATAGAGATATATGCAACTGTATAACTGAGATCAGTTAAATTGAATCGAGAGATCTTTTGATAGATCACTGATGATGATCTAGAAAGTAAAACTGTGATCTTAAGTTGAAGCGTACATAAGAAGTTGATTGACACCAGAGTTTAGTAGATCAGCGCATTCATTGTTAAGATCATTTGCAGAATAGAATACTAATATATGTTTTCAACGAGAGAATGTCATTAGAGTCTATAATTCACTTTCATATTATGATTCATGTGATTCGATTTGTAATTAAATTCTTTTGGAAATTCAGTTTGAATCTTAATCTCAATTATGATTCTTAGCTAACAATCCCTGTAGAGACGATATCTTAAATACTACATTAGACATTGATAGGATTTCTGTTTAGTTATTGCAAATTTATATGTCAGAAAAATCCTCATCATATGCTTATTTCATATTTTGTCTAACCTTGTATGTCCACACATGTAACGTCCGACCCCTGTCCTTGGATGACCTGAGGTGCAGTGGCAGGGTGCCATCATATCACATAACCGGTCTTAAGGCTGACCACTAGCCCCAACAACCACCATTACGCTTTCCAGCATATTTTGTCCTCACTCGCATGCTTATCGAACAAACTTCCCGGAAGGTCACCCATCCTAAGATTGCCCTAAGCCAAGCATGCTTAACTTTGGAGTTCTTAAGTTCTAAGCTCTCGAAAAATAATGTGCACACTGGTGATATGGGTAGCAATGCAATTCCTTTTAATAGTGTCTCAATATGAGGTGTTATAACCCAACTCCGTTAGGACACAACGTACTCGTTGCGCCCATAATATTCCCAGAACCTTTACCCCCACTAGACGATTGCCCTAGACTTTTCCATCCACAAGAGCACCTCGCGGTCGCAGGGTTGCTCTGATACCATTTGTAACGTCCGACCCCACCACTGGATGACCCAAGACGCGGTGGCAGGGCGCCACTGTATCACATAACCAGTCTTAAGGCTAACCACTAGCCCTATAGACCACCATTACGCTTTCCAGCATGCTTTGTCTTCACTCGCATGCTTTCCGGATAAACTTCCTGAAAGGTCACCCATTCCCAATATTGCTCCAAGCCAAGCACGCTTAACTTTGGAGTTCTCAAGTTCTGGGATCCAAAAAAAATATGCACATTGGTGATATGGGTAGCAATGCAATTTCTTTTAACCTTTTCTCAATATGGGGTGTTACAACATATTCAACTTAACATTCTCATCTCTGCCATATTCATTTTATGAAGATATTTTCCCGTAGGTGGCCAATATTTACTCTCATATAGCGTAAAATGAACTCGATAATTTAGTTGAACGCAATGTAGTATGCTTGGCAGTGAGTAGCTTTTGCAAATTCAGCATACCTACACTAGTTAGGTATATCAATTTCTCCGGGAAGTGAAGAGTGTAACTATAAAGTTAAATAAGATGAAAACAATAAACTTTTAGATGATATATATTTGTCCCTTCTCTGACTCATTGCCGGTGTTATTAATAATATTCCAGCAAGGCTAGAATATCACTTTCAACATAATCAAATTCACTCTTTTGTTTGCTCAAGTTTCTATTTATCCTCAATTGGGATAACAATTCATTGAATATTCTATAGCCAAGGGAATAGATTCAGTGGTGAATATATTAAGTGAGTTAAAATTTGGAGGATGGAAAACAACTCATTGAATATTACATAGCCAAAAGAAGTAAAATAATATATTTTAAAGTAGGAGAATAGAATATCACAAAACTCACATCTTTATTAGTAAACTCCTATGGAAGAAAAACTAAAAAAATAATGATTATAATATATATAAATTAATATTGTTGTTGTAACATCCCATATTGAAACAAGGTTAAAAGAAATTGAATTGTTACCCATATCACCAATGTGCACATTATTATTCGGGAGCCCAAAACTTGAAAACTCCAAAGTAGGGCTGCAAACGAGTCGAGCCGAGCCGAGTATATGAGGTGTTCGTGTTCGGCTCGTTTATCAAATATCGAGCTCGAGCCGAGCTCGAGCTCGACGAGTTTTATAAATGTTTGTTCAAGCTCGACTCGATAATTTTTTTCTATGTTCAAGCTCGGCTCGTCTAAGCTCGTTTAAGTTAATCGAGCTCAACTCGTTTAGTTGCTCATTTAAATTAATCGAGCTCAGCTCATTTAAGTTAATCGAGCTCAGCTCGTTTAGTAGTTTGATTAGACTCATTTAGTTGTTTGTTTAATATCTTATTTGAGCTCGTTTACTAAAATTAAAACAAAAATAAATTGAATTTAAATTAAACCTAAATTTTAAAAAAATTCCGGCAACTATTTTAATTTGGGCATTTGAATTTGGGTTTTTTTATATACATTAAAAATTTTGTCTATTGATTTTTATTAAAAAAATATGTATTGAACGAGCTATAAATGAACTTGTTCACGAACACAAACGAGTTTTAATCAAATATAAACGAATTATGAATGAGTCAGTTCATGAACATAAACGAGCCGAACAAGAATCTGTTCGGTCTCGGCTCGTTTATTAAACGAGCTATAAAATTTTGTTCATGATCGTTCATTTACATGTTGAATGAGTTTTGGCTATGAAAATGAAATTATTAAATTATGATGAAAGTGGAAAAAGTATAAATTTGAATTTTGGCTATGAAAATATTACATAACTTTAAATAAAATTTTTTTTTTTTTATAAATTTGTATTGAAAAAAATCAGAATATTGTAAAATTGGAAATAAAATTAAACATATCAATATTAATTGGCAATATTGAAAGGTGAAGATATTAAAATTATACTAAAAATTTATATTAAATGAAAAAGAATACATAAATATAAAGTCTTGTAATATTAGTAATAAATATTTGCAAAATTAAAGAAAAAGTTATTTAGAATATACTTTTACTCGTAAACAACAAACATTACTAATTTAATAATATTTTATAAATCTATTGGGAGTATTTTCAAATTGGAAAAGACAAAAAAAATTGATTATGTCAATATTATTGGCAATATTAAAATGTAAAGATATTAAAATCATACTAAATATATATTAAATTTAAAAATAAATATAAATACAAAGTGTTGCAATATTAGTAATAAATATTTACAAAATTAAAGAAAAAGTGATTTAAAATATACTTTTATTCGTAAATAACAAACATTACTAATTTAGTATTCTTTATACACCATATTTTATACAACATTCTATTAGAAAAAAAAATATTATGATATAAAGTTAAATTTATAATTATATGTGAACAAATCTAAATATATACAAAATAATTTAAAAAGTATCTTTTAAAAAAAAAAATTTCTTCTATCAATTCCGCAATTTTTTTTCCACGGACTACAATATTTTTAAATAACTTAAACATAAAATAAATTAACTCGTGACGGAGTCCTACAATATAAGAAAAATAAGAAAACAGATAAATATTATCTCACAATTTTATTATGCGTATGTTTTATATCTTCGGCATCTTCTTTCTCTTTTCATCTTCTCTTGTTACATTCTTCAAGGTTATATATTCTTTCTCTTTCGATCTTCTCTTGAAAAACTTGAAATAATTTTTCATTCTTCTTCATCTATCTAAAGACTTAAAAAAAGACAACTACATAAGAATACGAAAATAAAACAAATATTATTAAAAATACAAAATAAACAAACACGACATAAAAAGACGAAAATCATAAGAAAAAAAAAAACTTACACTTATTTATATATATATATATATATATATATATATATATAAAGGGAACATATATTATAATTGATAACAAAAATATTAAAATTTGATTTGTATATTTTTTATAGTCAAAATTAATAAAATGAAAATATAGATTTTTTTTTTTTAATATTTTATTGCCACGTATTATTACATGAATTTGCCACATATTAATTATCCATTAGGCTGATGCAAAATGAGCGGGAAAAACAACGATTTTAATATATATATATATATAGATACTTTTATTTTAAATTAAATATATTTTAAATTAAAAAACTTATTAAGGATAACACTGTAAATTATGGAGTGATAAGATGCAGTATGATGCGGTATTTACCAGTATTATTATTAAATTATTTTTTAAATATTATTTTAGTTTACTTTTTATAATTCTTATTTTTAATAATTATTTTATTTTAAAATAAAAATATTTTTAAAATATATTTTTACAAAACAAAAATATATATTGAAAATAAATTAGAAATTAAGGTGTATTATGTTGCGGTATTTATCAATATATATATTTTTGTCATTTATTTATTTTATAATATCTTTTAAAAATAATTGAAATATTTTTTAATTTTTTTATATAATAGTGTTTTTAAAAAAAAAAAAAAGTGATCATACTAAAAATTTAAATATACAAAAATTAAATATTTTGTAAAATCAATTTGAATTATTTTATATATTATATAAATATTTGAAATAAAATAATTTACAAATATATTTATATTCATAAATAATATTTATCCATTTATTTGTTTACTATAAATATTTAGTGTATGTTTGGCGTTAGATTTTTAATTAGCTGTCAAATTAGCGTTTCAATTAGCTGTAGCGATTAGCGGTTGAATTAGCGTTTAAATTAACTGTTAGGTTAACTGTTATACTAAGTGTTTGGTATAACAGTTAGCTTTTAAATTAGCTATTAAAATATAAAATTACTAAAAGGGTATTGTATTCAAAAAGTAGTATATACTTAAAAATAAAAAATAATTAAAAAATATTAAAATAAAATTCTAATAATAATAACAATAATAACTAATTATAATTAAAATATTGTAATTCATAATAGGATAACTTTTATTAAAAATTAATATCTTAAATAAAAAAAAATATACTAATCAAGATAATTCATAATAAGATAACTATTATTAAAAATTTAATATATTAAATTAAAAAAAAACATACTAATCAACAGATTCCCGATATTTTCTCCTTAAAAATATTTACCAGTTATTTGTTCATATGTTGTCTTTCTATTCAGTTCTAAATTATTTTTAAATTTCTCTATTTCTTTCTCTTTCCCTCTCTAAACTCTCTCTAAAATTTACATATTTTTTTTTCTCTGCTTTCTTTAACAGAGAACCAAAATACAATATTTATTTTGATTTCTCACACACAAAATAATTTTTCATCTCAAAACTACAAGTTTCACACACAATACAAGTTTATAATTTTTTATTGTGGGTTTTGTTACTTGATTAAAGAGATCAAAAAGACATTGTTTTTCACCAAATAAAAAAAGTGGAGATAGATGGAGATGGATGAGAATTTAATGAAGTTATACATGTAATTTTAAAATAGCGTTTCATCTTAAAGTTAATTGAAACAACGTTTTGAAACGCTATTTCAAAATCTATCCTAAACGCTAAACGGTGTTATAAAATTTGATGTCAAACACTTGAAAAATCTAAAACGTTGTTTTATAATCTATACGCTAATGTGAACGCTAACTTGAACACTTTACCAAACACCCATACACACCCATTTAGTTTTTGAAATATAAAATTGGGCGAATCTGCTTGGGGCGGCACCTATCCGAAACATGGCAAATTGAAACAGTAGAAGTATGTTTTTTTTTTTTTCTTTTCTTCTTCGTACTTCCATTATCCAAAAGTGGGACATCTTATACAAAAATCCAATCCTTTGACTAGCTACGACACTACACAACAACTCATGAACATAATATATTCCTTTTGTAGCTTGTAAATCATACAAGACATGGACAAGGACATCAATTAATGATATCATACAAACTTGCTTATTAAGAAAATAAAATTATAAAAAAGCAAAAGTGTCTTTAATAATATGGACGAAAACAAAACAAAACAAAACACAACATCACATGACATGCATGCGTGGTGGGGGTGGTCTATTATTCATGCATGGGAGTGATTCCCGAGGAGAGGAGAAGAGAGAATCGAATCAATGAGTCACTTTACAGTTTGCTGTATTCTATAGATATCCTTTAACATTCCCCAAGAAAATGGAGTCCAGAAGAGAAGATGATGATTTCCAATTTCAATAAGCAGAGCAGCCGCATATTAAAAGATGGTCAAAATCAAATCTCGATTCCTTCTCCTATTTTCTCTTTATCGAAACCCACCCTTCCCTTTGTTTTGATCGCTCTCCCAAGTTAACTTTCCTTTCACTATGCTAATCAGATTAATAAAATATATATATATATATATATATATATTAAAATGTTTAAAAAAAAAAAATTTCTCTGACCATTTTTATTTAAATATAGGATAGAATTATAATTATTTAAAATGGATAATTAAATTTAACTCTTTTTTCTATAAAATAATTTTAAATTTTAATTTACAATAATAAATTTATTGTAAAATATTTACTAAAAAATTATTTATTTTGAAATATTAATAACTAAATTTTCAATTAATTCTCAATTAAATTAAACAAATGATAAATTAAAAGAAGAGTAACTAATAAATGTATTATTAAAAATCAAGATATAGTCATAAACTTCATTAAATTATTTTATTTTTTAAATTATTATATTAATGGTACATTGATGAATGTCTCTCTAAATATAATTAGTCTATATCTTATAAAACAATGTCAAAAACAATGTTTGAAATCTTATTCACATGAATATAATTTTTATTAATAGCTAAATGATTATATATATATATATATATATATTAAAACATAATTTGTTATAAAAATTTATTATTTTGTACAAATGATTATTTCAAAAGGTAGTACTCACAGATAAGCTCAAAAGGACTATTCTAGATAGCAGATTGCAAAGGTTTACTTAGCATGTACTTGAGCCTGTGAATTAGTGGTGTCATTATTTTGACATTTAATGATCGGTCCATGTTATGGAGACAGTCCTATTTAGTGAGGAAGTAATGAAGTCTAAAGGACTTTTGAAGAAAGTTAAGAGAGAACCATGTACTCCGCTTCTCTAGTGGAACATGCTACAACTTGTTATTTTTTGGAGCTCCAATACACAAGATTTATCACGAAAGATACTTCCTCACGATGTGGACTTTTCTAACATCGACGAGGAAGCCTAATAGAGGCGTTAATGGCATCAATTTTCATTTAAATGAACCTTGACTTGAAGACCAAAAAGTAATCAATTATATCATATAGGTATTGCATAACCCTCTTCAATGCTAGCCAGTGAGGTTGTAATGAATTTTCTTAAACCGATACTATTTATTAGCCGAGAAATATATAGCCAGTCTTGTGCGGCAGAGGTACTGAAGAACACCAAGTAGAATACAATACCAGGAGGGATTTGCAAATAGATTTTCAAAAAAAATTTATAGTTTGTTATTAGTGGTGACTATAGTAGAGTAGAGTTTCAAAGAAGCTATGTTTGCCTTGTTCAGTAAGTCGTTAATGTACATTTTGTGTGATAAAATATAATCCTGTTTTCTGTTAAATTCAAAGCCTGAAAAATAATTATGTCTTAGAGATTGAAGAGAAAGTTGATTGTTTATAATATGAATCACCTTTGGAATTATTGTAACATTATTACCAGTAACTAGAATGTCATCAACGTAGAGTTCAAGTAGGATTATGGTTCTTTTGCTTATAATAGAATAGTGATGTGTTATCCTAAGATGACCAAAATCCTCACTTCATTAAAGCGAATTTCATTGCTTGAAACCAGGCCCTATATCATGTTTTAAGCCATAGAGAGCTTTAGATAGTCTACAGACATAATTAAGTTTTGTACTATATTAAAATCCTTATGGTTGAGTAATGTAGCCTTCTTCTTGTAGGAATCCATTTAGAAAAATGTTGTTATATCTACTTATTATATAGTCTATTCAAAAGATATAAAAAGAGAAAGAATAACTTTTATTATCAATGATTTCACCATTAGATTGAATGCCTTATTAAAATAAATTCCAAATTTTTAATTGAAATCTTTAAATACCGGCCTTACCTTGTGTTTGATAATTGATCGATTAAGATTGTATTTAATTCTAAATACTCATTTAGTTTCTAAAATATTCAAGAATGATAAAGAACCAAGGTTCATTTCTGATTTTTCTTCAAGAAACTAGTTTATTCACCCATTGCTTGTTTTCTAGTAGGACCAAAATAGAGCCTATTTAATAGTTGTAGGTTCCATGTTGTATATTTTAAGCACGATAATTCCACTTTCCGATCTCATTAATAGTGGGTGATTATTTATGAGTTGTTATTGTGGAATCAGAATAGTATTGTTGGTTGATGTTGAATTGCTAGTTTGTATGGATTGTTATTACAAAATAGTGTTTATAGTGGATGGATAGTTCTATGAAACAATAAGAGATATAGAATTTACTTCATTAGTATTGGTATCTTGTATGGAATCCAATGATGATGCAGTCATTTAAGAAGTTGTGATAATAACTTGCACATACTTAGAGGCACTGGTGAAATAGAAATTGATAGTCTACATATTGATTTGTTTATTTTTGTGATGACTGAATCTTATAATATAGTTGAATATAAAAATTATGTTTCATTGAAAACTATATGTCCGGAGATATATTGGTTTGTTTTTTGTTGCATTTAAATATTTATAAACTTCATGAAGGGAATTATAACCTATGAATACACATTTTGTGGTATGAAAATTAAATTTATGAGGAGAATAATGTCTAAAATATTGAAAACATGGCAATCAAATATTTTTAACTGTGTAATTTTCTAAATAATTTGTTAATTGGAGAAATATTTTTAAGAATGAGGGTAGGCAGTTAGTTTATTATATATACAATTGTGTAAAAGGCTTCTAGTCACATTTTGAGAGGCATTTTAACATGTGAAAGTAAGGTCAATCCCATTTATGTGATATTTTGGTATTTTTGTTCTTATATGCCATTATGTTGATGTGTGTAAGGACAAGAAAAATGTATTTTAATACCATGTTGTTCTAGAAAATGAATAAAAGCCATATATTCTCCTCTAGTGTCACAATTAGTAAATAAAAATGAAGAAAAAAAATAGCTAAGTCAATAAGTTTTAATGATTTAGATGTTGAAATAGGAGGAATAGAAAAAGACAACTGATGGTTTTTGCCAAGTTTACATGAATCACAAAATTTAATAGAAGAAATATTAAACTTAGGATCCATATGTAGCCTCATCAGGGAAAGAAAACTCTAATATCTCTTATATGCTTGATGTATGCTGATGAGTGATATATGTTTAGAGAGGTCTACTTTGTTGAGAAAAGAAAGGATTAGTAAGTTGGAATGAATTTCAAAAGTAAGATTATTGTGTAAGCTGTCTCTAAGTAATCTAGAAAGAATCTGGCTGCTTTGCTAATTTTTATCAAAGTGTTTATGGAATTGCAAAGTATTATGATTTACTTCTTAAGATAGCTAAGCATAAATATGTCCACGACATGATTTGCCTCTTCCTATTCTTTAAAAAAGTAAAAGTAAGATTTGCTACTATTGTGATTTGGAGGTCTATTCTCTTATGAAAACTGAGAGTAATTGGTAGCAAGATTAGAGATAGTAATTTGAAATTTAGAGTTTATCTGCTCCAGCCTACATTTATCCGTCATGGACATGATATTACATAGTTATGTCATAGTTAGTATGAGATAATAGAATAACCACGTGATTATATTCTTGTCCTAGTAAACTTAAGGTACTTAAAGTTTCTATTACTTGGACCCTAGAGAACTCGGTCGAGAAGATACCATGCTGGTATAGGATACAGACTAGATCTTTGCATTACGAATTGATATGATTGAAGCGAAAGGTAAAAGGATGAACACAACTATATTTATTCATCACCAGTGAACAAAACTAAGTTGAAGAAGTTTAACTAGTTTTTTAAATAGAGAAGAAGAGTAATAAGACAAGGAGAAAATAATAGATCACTTTAAAAAAGAAAAATGAGCAAATGACTAAGGATAGGTTGCAGAGATTAGACAATTTTTCCTTTTTTCGAGATACACATTCTCTTATTTCCTCTGTTAATACATTACTCTATGTAATACATCCATCAACTAAAAAAATACTATAATAATAATTATTACAATATTATAAAGTGGACTAAGTAAAATAGAGATACAAAAGTAGTGCTCGATATAAATTCCCAGTTTTTCCACATCCTAGTACTGGTATCCTAACTATGGATCCTTTTAAGCAGTATTCCGGTATCCTATTTTTTTAAATCAACATATCTGACCATTAATTATGCATCCTTATCCAAGTCCTGTATTCGAGTTTGAGCAATACAGCTTAAAACGAGTTCTTTCTCAGAAATTGGATGTTTAACAACTAAAAGAGCATCATCGATTGTTTTTATTTTCTGCATATATATATATATATATTAAAATAGTGTTTGATAAATTATTAATAGAAAATAAGTAGTATTTAAGCTACGGAACACAAAACATGAAGGCCTGAGCATATATTTTGTTTGGAAAAATCATTAGGCCATTGAATCATGCATCACATACAATACACTGGAAGCAATTTACAAACATACAATTGTATGGAAATTATGAATCTAGGATCTATTAGGGTTAGGATTCTTACTTGATTTTTACCTCTCTTCGTAACTCCGGTATGGGATGCTGCTCGATCAGATCTATTACCTCGCAATTTCGGTACAAGGTGCAACTCATTTAAAACTACTATCCTTTATTGCTTCACACACGACCGCCAAAAACGAGCCAGCTGCTAGACTAACGAAAACTTGTGTTTCAGAGAATTTAGAGTTTCTCGTAAACCTTTTTTTGGTGGGATAAATTCTGACAGCCTTACTGTTATCTTATATAGTAGCACTGACTAAACATTCTAACCGTAACCCACTCACTTATGATCTAATCGTGCGATCTAATAGGCTGTTATTTGGTCGCAGGCCCAATACAATATGAACGCCCATTGGTTATAATTAGTCTCTAGCAAGACATTATAACTAACCAAATAATTTAATTTTCCTATGTATAGTTCATGTTATAATCCTTTTATTTCACGATATCCTATTTGGACACATGACATGTTACACGTTAACCATATTTTGTCCAAATATCATTTTCTCGATCGCTAAGTAAATTGACAAGTCAAATGACATTAGTAACCCTTTATTAATTCATTTAAGCATGTCCATGCATTTTCTCAGTTTCACTTAATCTTGTGGCCAAATAGATATCTTTCTATCAAGAGGAATAAATCTCATCTTGTATAATCACTATATAAGTCTTACAACGTCCAATTATAGTCTTTATGATTATCCGGTTAAAGATAACGTTCGACAATATAAAACATCATAATCATTAGGTCTATGGATTCACTAATCATAACTATTACGAGAATTACTAAAAATGTTACCATGTAGTAATTTCGTAATGGGTATGTCCAATATTTGTTCCCTAACAAAAATACCAACTAATTTGATATGTATCATATATATAATTATCAAATAATTATCGATGAAACTCGTACTAACTCTTCGTAATAAAATAGTTAGGGACATATTATTATATGTATATAACATGCGAACATAATAATAATAACACCAATAATAATATATTTATTATTAATAAAATGTAACAAAACAAATAAAGTCTATATAAGCCTAGAGTATAATCACTAACATATTTTTCAAATAACATCTATATTTTAAAAGAGGTTTTAAAATGATTCATAAGACTAACTATTTCTTCTATACTACTAGAGAAAAACTAATAATGCAAAAGCTTTTTAAAAGGCATAAGAGCCTGAGAAGCCCTTAAACTTGGCCTTAAATTTCAATGTAGCCCTAAATTATTCTTTGAGTCAAATACGCCTCTCAACTATGGTATAAAGAGTTAAACAAGCCCCTGAAGCTGATGTAGAGGCTAAGATGACAAATTTTATTTTCATAGCGTGTTTGACCTATTTTTGTGCACACCGTTTAACGTCTGTTCCCCATTTGTTAAAAATAATATGGGGATTAGGTTTTCATATGTCTTCATCTACCTTTTCCTCTATTGAAGGTTTGATTCTGTTGTTGCTGTTGTTGGAAGTCGACAAAACTTACTGTATTAGATGATGATGGAGGAAGGACACTGGAGTCATTTCTAGATTTTGTTACTTTGGGAGGTTTTGGGATCGAAGGTCTAGATGTGACACCCTTTTCTATTTGAGCTGCAGTTCCTATAGGAGGTTGAGGTTGTGTTTTGTGCATATCTCCTGCATTATTGTTGGTATTTTGAGGTCGTGTTTTGACAGAATTGACCCTCTTCGCTATGTTTGTTGGAGATGTAGATGTGGCTGATCTCTTTTGTTGTTGTCTCTACATAAATCCTTGTCAATGTTGAAATCTGTTACCTCACCCCTTATAATGTTGAAATCTCTTTTGCGATAAACCGGTGACCTCGTCGTTGGAACCCTAACAAAAGCGATGACCAAAACTAGACTACAATGACTACTATGTTGGATTTGCTGTCGGTGATTGTGAAGTCGACGCAAGCAAAATCCAATGAAATCCCCATTGAAACCTATTCGATTATTTGCCAGCGAAGGTGTGAGACAATTAGTTGATGAATCTCACCTGAATAGAGGTTAAGGTTGCATTTGAACATTTGAAATTTTAATTGACGGTAACCTAACATCATTTATAAATTGTCTGATATGGCATCTACGTGGCAATCCAATATGTTTAATATATCTGACTTACAGTTTATTGGATCGAGATTGTACAACACGCGTTTGGATGCGACTGGAAAAGTGGTTTCAGGGGCTTGTTTGACCCTTTAAATCATAGTTGATGGGCTTATTTAACCCAACGCATAGTTAAGGGGTTAAATTGAAAGTTAAGGCCAAGTTTGGAGGCTTCTCAGGCCCTTATACATTATTAAAACATCTCTAAGTTTTAAAAGTAGGATTTGAGATTTTTTTATTTTAAAGATTGACATGTTAAGACGGAGGAAAGTGGTGTAATGTAGGTGAAATTCTAAAAATTTATATTAATTTTAAATTGATAAGATATAATTAGATTGTTGATTTTAAAAATGATTATTTATTGTAAATTAATTATTTATAATTTAATTGAATAAATATTTTTTTAATGAAATATAATAAAAGAAAATGTATGGATAGATAAATATTTGCATCAATCACGACTATCATATTATTGCCATAATCTAAACACCCCCTACTCCCCCATTAATTAATTAATTAGTAATTAGTTAGTTAATTACTTAATTAATTAATGTGTTTTTCCAACACTCATCTTGGATATTTATCACTAGATTACAGGCTACCAACACTAAATTCTACAAGCATTAATCCTAACCATTCCATAATTGGTCAAATAAGAATAAAGGAATATTCAAACTTATAAAGCAACCACATTTTAACCCAAAAATTGAAAGCAATCTCTTACGATTCTCAAAGTAAATGAAAGAGACTTGACCAAAATAATTGAGTTAAGAAGTGGCCCAGTATAAGCTTTCATGTTTAGAATATTCATCACATTCTTCATTTCAGTCAAATAGACTTTTAAGATTTCATTCCATGCACATTACTTGTAGAAAAGGGTTATTTGTTATGCTTATAGCCTAACAATATTTTGTGTTTACTTTATGTGGGTCCTCCAATTGTTGGCTTGTTGGCTCCCCTGCAACCTTTAAACAGTCAAATCTTAAAATTCTTCTTCATTTTGGCCCACAGTATTTTGCTTAGGGAAGGATCCAGAAAACTATCGGTAGAGAATCGAATTCACACCCAATCAAATATTTATATTTATATTTGAAGAGTTAAATCTAAAAATTAAAGGTGGCTGTGTAACGTTCGATGTTTATATATATATATATATATATATATAAATTCAAAATTTTAATTTTATTAAAATTTAAATTTTGGAATAAATTCAAAATTCGCATTGGAAGGTAGAACGGTAATTAAAAATTATAAAATAAAAATATAAAGTCAAAATACATTCAATTAAAGTGCACATTTAGGCATACCTCGGTGGTAAGTCAGTCTGTGTTGGACGTCTGCGGTTAAATTCAGCGGTTTAAATAGCGGTTAGAACAGCTGTAGCGGTTGACTGTTTAAGATAGCGGTCTGTTCAGTAATTATAATAACGATTCAAATGGTTGTTCGGTAGTAGCGTTAGCAGTTCTAAATAGCGGTTATATATAAAAGACTAAAAATGATATTATTTTATTTTAAAATTATATTTGTCATGCTAAATTTTATTTAATATATTTATATTAAAATTTTTAAATTTATAAAAATATAATTCAGTATAATTTTATTCATAATGATTTAATTATTTATTTTTATTTTTGTTGGTATAATATAAATTAAATATAGCAATTATAAAATATTCTGATCATAATAATTAATTTTAAATATAATAACTAATTTAAATAAAATATCACTAAAATGGTAAAAATATAAATAAAACTAATATACCAAAATATTAAGGATATAATTGAAAAATATTGTTAGCCATTAATATTATTTAAATAGAATATCACTAATATGGTAAAAATATAAATGAAATTTTTTTTAAGGAGGATATACATGGAAATTAATCAATAGCGTTTTAGTAAACGTTGTCTCATACAGCGTTCTGGAAACTGCTGTCTAGACTGCTAACCGCTATATTCAACCGCTATAGCCGTACTAAATTTTTCAAACCGTTGACTCGACCGTTAAACGCTGTTTGAAACACTGACGCCAAACACAGTTTTAATCTTACAAGGTTTTTTACCATCTCTAAATTATGTATTTAGAATTCTAGTTATCATAAGAACATATACTATAATATAAAGTTTATAAATAATCCTATGTGTCCCATTCTAATTGATCAAAGTGCGATGATTTGTTGTTCTATTTTAAGTTTTTTATTTACGAGTTTTATGTGTAATTAATATTGAGTTTACATATTAACTCATATTTAAGTGTTCTATTATAATAAATAAAAATACATGTGTGAAGGATGGTTTTGTTATTCCACACTATATTTCTATTTAATTCATATATTTTTACCATTTTCAACCATTTTCTTAGTTTGTGTGCTTACTCCCTTTTGATCACTTAAAGTGGGATGGAGGGAATATGAAAAAAAAAAAGATAATGCATTTTTAAACCCTCCAAGTTAGCACATTTTTTCATTTAGATCCTCAAAGTTTGTCGAGTTTTAGATTAACTCTTCAAATTGACAAAAACGAGTCATTTGAACCCTTCAAGGAGGCTAAATAAACGCGAGCTGGCGCGTGTTCTTCACATTATGGTCCATGTTAGCATGGATAGTTCAAATGACTCATTTTTTTTTTTTAAACTTAAAGGCTTTGTTTGGATGGCTGGCACTAATGTTTCGTACAATATAGTTTAGTTCGGTATTGTTTCGTATAGTACTAAAATCTTGTTTGGATGGATGGTGTAGTTCTGTACAGTAAAGTCAAATTTTTTGTTTGGATTGTTGGTATGATATGAGTTAAAATGATGTAAATTGACCACAATACCCTTGTGTATTGTATTCACACCAATTATTATTTTTAGATGATTAAACTTTACCATATTATGGTTTTATTTATTTATTTGACTAATTTGATAAAGTAAAAAACTTATGCGTCGTTTATTTTTTCTTTTTAATATTTTAATCTATTTTAATGTAATTTCGAGATTCTTTTTAAATTTCATTTAAAATGTTGAAAAAATATATATATTTTTAAATCCACTTATTCTAATTATAATATAATTAGATTAGACATATTTAAATACTACTCATTGTATTTCCATATTAATCCACCTTTACAAAATAAAATTGAAAAATATTCTTAAAATTGATTTTTTAAAATTTTACTTTTTAATTAAATATTAAGTAATTAATAAAATAGTTTCAGCCAATATTGTGACTCTTAAATTTATAAATTAGATTTTTAAAAAAAATTAAGTGGTTTGTTCAAATATTATTTTTTTATTATTAAAGATTAAAATAGTAATAAAAATGTATTATATTATATAAATAAAATATAAACATAACAAATAAATCAACTCACTTATTTATTTAAAAAAGACTTGATATTCAAAATTTGCAAATTAGATCTAGTCAGACATTAGTAAAAAAAGGCACCTAACTAAATATTAATATTTTAATTAATTTAATATATTTTAATATTTTATTGAGAACCAAATAAATAGATTTAAAAATATATAAAGATAATAAAATAAAACTAAACCATATTTGAAGATTGCCCACAACTATCTCAATTGACCAAATAAAATATGTTTAAAAATTGTTAAATCAAATAAACAACCCAAACTCTATCTCTAATAACCAAATTAAATATATTAAATAAATATATTAATTAAACACTCCCAAAATAAAAGGTAAAATGCTAAGATAGTGAAACAATGCATCATGATATTTTTGTAATATTCTTTATATTAGAAGGATAGTTTTGGAAAGTAAAAAATATAACTTATAGCAACACCCCAAAATGGTGGGTTGCAAATTCCACTCAAATCAACCTATGTATAACTAAACAAAACTAAACCATGTCAACTCAACCCATCATCCAAACATGGTATAGGTTATTAATAACCTAAACTATACCATACAAAACCATTATCTAAACATAGCCTAAGGGTTAAAATGAAAAGTAAGCCAACTTCAAGGGTATATATGAACATTAAATATTTTTTTTAATCTATTTTATAATATTTTTACTTTTTTATTTGGTAGGTTTATGATAAGTTATATATAAGTAGTGCATTTTTGTACTTAAACCTACATATGTTAATAATCTATTTCTCATGTAGTTTTTTGCACCCTTAAAAATTCAATCTTATCTTACAATCATGTTGCTTGCAAGAACTTGATAGCTTACCAAAAATAACAATTTGCAAAAAAGAGAGTGATTTGGTGGTGACAATCTCTACCTTTTCCATTCCCATTTTATAGTATATATACAACTCAATATATAAAAAATACAACCACCACTTCCTAAACAACTCTCCTAAAAATATTATAGAATATTGACCGAAACATAACTTTCTAAATCAATCCCTAATTTACAGCTCATATACCCGTTAACACAATATCTCACTCAAGTTGGTGTATGGAGATCACGAATACCCATATTGCGATGTTCAAATTGATGTTTATCCAATGCCTTAGTGAAAATGACAGCTAGTTGTGCAGTAGACATAACAAATGAAGGAGTGACATTTCCAACAGTAATCTCATCTTGGACAAAGCAACAATTGACTCGATGTGCTTTGTCCTTTCATGGAATACTGGATTCTAGAATATGTGAAGAGTAACCTAACTATCATAATGTGAAGACATAGGACGTGTATGTGGCACATCAGGATTTGCCAAAATAGTCTTTTACCATTTCAATTCACACGTTGCCATAGCCATTGAGCGATATTCTGCCTCAACTGAAGAACATGATACTGCATGTTGTTTCTTTGTTTTCTAGGACACTGGGAAGTGACCAAGAAACACCAACTAACCAATAAGAGAGCGACGTGTAAGAGGACACTCAGCCCAATCAGCATCATACCACCTATGCACTGCAAATCACATTCTCTATCAATTTAGATGCCTTAACCAGATTTACCTTTAAAAAAATGCACCACTCATAAAGCTACGTCCCAGTGCTCTTCATAAGGTGCCTGCATGAATTGGGACAACACATGCACAAGTATAACAAGTCTGGTATAGTAAACCACAGGTAAGTCAAGCGCCCCACTAAACAGCGATACGACTTTGGGTCAGCAAGAGGTGTGCTAACAGACATTGCAAGACAATGATTTTATTCCATCGGTACCACGGCTGGGCGATGCGAGACAAACTAAGAGACCCACTTCAACGATGATGTCTAATGTGTATTTATGCTGACAAATGACAAATCCGACTAGTCCACGAGCTACATCAACTCCAAGAAAATATTTTAGGATACCTAGATCCTTCATGTGAAAACAATCACTCAAATATGTCTTGAACATCTGTATGACATTAAGATGGTTTCTAGAGATGATGAGGGCATCAACATATACTAAGACATTTAACTTAGTTGTTCCTTGCTACAAAGCAAATACAGAGTAGTCTGAATACGAATGTTGAAACCTATAATTCTTTAAGGCAACGCTAACCAACAGTGTGACGCGTATTTAAACCATGCAACGATTTTCGTAAACGACACTACAATGTAACTCGAAATCCTGAGGGCGATTTCATGTACACCTCTTCATGAAGATCATCATAAAAGAAGACATTATAAACACACAAATCGTGACCATCTTGTCCACCGGAGCAAATGTTTCGGTGTAGTTAATACCCTCAATTTGATGATTTTCAAGAATTACTAGCCAAGCCTTATATCATTCTACCTTGCCATCAGAATTGTATTTTTATCTTATAGACCCATTTGCACCCAAAAGCCTTCTTGCTGGCAAACAAATCAACAATAACCCATGTCTCATCAGTTTCAAGTGTCTCTATTTCACAACTTATAACATCCCTCTAGTGACTGTCTTTCACTGCTTGAGAGTAATATAATGACTCATGTCGCACTGTAATAGCTACAAGAAAATTTCGATGTTGCAAAGAAAAATTATGACAATTCATATAATGTGCTATTAGGTAAGGAGTACTTGAGGTATGCTAGGATATAAGCGATGAGATATATGGACTCAAATTTTGAATGGTGTGAGTAACATAATCACGTAGTCACAATAAAGCTTCCTTTCGTCGATGCCCACGACCTTATATTTCATTGTCTTGAACTCAAACTTCTTGAGTAGTAACATCCTGTTGCTTAACAAACATTGAAGTTTCCACATCACTACCCCACCGTCGTCAAATGATCTATCTTTCTCAAAATCATCTTCCACAACCTCAACACTCTCCACATTACCACTATCAAGACCATGATTACCAGCAAATGGAAATGCAGTTTTTGAGAACACAATATCCCGAAAAACGAAAAAAATCACCTGTTTCCAAATCATATAATCGCCACCCATTTTACCCATCTAGATACCGTATAAAGACATAATTTCGACTGGGGCTAGCAAATTTATCCTCCATTTTCATGCACGTAAAACGTAAGGAGTCAAAGACACGTAAATGAGCATAAGTAGGATATTTACCATACACTATGCTATATGGGGTTTTGCCGTTTAAAATTGAGGATAGTGTTCTATTTATTAAATAACATGTTGAAATGACACATTCTCCCCAAAAATCAATTGGAAAAAATCCTTGAAAACGCAATGCTCTTGCTATATTCAAGATATGTCAATGTTTCTTTTTCACCCCCCGATTTTGTTGAGGTGTTCCCACATAAGTTATTTAAAAAATAATACCAAGATGAAGAAAATATTTTTTCATGCAAATAAATTCGGTTCCGTTACCACTTCAAATAATTTTAACCTATTTGTCAAATTATCGTTTTACCATTGAGAAAAACATTCTCATTGCATAGTAAAATTCAGTCTTATCAACAAGTAAATAAATCCACATAGCACGAGAATAATCATGTACAACTGTTAAAAAATAAGAGTTACTACAAGAAGATGGTGTTCTGTAAGGACCCCATACGTCACAATGAATGAGTCCAAAAATATCTAAAGCCTTATGAACACTAAGCAAAAATTTATCTCTACTTTGTTTGGCCTGTTGACACATACCACAAAGTTTATTCAATACTTTATCACTTGTCCTAAAACTTACTCCGGGGACTAACTTGATAACTTATTGTGATGGATGACCTAGACGATTATGCAAGAGATCAAAGGAATCCATTTTCTCGACCTTTATTACTTGTTGTTGTAGCACACCTCGAACGTAGTAGAGTCCATCTCGTCATTCACCTTCACCAATTGACATCCTCAAAGTGCGGTCCTGTATAACACACAAATGATTAGTGAATTAGACAAGGCAATTATAATGATCAATCAACTGTGACTCAGAAACTAAATTGCAATTAAATTCTAGCATATAGAGAACATTGTTCAAATGGAAAATTTCGGTGAGATGTATCAATCCCACTTTGATTGCTGTAGCAATATTTTCATCTGACGTTCCCACAAGAAATTGTGAGATTCCTCTGACATTACGAAGATCCTCAAACATACCTGCCATGCGGTTTTAGGTCCTTTAAAATTATCCAACACTTGTCAACTTCTCGGATGTTGGCGATTTTTACTTGTTTAGCATATTGAGTAACATTTTCCATTGTTTAGCATTTAACCCAAGAAAGGGAGATGCTCTGATTCTCTCATGGAAGGGCTAACATATGTTATTGGCTTGGTCTTCATGGCATTAGCTCGCACCATGCTCTTACTTGCTTGATTACCGCTAGGCTAGATGTTTGGTCCTTCCCAAAGACTACTACTTTTACCATCGCTCATAGGTCGATCACCCCACCATTCTAGATAACCAATCAATAAAAAACAATTTGTGGATTCATGCCCTAACCTTTTGTATTACGAACACACAACTCCTTGTTCTTTTTTATCAAACTGTGACTGAGCTATCAATGCCATTAATGCCATGATCTCGTTGCTTTCCTCCTTTCAACGGGCGATAATCTTGACTCACTTCTTTTGGATGATAATTGAATATATTTTGTTCAGGTTTGAACGGTTCTTTAGCCTAAATATTTGACCTTACTGTTCCATATACAGCTTTATTCAAACTATTAAGAAATAGATGCACTTTGTCTTCTTTCCGTCACTGAACTGAGATCGCAAGTACACTTCTGACACTTAAAGTCGGCTGCTGTTCAAACTTCCCAAGTTCATCCCATATTTGCTTAAGTTTTCCAAAGTAATCCACTATGGTTTTGCCTTTCTGTTTACACTATAACGCCCAACTTTAGCCACGACAGAGCCGTGAACGAAGACCGGAATGCCACATTACATCACTCATTCGATTCAATAAATGCGGAAATAAACTTAAAGAGAAAAATAGCCGAATATAAACTGGAATCAATAACCTGTTTCGAAAAATAATAATATAATCCAATAATTCATTTGGAAACAAAACTTGTTCGCAATCCTTTTCAATCATCCAAATGATAGTTTACAATTTCCGAAATAAATTATCCAAAATATAACTACTAAAATACTTAAAAATGTTTACATATTCTTCCAAAATATAAACAAAAGTAAATAATTAACAATTCTTGATTTGGTTTGAAATAAAGAAAACTTGACATGCTTTAAAATGCTATGTTAGGACTCTCAATCTGCTCGATCACTTGTTTCACATTTCAATAGAAGAGACAAGAAAAAAATGGAAGAAAAACAAAGTTAGACTATTGATGTTTGGTTAGCAACTCACACTCTAACTAACAAAAGCAAATGCGTCTATTTAATCATACAATTATGAGGCAGCACACACATGCACCTATTTCTATCATCTAATCATATGTGCAAACAAACCACCTAATTGTGTAGTATGTTTATCATATATATAGCAATTTACACTAGTCATTCTAGTTCCATTTATATTCATTGAATCCATGTTTACGTTGCATGAAATCTAGGTAGGTTCTGTATAATAATTTAAAAACCCCAAATCAATCATCTATCTTTTATACATTCATCACACAATAGCATTCACATTTAAGGTTCCAATTTATTTAGACCGCCCCTAATCTAGTATCGATAAAGAAACAGGATCATTTAGGCCAAAACCACACAATAGGGTTCGAAGACTGAAATCCGTAGCGCCATTTATTCCCCCTCGGGATGGTCAACTATCTTAGGATTCCATCAATTAGGTCCGAAGATAATAATACAATAGGCCCGTAGACGGTGATGCTGTCACACCTTATAGGAGTCATCACTCAATTTTTAATGGTGGTTAGCTAAACCAAAAGTCCTATGTCTCTAATAGGTTGAGATGTCTTGGTTACCCTTAATGACATGTCATTCCATCGCTATTTCAACCACGACTAGGGCAAACATTAAGTGTTTAATAAAGTAATCAAAGCACAAAAGTCAATTTAACATTCCTTATTACAATTTATATCAATCCATTGGCTTTTAATCAACATTTGTCGGGTATTTTACTAGTGCCTTATCCATTTATTTCCAACTCTAACTTACCAAAGCTTAAGTCCAACATGCAATATACCTATCAAGATATCTATACCTAGCAATTAACCAAGCAATAGAAGCAATCACTATCCATTCTATCATCGTTACCTATGTTACCAATTAACAATTCATGTGATTAGACGGTTATCCAAATTAATGCACATTTCAATATACAAACATTAACCACATATGGAGTATAAAACAATGTTGCTAACCTTTCTTCCGTAGATAAGCTAAGCTACGCGTCGCCGATACGATCCTCGACACTATTCGCTTCGCCTAACAAAGAACAAGAATCATTTAGACAATAGATTAAACACATGGCGTACGAAAATGAAATCTATTCGAATCGCGAAGAAAATGATGATCGAATGAACGATAGACGATGACGTTAAAAAGAATACACAAAGTGCCAAATTGATTCCATGATTCCAATCCAATAATCATCTAGGGTTTCTACCCAACCAATCAATAACCAAGAAATCTCAAAATCATCAACAATAGACTCAACAAACCTAGCAATCATTTTATCATTAAGCGAGAGTTGAAGAAAAGTCAAGAGATTTCTTACTAGAGTTGTGTCAATGAAGAGATAGCAAGAGATTTGAGAGAGTGAGCAATCACACGATGAGAGGATATCAATGAAGTGAAGAGAATGAAAGCCACTTAATCAATTTGGGTTTAAAAACCTCGATTCGATTTTTGATGACAAGGCAACCGAGAAGCAACCTTTGAATTTGCAGAATTTGCTTACTGGCGACATAAAGCCTATATCGCCAGCACTGCCAGTGCTGCGCACCTTCGTTTTTTTCTTCATTCAACTTTGTTTTTGCTACCAATTCGATGGAACAATAATGAAACATTGCTAGGCAATCTTATAACAATCCAATCAACAATTTAATCACTTTGATTAATCAAAGTAAATTCAAACATTGCAAAAGAATGTTCACAACTCAAGGATCAAATTGGTTCAAAGTTACAAAATCGTTTAACCCCAAAATTGGGACGTTACATACACTCCGCGAGATCAGATTTTAGACGTTGTATTCGCTGTCTATTTGTAATGGAAAATCGATCTTTAATGTCATTCTAAAGGTCTCTTGTCACTTCCACATGAGAAATCATAAAACATAGCATAGGTTTGATAGTGTTCCTCATCCAAGACACCAACAACGAGTTGATTATCCACTAATCGTCGAGATCTCTTGACTTCTCATCAGGCCACATGATTGTTCCATCTATAAATCTGATTTCTTCCAAGCTCTCAACATAGTTTAGAATGAGCACACCCATGCATCACAGTTTTCTCCTTATAATTGTAGCTCAGTGATTAAATGGTGTTGATTATCTAGTGAGGTCAATTTATAGGAATAGATCATCTTCCATTGTGGTTGAGCCTCGGATTTGGTTCCATTACTATCCTTCATCCTTGTCGGCTATAGAATAATATTATTTTCCTTTATTTTAGGATATGGCTCTGATACGATAACAATTTGCCAAGAAGATATTGATTTGGTGGTTACAATCTCTACCTTTTTCGTTCCCGTTCTATAGTATATATACAACTCAATATATCAAAAATACAGTCACAACTTCCTAAATAACTCTCCTAAAAAATATTACATAATATTGACCAAATCATAACATTCTAAATCAATCATAATTTACAACTCATATACCTATTAACACAATAAAAAAGTAATAGTGGATTTCTAATATTTCATTGTCAAATAAAAGGAAATTTAATCATTGGAGAGAGATCAAGTTAGTGTAATGATGTTGAATGAAATAAAGAAGAATGAGATTGGGTTGACTAGCCTTTTGGTTTGATATGGCAATCACAATAATTTGTTTTACATGCCATGGCATCTGATACATAATTTCTTATTCATGTGTTTATTTACACTTCGCCTAGTGCCCAAATGAGTGGGTTTTTCCAACTGGGAGGGTCCATATGAAACCTTACTGTAACACCCCAAATTTTGACCTGGATTTTTATTTAAAATTGTGATTTGGAAATTAGGGCCAGGGTTTTGAATATTGGGGATTAGGTTAAAAATAAAAAATTTGTAAAGGTTTGTGTAACAAGAAACCCCCACCCTAGAATAACCATAGGGGGAAGCTTGTCATTACGTAGAAACAATTTAAACACATACTCTAAAACCTTTCAGAAATAGATTCATTAAACTATGAAAATAACACATTCAAAATAAACCGGCAGCAGTACCAAAATTCAGAAGTAAAATCCAAACATCACAAAAAAATGTCCCAAGGATTACAATAGTTATGCAAAAGACAATACAGTTCCAAAACAAACGAAAATCCCAAAGTTCAGCAAAACCAAAATGAATCCCCAAAACATAATAATAAATAAAGTGCTCATGAGTATGCCGTGATCCATGCAAAGTATCGAGACTGTAACGTCCAGCCCCCGCCCCCGGATGAACCCGAGGCGCGGTGGCAAGACACCACGTCATTACAATACCGGTCTTAAGGCTGATCACTAGCCCCACAAACCACCATTACACTTTCCAGCATGCTTTGTCCTCACTCGCATGCTTTCCGAGAAACTTCCCAGAAGGTCACCCATCCCAAAATTGCTCAAAGCCAAGCACGCTAAACTTCCCAGAAGGTCACCCATCCCAAGATTGCTCAAAGCCAAGCACGCTTAACTTTGAAGTTCTCAAGTTCTGGGCTCCCGAAAAACAATGTGCACTTTGGTGATATGAGTAGCAATTCAATTCCTTTTAACCATGTCTCAGTATGGGGTGTTACAATCCACCCCTCTTAGGACACAACGTCCTCATTGTGGTTGACCCACATCATTCTCAGAACCATTACCCCCGCTAGACGAATGCTTAGGGCTCTTATGTCCATATTGTAACACCTCATATTGAGAAAGGGTTAAAAGGAATTGAATTGCTACCCATATCACCAATGTGTACATTATTTTTCAGGAGCCCAGATCATGAGAACTCCAAAGTTAAGCGTGCTTAGCTTGGAGCAATCTTGGGATGGGTGACCTTCTGGGAAGTTTTCCTGGAAAGCATGCGAGTGAGGACAAAGTATGCTGGAAAGCGTAATGGTGGTCTGTGGGGCTAGTGGTCAGCCTTAAGACCGATTGTGAAAGACGTGGTGCCTTGCCACCGCGCTTCAGGTTCATCTAGGGGCGGGGACTGGATGTTATCGAGACAGGGCTGACCGATCAAAGTACCTGTACTCAACCTGGGGTTTTAATCCCAGATTAACAATTATTTCAGTAGTGAGGATCCTCTATCCCTAGGCATGCCATATATTCTACTAGTAGACTGACTAAGGGCAAAAATTCAGCATTTCTATTTATTTGATACTTAACCAATTATATATGTATATCAGTATGATAGTTTCAGTATAGCCGATTACAATTTAGCAAGCAGTTCCATAAGATATCCTTAGTCTTAGGTATTTAGTTATAATCATAGAACAGGACAGGTTTGGGTGCTAACCTAACACACAGAGCACGACAATCCTAGCAGAATCCAACCTAAGCTGCTGCTTGATCAGCCTCTCTGTCCAGTGCTCATGTAGATCGTTATAAAAATATATAAATATTACCGTAGCAAAATTAAAGTCGTCCCGGACATAGATTCGACAGACCAAAACCAATCCTGAATAGAACCCCTTTACATCCTAAAATCGAACCCTCGACATCTTACCGAGATTTTCCCAACCAATTCCGACTACCCTCTCGATTTCATATTCTAAAACGCTCTTAAACCTAGACCACCTGAACCTATTTGATAGAACCCACTTAAGATCAAAATAAAATGGATTCTATTCTGCAGAACCTGGAATGGAGCAAAGGAAACTTACCGAGAATCGTTTGATTACAAGTAGAGAGTTCTAATACTCTAAACCGGACAGCGAATAGAACTTGAATGTTTACCAGAAATCAGAATTGGAAAATTGTGCTAAGACAGACTAAGTGAAACAAAAACGGGATGAAATACTTACCAAGAACACGTCAGAACCCTAAGGCGGAACACCACACAAATCTTCACACAGAAATCTTCTCTAACTCTCAAATCATGTGACTGATAAGTATGACTGAAACCTTAAGTTAAACACTTATTTATAACACGTCAGATAACCAACTGACCCCCTCTAACACCAGGAAGTTATAACATAACCCCCTAATTTCTTAATTACTCTACAGACACCCTCTACCAATCAGAAATCACGGTTCTAACTCCTAAGCCCAAAAACGGTCCGTTACAGTTTGGGTAAAAATGTAAAATTGAAAAGTATTGGATTAAGTTGAAATTTGAAAACTATATAATGTTTAGGTCAAAGACCTAATCTGATTCTTCTATCTTTTTAGTGATTTTTCCGACGTAAAAATCTAAAACAAAAATTACTCCTTTTCTGTCTTTCCTCCACTGTTCGATATAAAAATTTCTTGGTTCAAATTGTTTCCCGTCGTTTCGTTCCTTCATCGTTAGGTCTGTATCGAGTTTGGCTTTATTTAATTTTAAACGTTAATTATCTTATTTTAATTATATTTTTTTTACGTATGCATTTTCATGTGTTTTCGAGAATGACTCTTCTCGATATAGTATTTTTGAGTGGATCTGAAAATTCGATTTGAAATTTTCACAACCTCGCTCCGGTGAGTGCATTACCCTTAGTTTTTTGTGTGTCGATGTGTGTCAGTGTGTGAAGACTTGATTGAAGGTTTATGTATTTGGTGTTTGTATTAATAATTGATGCCATGTATTTGTGTATATATATATATATTAGAATTAGCGATAAATGTTTAGTTAAAATTAATGTTATTTGTGCATGAGTTGATGATATTGATGGAAGCAATATTTGTATTATTGTTATTGCTAATTGTGTATTTGATTGATTTCATGAGACATTTGATTTTAAAATTAATTTTATATTGTTTTATTGGTGTTATTCGTCCATTGAATTTTAGGAAATTTCGTTGTTATTGTGTACTTGATTTCGAGAAATATAAATGATTATTTAGTAATGCATGTAAGAAATTATAGGTTATAGATGATTAAATATTAATATTTAAAATATTATGATCATAGTTATTTGTGAATTGTGTTTCGAGGCATATAAATATGGTTATATACATTGTTATGCGTGTAGGAACTTATTTGTGTATAAGATTTGAATTATGAGACATTCATATGTAGCTATATATTTAGCTTTTGATATTGATATGTTACCATGGTTAGTATATTGGTATTAACGATATATTATTATTGTTATTATTATTATTATTATTATTAGCATGTTTATATCTTATTGGTGTAAGTGTAAATTGGTTGATATGCAAATTGGATGAGAGTGTGGAGTATTTATCAATTAAACGTTGTAAAATTGGCTGATGAGGTTAACTATTGACATTGTCAAGTTGTGATAAATTAAATATTGTGAATAATAAATATTGATATTAAATAGTTGGATTATCAGATTATGAGAAAATAAAACCATCGTGTTTGAAATATGTTCTCTTTGAAATATTGAATTTGCGTGTTCACTTACTATCGGATAACCTAGTCAAATCTGTATGATAGGTTAAATAAATATATTTGAATGGAATCTGTTGAGACTTCAATTTGTTGGTTGTCTTAGGGAAGAATGCGCATATGTTTATTATGTGGTTTAATTAGTAATGTGTTTGAAATTTTGATATTTGTGATGTTGGGTACTTGAATGCGATTCAATTGATGTATGTGAAATTCTGATATATGATGCTAGATTAATTGGAAACGTAAATTGATTTGGTTTATATGAAAATTTTTGTTCACATAAATATGTTGCCTTAAGTAAAGATTTCTATTTGTAGGGATAGTTGGCAAGCCATAGGGAGGATAACTATCAAATTGAAGGTGTTAGCCTTGCCTGTATTTTCGCATATGATTTGTGATTAAAATGGACTTCATTCCACCATTGGTTGAGTTATGGGGGCTTTGGTTGTGCTTGGATTTCTGTTTCGATATGTTCTAGTTGGGTTTTTCGTGTCCTATAGTCATTTGGGAGTCTTACTTAAAGGCGAATTTAAAACGGATTAAATGTGTTGCATTCAAATATATATGATTTGTGTGGTCATTGATATGTGTATTGATAAGTGGTGTTAGTTGGTTAAATGTTTTATTATAATGCGTAGTGAATTATGATCTGAAAAATAATAAATGAATATATATTTATATATGTGGTTACGAGATGAAGTAATCATGAGATTGTGTATTATTTCTTCATGATTTTTATAGTAAAAATAAGTGGATTGTTGTCTGTCGATTGAAACAGTTTAGTTTGTCAGTTAAACTATTTGTGTAAAGGTTGTTATACAAATTTATTATGATATTTGTATAACATGGATTAGCATAAGAATACTATTTATGCGTGTGGGATGTGTGGTGTGTTCGTTTGGCTATGTGTTCTGTTATGACCTAATAATAGTCTTGGAAAATAGTGAATAAATGTAAATGGTAAATGTGCTGAATTAATTAAGACAATGTAACTTGTGTGTTGAGATTTTTGTTGGATATTGTATTGAGAATTTGTTTTGATCTTGTGTAAAATGAATTAAGCATGATGATGTCGAATAACAATAATATTTGTTATTTGAAACTCCATGGATAAGTGTGTCGATGTGATGTTAGGTAGAGATGATTATAATGATGTTGTTTAATGTGTTGATGTGTTATAATCATTTATTGTTTGATGGTATTTAAGTTAAATATTTCTGAAATGTGTATGTGAGGACAAGTCTTGCATAGCTATATGAAGACTTGTTATCAACCGTGTTTTGATCATTGTTTGTTTGTGTGTTGATAATCTTGTGAGTATCCCCTGATGGTCTCGTAAGTCATAAATCAATTTCTTTCTTTAGCCGCCTCACTAAGCAAAAAGCTTAGCGTGCTAGTTTGTTTTGCTGACACGTAGGTACAATAGTGATTTGAGCTGGGAGCTGGATCTATTGCAGGAGAGTCACATCAGTCTCGAGTGTTTCAATTTTGGAAATTTATAATCTGTTGTTATCATATGATTTTTAAATAAATCTTTATGTTTCGATTAAAGAACTCTGATGCGTTTGACTTTGGTTTTGATAGGTTTTTATTATACTTTTATATATTTGTTTTGATGATTTTTCTAATGATATTATTAGTAGTTTTGAGATTTATTTTCATGTCAAGAGTTCGATTCCGTTATGAATTTTTCTGTAGTATTTTATCTGATTTAAAATAATTATTTTATTCTTCTTCTGAATTTTATTTGTTTTCAAAATTAGGGTTTTCAATTTCAAATTTAGGGTTTTTAATTAGAAATTAATTGTAGTCCGTCCGTGATGTGGCACTTCCGATCCGGTTCTCCTGAACCGAGTAGGGGTGTTACACATACAAAGTTAGAGAGTCAAAATGAAATTTAATGTAAAGTTTGAGGGTTCAAATGAAAAATCACACTAAGTTCAAGGGTTTTTCCACTTTGATAAAAAAAAGAGAAAAAAATCTAGTTCATGTGCTCTTTATTGTTTACGGTTCACACTCTAATCCACGTCGGTATGAAGGGTTTATATGACTATTTTTTGCCAATTTAAAGGGTATATTTGAAACCCCTCAAACTATAAGGGTTAAGATGAATAGACATGCTCACTTGAAGGGTCGAAATAGGCATTATCCAAAACATTAGATTTAATTAAAGTGATTTCATAATTTTGCAAAATGGGTTTTATTTTTAAAAGTCAGAAATTTGAGAAAAATGAGGTTTTATGGTCAAAATGGATTTACAGATATGAGAAATTATTTTTAACGTGAACAAAGTTTTTAAATTCGAGGTTAATTAGAATGAAGAGGCAAAAGGTCTATGGGCAATTAATGGACAAAGGTGCCTAATGGGCTCAAACCCAAATGACCAACACCTCTCAAAGCCCACACATTCTCTCTAAACCCCAAAACCTCATTAAAATCCTTTCAACTCCTTACATTCCTTCAAGAGACAATCAAGACACCCACACACCCTTCTAGCCCAACATTTTCTTTCTTACATTCAATGACCAAGACCTGCCCTATTTTCTTTTTAAAGGGTTATTTCCAAAAACCAACCGCAGGTTTGAAAAATTAGCCAAAAACCTACAACTTTTTCATTTTTAGCCAAAAACCAACATTTTAACAGTTTCCATCCATTTAACTGTTCATCCGTTAGTTGATGAACAGTAACCAGGGGTATTTGGGTAATTTTCAGTTTTTTAAAAAATAAAAATTAACTATAAAGCAAAAGAAAATTTAAAAAATATTTTTTAAAAATCGGAAATTACAAAAATACCCCTGGTTACTGTTCATCGACCGACGGATGAACAGTAAAATGGATGGAATCTGTTAGAATGTTGGTTTTTGGTCAAAAATGAAAAAGCTGTATGTTTTGGCTAATTTTTCAAACCTGCGGTTGGTTTTTGGAAATCTCCCTTTCTTTTTTAATTATCTAAAACGTTCCGCAGCTGTTATTCAAAAAAGAGCTGAGCCTTCTCATTTATCTTCATTTTGGGTAAGATTGCTAAAGCTTCTCTAAGCAATTTGGGTGTAGATGAACATCAAAGCGAATGGGCTTAGCTACGGGTATCTACGGAGGAAAGGTTAATACTTTTCATTTTTTTCTATATAGCATTTTTTGTTGGTTGCTTTTTATGTTTGATATATTAATTTGGTTAATAAATACACTCACTATCACATGATATGTAAATAGAATGGTACAATGAGTAATGAGCTTGTATTTGGTTAGTTAGCATGAAATATGACTATGGGACATATTGAATAATATTTTATATGAATATTCTTGTTTTGTTACTACCTAGGTGTGAATTTAGTATTTTATTTATCTATTTGTAAATGACATTTTAAAATATTTTGACAAGTGTCTTAATTGCTTGATTTTTGAGTGCTTTTTTTTTTAGACATGGCGTACAAACTAGCAGGGACGGAGCCAGAGGGTAGGGGGTCGAATATTACGGGTGCGGGGCAGCGCCCCGCGGTACGGTAAAATATTTTTAATATATTTTTTCAAAAATATATTATAATATTTCTTCCATTTTTTATTTTTTAGAAACGTTATTCAATACTATTGTACAACTAAAAATTATAATAATTTAATATTTGAAAAAAATAGGCATTGAGACAAATAAAATAATATCTCACTTACTTATATTATTCCTCACATATTAAGAAGAATATATGTGAACACTTAATCTATTTAAAAAATGGAGATAGTATAATTTATGTATTGTTTTAGTTGATGTGATGCATATGTTTTATTCAGATTTTAAAATAATTTTTTTAAATATATATTTTTTATAATTTAATTAAATGATTTAAAGTTTTTTATTTTATAATTTAAAATATTTTTTAATATCTAACTACAAATTATTATTGTCATAAATATATATACCATTTATAACTTAAAATTTGTTATTTTCATATTAAAAAAGGGTTAGATTTTTTTTTTTTATCGTATGAATTTAAATTTATTAATATATGAAATTGATAGAGAATAAAATATGATATAGATTTATTATGTAATTATATTTATTATATAATTTATTATGCTTATAATTTATATTATAATTTATTTAATAACTTTTAAATTTATAAAATTTGATAATCTTTATAAATAAATTTTAACTAATCATTTTTTAAAATTTATAAATTTTAATTACATAATATTTAACTACAAATTAAAAATATAAAATATAATTATATATTTTTAAAAAACTAAAGTTAAAATAAATTTATATTATTTCAAAAAAGAAAGTATTAAAAAAAGTACTTTAATATATAAATAATTTTACGATATATGAAAAGAATGTTTAGAAAAATATTTAAAAAAAATTAAAGAAAAATGAATATTATTATGAAAATAAAAAAGAAGGACAAAAAACTAGTAAAGGGAAGGAGTCGAACTCTAAACGTCTTGTGTGATGAGGAAATACTCAACCATCAAACCTACATATCCTTCTATGGTTGATATTTACACAGAAAACTTATTAATAAGAGTTGGGCACCCACAGGCCCCCCCTCCCACCGTCTCTGCAAACTAGGTATTGTTGTCTAATCCTTCTTTTTCTTTTTTAATCTACAAATTATTTGTCCAAATGATCGATGAGGTAAGGATATTGAAGGTGCACTATGCATAACATATTCTTGTTTATCTTGCATTGTTTACGTATTTTGTTTATAATTTTATATAAACATTCATATTATGTCGCCACCTAGGTGTGGATTAAGGATTTAATAATTGTTTTTGGTAATTAGTTATTTTAAAATATTTGGTAGATGATTTTTTTTAAAAATATTTTGACAAGTGTTTCAAGACCTTATGATATGGTTTTATGTTAGTAATTCTTATGTGTTTACTAAATTACTTTACATAAAAGCTTTTGCCATTACAAATGTATGTATGTACATATGTACTCAATTTTGGACCATTGAAGAGTGATTGTCATTGTGTAAAGTATCTGATAGTATATGTATGTGTCATATAATGTGACATTCGGGCTCGTATAACACTGTCAAAATTCTAACTGTGACCATGATCCGTTCGTGACTGGCCTGTCCGTCATGGATATGGTAAAACAAATAAGTAGAAAAAAGATGGTTTTTGGTGACTACTCCATTTGGTCACTGTTCAATTTTACCTAATCAGGTTAGTATACAATTCAAAATTGGTAACCATTCTTTGTGGGATTGACATTGTTTACCACAATTTATTTATTGTTTACAGGATTATTTTATAAATTGACAGATTCAACACCCGTCACTCACTATAATAAGTTATTTTTCATCATTTAAGCACAATTATACCAAAAACACAATCTTAGCCAAATCATATATCAATTATTTTACAACAGCAATCATCAATTGTCACGTCCGAAATCTGGGGCTATTTTTCTGGTTATTTTAAAAATTTTCTTAATTTTTATTTATTTTCGTTATAAGGCTAAAATGGACATTTTTTAAAAATGTTGACTTTTCCGGTTTGACCAAATTATTTGACTAAGTTGACTTTTGGGATGATTTTGAAAACAATTTGATATTTGAGTTGATTTTGTAATTATTTCTAAAATGAGGTTGTTTTAAAAACCACATGAGACTTATGGGTTGGTGGTGATATTTACTACCCATATATATATATATATATATTGAAAAAGATGCTTTTGGAATTCATTTGACACAAAATCTAGAAAAGATTGATATTATGTATTCTATCTTTTCTCTCAAACCAAAGTCACTCTACGGATTTCAAGCCACGATTTTCAAAGTTTCACTTGGGATTTGGTTTTAGTCTTAATTTCTTCATCCTAGGTAATGATTTCTCTTTTTTTTTTTGGTTTAAACCAACTTTTATTGATTTGGGGATTTTATCTATAATTAGGGTTTGATGATTTTGGAGTTGATTTCTACAAATTGACTTGGGGTTTTTGCTTATAATGATTTGGGTCTTAAAACCCTTTATTTAATTTCACTATTTTTGGTTTTAATTGAATCTCAATTGATTTTAATTGTTCTTTAGATATAAACCCTAATTCGTTCAATTTATGGGATTTATGAATTATTCTTGATTTGATGTAGACCAAGTTAAGGATCGGAGACCGGAGTAGATTCGGTTGATTTGGATTAGCGAATAACGTTAGTAGCCGTGTTTACGCCCTCACTTTTGATTGCCATTTTCTATTTGATTGTTTGCAAATTGGTTAAATTAATATAAGCTTAAATCTGTGATTGATTAGCTTAATCTCCTGCATTTGATATAAACTGCTTGGGTATATTGCTGCTATTTTATCTGTACATATTGGACATGTGAATTGGTATCCTTATCTGTCTGATATCTGCCTGTAATTTGAATTCTGTAATCTGCTAAAGTCCTGTCCTAAGGTTAATACGATAAGACAAACATGCTGTTAGGGAAAACTAGATGTATACATCGATGCGTGAAAGCGTATATGGCCTTGATTGCCAACTACTTTCTCGATGCGACGACATCACTTCTGGAGCTTTACTCACTATTTGGATGCGACGACATCATTTCTGGAATCTTTGATCCATCTCCGAGGGTTTAACCCTATCTGTCTGTTTCTATTTCCGATTTTGTTATTAAACTAAGGACAGGCCTGGTAAGTTATACACCTAAATAATTGGTAATCTAAACTCTATGTTAATGGATCCATTCTGCTTCTGATTATGTACGTTTGATATGTTTGGTTTGATTTTATTGATGTTCATTATTGTCGTTTGGGTTCTAACTTTGGGTAGTGTTATTTGTGACTCCTAACTGGCTATAAGTGCTAGAAATAGACCTTATTGGATAGCTAGACTTTGATTGGCGAAAGACATAATTTGAATTAGGCTAAAAATGTGCCCAGTGTCAGTAACTGGACTGTATACCGGACTAGGTACCGAAATGTGACTTAAAAAACTGGAAAAATGGACGTAGGATGGTCTCTGGCCGAACTCCTTACCGAGCTGGTTACTGAAATACAATTCAGTCAGCCTTGAGATCATTAGATTCACTCTCTGACCGAACTCCTAATCGAATTAGTTACCGAACTGTAGTTCGGTATGAACCTCCGAAGACTGTTCTACCTCTCTGACCGAGCTCTTCACCAAGTTAGGTACCGAATTACAATTCGGCATGTCTGAGAGATTTGAAACTCTCTGACCGAGCTTCATACCGGAATAAGAACCGAACTGTCAATTAAAATTTCCTTGGATTTGCATAATTGCTCTCTGACCGAACTACCTACCGGACTGTCTACCGAATTACAATTCGGTAAGTCTAGTAGTGCTCTCTGACCGAATTACATGCCAGACTGCTTAACGAACTACTATTCGGTTTCGGTCTCTCTTCAGAAAATAATTTGACAATTGTAAAGCCTTTTTCAGATGATTAATGCAATAATCTGTAATCACTTATCCTAGATCACTTTGAACGGATTATATTTGGAATAATTTGATTTGATAATCAACTTGTTTGCTTATGTTTGTACCCTTTGGTTGTTAACTAACCTGCATATGTGTCTGACATGCTAATCTGTTTAATAAGACGCATCTGTGTGTGTTTGTTGGGTATTGGCTTACTAACCAGACATCGATAGTTTGACCCTTCATTGTTTTCATTTTTGTTTTGTATGTTTTGAACCCTTTTGGGAATGGAATTCGCTGAGTTCAGACAGTTAAGTGGGATAACAGGATATCACTAGCATCAAGCATTCACATGGCATTCTCTTCAGACTTGGATTGCATATCAATTTATTTTGCTAGACTTATTTCTGTATTCGAACGCGCTGCAGTATATTTTGGATTGATTTTCAAATTAAGTACTCTTGGGATATTTTTATGAAATTTTCTTTTATTGGTAACTTGTAGTTCGACTACTTATTTAGGATTACTTTTGATAATAAGTATTGTCTTCCAGTTTTGGATTCCGATTTGTATACCTGTTTTTTGTATCTGCTTATCTGTTGGTTTTTTATCTGTTATCTGTCTTCCGCACCGTAGCATCCAGATTCCGCATCCCCTTTTCGTCGGGGCGGGAGTTCGGGTGTTACATCAATGCCAAGATTCATCAACTTCTACCAATAACCCCAAAAATCATCATTTACATCAATAATTCATCAATTACCGATCAATCATCAACAATTTCTTCAATAGCGAACAATGTCAGCAACATTCACAATATAACATCTATAACTATCAATAAACATTAATAACCATACCAAAGCATCAATAACACCTAATATCAACAATTTATCACAATTCATCAATGTGCATTCTCCAATGCAAAAAGTCTATACAATCTTCACACAATGTCAAAAAATTAAAGGAGGGCTTAAATAAAATTGCAAACCTCAATATACAATCAAGAATCTAGGTCTCCACCCCTTGCATATCCAGCCTTTATGCTCTTCCTTGTTATTTTCCTAAAGGAATCCACCAAGGCACACAATGAATATAATTAATTTTAATCAATATTAGACCAATATAAATTTCAAAAACTCATGGGAAAGCCACTAAACTTATAACACTCGAACCCCTGCCTCGAAGGAAGGGACGCGCAAAATAGATTTCACATGCAAAACTAAACGGACGGATAAACACATAATATTATAAGAACACAACAGATACATAAATACGTAATACTCAAAAGATTCTCATTAATAAAAGCTTGTCAATTCTGAAAATTTAAATAAAATCCCAATACTATAAATCCAAAATCGAAACATGCAAAAATGGATAGTCTGAAATCAAATCCGAAAATAATATGCAGCGGTTGTAAAGTCTGAATATATAAATTCTGAAACTAAACTAAAGTCAAATGACATGTAAAATCAACTGTAAAGTGGATGCCTGATGATGACCGATGCTGACATGAGTGTAATATGCTGCTACTTCACCTAACTGTCTGAACTCAGCCATTTCCATCCCAAATGGATACAAACATACAAAACAAAAAGGAAAGCCACGAAGGGTCAGACTATTGATATCTGGTTAGTAAGCCAATGCCCAATAAGCACACATAGGATTTGACAGAATAAAATGTCACACACATATGCAAATTAGTTTACAAACATGGGGTAACAAACATGATCTAACAAGTTGTTTCATAACCCAAATTATTCTTGTATTAATCCCCTTAACTTGATCTAGGATAAGTGATTACAAACTATTACAATTACCGTATGAAAATAGCTTAAAAGTTATCAAATTATCTAAAAGGAAAAGACTGACACCGAACTGTTAATTCGGTAAGGAGTTCGGTAAGCAATTCAGTAAGGAATCAAGTAAAGATTTACTGAATTATAATTCGGTAGACAGCTTGGTAGTCAATTTGGTCAGAATCATTTATTCGAGTTTAAACAGCTTTTTAAGTGACAATTCGGTAGCTAATATGGTATACAGTTTGATACCTAATAATTACTTAAGTTCCTACACTGATTTAAGTGACAGTTCGGTTAGCAGTTCTGTAAGAGCTATTACTTAAGTTTTTACTTAGATTTAAGTGACAGTTTAGTAAGCAGTTCGGTCACGGATACTGGTACACGAACTCAGCTCATTTCAAGTACAATTTTCATTGTTTTAACCTCTAAACATCTACGTGGGTCTATTCCTATTGTCTAAGGCCAATTAGTAGACAAATCTACGCTACCCAATGGTTAGAACTCAAGTAACAAAGCAGCACACAGAAATTAAAATAGTTCATAACAACACACAGAAATAATGTAACATTAAACCAGACTTTAGCAGGTTGAGATTTCCATATTCTGATCAAGTGATTAACTTACTAGGCCTGTCCTTAGCTTAAATACAGAAATTGGGAACATAAAATAGTATAGGGTAAAACCCTTAGAAGTGGATCAAAGATTCTAGAAATGATGTCGTCGCATCCAAAAATGAGCAACAAGAATGATGACGTCGCATTCAGAAAATAGGTTGGCAATCAAGGCCAAATACGCTTTCGCGCATTGATGTATACATCTAGTTTTCCTTACAGTATACTGGTCTTATGGTATTAACCAATGACAGAACTTATTACGGAATTATATTTACAATTAAACAAACAGATATGAACACCAATTTACGCATCCACATTAAAGCAATACAGTTAATAGATAACCACAGAATTTCACATAATTAATCAAACAGCATACAAATACAATTCAACATATATAACCTAACAGATTCATACTAAAAGGCAACAATAGATTAACTAAATCCAATCTAAGATTTCATCTTAATAATAATGTTTACAATTTCACATGCAGCGAATCGGACAGAAACAAACAATCATGGGGCATAAGCATGACTATTAACCTTTATCACTAAATCCAATGAAATCACTCCGGCTAATGATCCCCAATTTGATCTAAATCAAATCAAGAACTAAATTAATAAATCCCTATATCAAACGTTAGGGTTTCCAATTTGAGCAACGATTAAATCTCAATTAAAACCTAGTTAAACCAAAATACACATATTGAAAATCAAGGGTTTCAAAACCCAAATAAATTGAAATTAAAACCCAATTTCACTAAACCCTAATTTATTCTAAAAATCCCCAAATCAAAATAAAGCTATTTAAATGAAAAAGGGTATCAAAATCATTACCTGAAATCAAGAGAACAACGAAATTAATTTTCCAAGCTTTGAAAAATATGACTAAAAAATCCACGACGAGGTTTTGGTTTGAGAGAAAAATTTGAGAGAACGTACGGATTGGTTTCTAGGTTTGGTAAAAAGTGATTCTAAAAACCCTTTATTTTACTTACAAATATTACCATAAACCCAAATTGAGAATTAATTATAAAATACATCAAATTTAGAATTAATTATAAAATACATCAAATTTCCATTTTGTTTTCAAAATCATCCCAAACTTCAATTTTGTCATACCATATGGTCAAACCGGAAATTAAATATTTTTAAAATACCCATTTTACCCTTAAACGAAAATAACATAAAATAAAATAAAAATAATGAAAAATAAAATTTCAAAATACGAAAATAAATAGCTTTAACTTACAAACGTAACAACTCTACCCCACTTAAGAAATTTTGTCCCTAAAATTTACCTGAATTGAACATATACGGATACTGAGGTCGCATAGTCTCTTCTGGTTCCTAAGATGCTTCCTCTACTGCGTGGTTACGACAGAGGACCTTAACTAGGGGTACAATCTTTTTCCTCAAAACTTTCACTTCCCTAGTCAGAATTTGAACCGGTTCTTCCTCATAACTAAAATCTGGTCGAATCTCAATAGTGTCACGCTTAAGGATGTGAGAAATATCAAAGCGATACCTTCTTAACATCGATACATTAAAAAAACTATGGATCTTCTCCAACTCAGGTGGCAAAGAAAGTTTATAAGCAACCAGAAAGTTCATAAGGCCCAATAAATTGTGGTGCCAACTTACCTTTCCTACCGAATCGAAGAACTTTCTTCCATGGAGACACCTTCAAAAATACCTTGTCTCCAACTTGATACTCAATTTCCTTCCTCTTAAGGTAGCGTAGGACTTCTGCCTATCTGATGCTTCCTTAAGCTTCTCCTTAATCAGTTTAACTTTCCATTCAGCTTCCAAAATCAAATCTGGTCCCACTATCCAAGATTTACTCACATCGGTCCAATACAATGGAGTACGAAACTTTCGATTATACAAAGTCTCATACGGAGCCATACTGATACTTGCCTGAAAAACAGTTATTGTAGGCAAACTCAACCAACGACAAGTACTTGATTCAAGAACCACCAAATTCAATCACACAACATGGAACCACCAAGAAATTCTAAGTTTAGAACTTCTTTTCTAGTATTAGGGCTTTGTAAAGAAACTATTTTTTTAGTTTGTACTCATTTTCAGAAGTTTAGTATGTACATTATATTGAATTATGAGGCTCTATTTATAAAAGTTTAAAGGAGAGAATATCTCTATTATTATGTTAATCACTGTATTATTTTTCATTTATATTTACTTTCCAATTTTAATAAATTTGATTACCAAGTAATTAGTAGAATTTATAGCCTTCAGATACTTTCTTGAAGAAAAAGTAAATGAGGTTGGACTGAGGCCCAATTCACTAAATTTCTTAATTTATTTAGCCAAATTTAGTTGATAAATCAATATTTTTATTTAACAATATTTGTTTTACAACTTCATTTGAATTGTTATCTAGTAGTTTACTATGAATTCCAAACTTTTATACAATTTTTTGTGTTTTGTGATGAGGTTAAGGGTTTTTCTAGCCTAGGGCTGTTCATGAACCGAATCCAAACGAATACCTTTGGATTCGAATTTGAATTTATTATATTTTATGATATTTGGATTTAGATTTGGATTCATTTACGAATCTAAAATCATATTTAAATTTGGATTCGTATAAGATTAATAGGATTCGGATTCGGATTCATAAACCAGAAAAGTAATTAAAAATAATTTTTCACCCTCATTCTCTTTTGAATTATATATTTCATGCTAATTCTTTTTTTTCTTTTCAAATTTATAACTTGAATGAATTAAATTTTGTAATAAGTCAAATTAAAAATAAAATCACTATATCCCAGATTTATGCAAACCTGATTTCTGATTATTAAGTCTTGCAGCCTTCTCTAATTGCGAAGAACCTTCAAATTCTATAATAAAAAACCTGTGTAACTTCATTAATGATCTTATCTTCAAAGAAAAGGGAAAAAATTATTTTAAATTTAAAAGCAGTTCATCAATGTTTTTATCTCTACCAAAAGTCTCAAAAACGGAGAAATGATTTCATTCAATCACATTATCATCATCATGCTCTTGTAGCAAACTGATTTTATATTTCCATTCCCAAATTATCTAATACCAGTCTCAAACTTCCACTCCACCTTTTGCCCACCACATAAAAGAAGATTGAGATAAACAATAGATGATACAGAAAAGGATGACAGAAATCTGAAGCAAGATGATGTAGATGCAAAGAGAAAATAGAGTGTTTTGAGAGTGAAGGAGCCGACAATGCTTCAATTGAAAAATTAGGGTTTGTTTTATTATTTTGATACAAGTATTACAAGAAAATATCTTATATTAATAGAATTTATAAATTAACCCCAATTTTTTTAATAAAACACCCTTATATATATAAATACATATATTTTTAATATATATATGTCCGATTCTCTAAATGAATCCGAATATATAAAAATTGGATTTAGATTTTTTTATTATGTAAATCCATTTTAGGATTTGGATTAAAAAAAAATCTATTTCAATTATTCGAATCCGAATAATGAATCTCTCATTCAAGATTAGATTTGTGAATAGCCCTAGTCTAGCCTAATGATTGTTTTGTAAATGGCCACCTTAAAAAAATTTTCAAGTGCATCAGAATGCTATGTAATCATTTTAATATTTTTTTAGGCTCATAAATGTACACATTATAGTTACATATGTGGCCCTTAGAATATCAAAGTTGATGGTCATAGAAAAAAACAAGTGAAAATATGTGTATACATATAGTAAAATGTAGTGTTCAATACTACACTCTTTGAGTTATATATTGTTGGATGATTTCAATTGTTACCATTATTATGTTTTATTGTTTTTTTTATTGTTAGTTGTTGGAGTCTATTAGAGTTCCATGAGTCATTATTAGGTTACTAATTAGTTGGTATCTCTTACACTCCCTTGTTAGTGTCTCTTAGTCTTCCTAAGTTTTCTATATATTGGAATGAATTACCTCAGAAAAAGATGAGAGAATTGAAATAAAACAGTTCCTCCAAATTTCTGCATGGTATCAAAGCCTAACCCTTACTACCTAGGAGGGTTGCGACCGGTCAAAGAGGCCGAGTGGGCTGTTTAGAGCGGAGCCGTCGTTGACACAAAAAGGGCTACTTAGGAGGGTTGCGAGCGGCCAAAAATGCCGAGTGAGCTGTCTAGAGTGAAAGCTGTCGTGGATGTCGGCTGTGAAGGGCGGGGTATTGTTATGATCCAAGTGTATTCCACATCGACTAAATAGAAGGTCGATGAGGGGTTTATAATAAAGTGGCCTCTGAGGTTAGAAAACACAAGCCACTAGCAGAAAAAAGTAGAAAAAAAAGTGGCCCCTGAGGTTTGAAGACACAAGCCACCAAAAAGTGGCCCTTGAGGTTTGAAGACACAAGCCACCAAAAAGTGGCCTCTGAGGTTTGAAGACAAGCCACTAAAGGAAAAAAAAAGTGGTCTCTGAGGTTTGAATACACAAGCCACCATGGCCTCTGAAGTTAGAAAGACATAAGCCACCAAGTTCAGAATCAGCGCAAACATCAACAACAATCTTTTCCACCTTGTTTAATTACCAAGTTGGATCTCATTAACATTTACTATCCAGCTTGAGGGGGGGTGTTGGATTATTTCAATTGTTACCATTATTATGTTTTATTGTTTTTTTTTTATTGTTAGTAGTTGGAGTCTATTAGAGTTCCATGAGTCATTATTAGGATACTAATTAGTTGGTATCTTTTAGACTCCCTTGTTAGTGTCTCTTAGTCTTCCTAAGTTTTCTATATATTGGAATGAATTACCTCAGAAAAAGATTAGAGAATTGAAATAAAACAGTTCCTCCAAATTTCTACATATGTGGTGGAGGTTCAACACTACAGTGTAGAAGTCATCCTTCAATTTTTTTAAGTCCATGCTAGTAAGAGTAGTAGATGGATTGACGTAGGATACCATTCGAAACATTAATTCTAGTTGATCAATATTTGGTCAAACAATATTAGTGGTGGAACCTCATTTGGATATAAGATGAGTCACCGAATTTTGATAATTGTTAGTGATTTTGTGTTCTTGTTGTTAAACACGAACCTTGAGAACTAAAAAGAGCTTATTTCATCCACCTCTACGAATAAAATTTGCATGAATATAGGGTCAATGCAAACCTAGTTAACTACATTAAAGCAACCAACACGGCAAATATTCAAATGAAACTATATTAATTGAAAAAACCTTAAATTTTCAATGGAGTAACAATAAAATAAACCGTTATTTTATTAAGTTATTTTATTAAATAGCGGAAGCCATTTATTTTGGTAAATGTCAAGTCGTATAAATAATTCTAAATTTTTGGACCCATTTAAACATATAACATTTATTGATTGTACAAGGAAAGAATAATACATAAGTATATTTATCGTTTACAAAATTTTAATAACTACAATTACAAATACATAATTAATAGTTACAAGAAATTATAAATAACCCTACATTTTACAATAAATATACCATTACAACTTTCTTCAATTGATCTATTGGTTCTTTCCTTGTACCTAGAGAAAATATTTTTAAAATAAGGAAAAACATAAGCAGAAATGCTTAGTTTGAAAACCCCACACCTGATATATGCAAATTCATTTTATTTTGCAATTTATTTGATAAATCAATTTCCATAAAGTCTTTATGTTCAGAAATCATTTAACCTAGAGGTTTTGTAAAGAAAATCTTTCAAAATGGTAAAATTCTTTAACATTGAGGATAACTCTCAAATTTGGGTTAAAAACCTAGATATAAAATTAATATCTTTGAAAAATGTCTTAATAAAACTCCTTCCAAAATACATTTCCATTTTCACAATTCCTTTCTAAGGAAGAAATCAATTTGTCTGTTTACTTGTATAATAAGCTAACCATGCAAGAATCAAGTATGCACGTGACACACATATGTATCATAATATCATACTAATGCCAATATTGAAAATAGATTAAAATTCATTCTAAACATTTTAGAATGATGAGGAGGGATAGAGAAGATTGATAATTAAAAGAGGAAGAGAGAAGATTAAAAGTTGAAAGAGGAAGAGAGAAGATTAAAAATTGAAAAATTGAATTTAAGAGAAAATGAGAGTCAAGTTGTCTTCAAATAGCAGCTGGCACTGTCAGATGCTAAAAGTTATTAGCAGACGACACCAATTAAGCCAGTTGTCAAATATTTTTAAATGGGTGGAAATTATCTCGCCAATTGAAAATATATGTAACTGTACATTTTGAGCTAACTGCCAAAAAATTATTGGCAGTTGACCTTATGGTCAGCTGCCAAAAAATAAGATTTACAAAAGAACTGACAGCTAGTCTTTAAAATGACAGCTGCCAAAAGTTATTGGAAGTTGGCGAAAAGGGACTAGCTGCCCATTACTAGCCGTTAAAAGTCATATTTATTATAGTGATTGTTTAATTCATACAATTGCATATTGCATATGCTCCGATACTCATCATACAAACATGTGGAAGAGATAAAGAAAGATGACTTGAAATGCAAGCATAAATAGGTTTTGAAACATAAGAGACATTTCTTTTCAAAACTCATTTAAGATAATACATTTCAAATATTCTCACATGACCATTTCATAGAGCTAGTAAACGAGCTTGTAGTCCACGTGTTGGGCTGTTTAACCAGCAATTAGGACGGGTTAGGATTATCAAGATTTTAGCCGGCCATATCTGTGAGCCTATTAAATACAACCCCCTTAGCACTTGGGTTGGCTAAAGAACCGGCTAAAAATATAAAATAATATTATATATACTTAATTAATCGCATAATTTAATTTTTTTTTTATAAACATAAATTTTCATACAAACTTCTTATCGTATAGTTTATAAAAATAAGAAATAAATATAAAAATAAATTTATTTATTAGTTATCAAAATAATAAATTTACAAGATTAATATGAAAATACATATTAGAAATTTATTATTTAAGTATAATTTTTTAAGTTTTTATTTAGAATTCCAGGTTGTGAGCCGACACATTAAGCTATTTACCAGTTTAACTCATAACTCATAACTCATCGTAGGCTGGTGCGACTTGGGCCAACCCGGTCTATTTACCAGTTTTACCATTTAAAAATATTTGAAAAGTATTTTAGAAAAAATCTTTAATTTATGGAAGTTTCCATTTTTAAGAGTCGTGCATTTTTAAACACTCAGAGAAGATTGAAAACCTTGAAATATTACTGATATTATTTCTATATTTGAAAGTGTATATAGAATGAGGGCTTCACTACAAGTTCAGTAGACGAAGATTAATTTGGAGATCAAATGAATAAAACGAAGGCATTAGTTGCGATTCCAAAATTTGAAAATTTTCGTACACTTAAAGGAGTTCCATAAATTGGATAGAAAAATGGAGGTAATAAATTATTTAAAAATTATAGATAAATATTAGAAATCCATACAAATTGTGGTCACAGATGACGCGCAAATCAAAGTTCAAACGAAGTAGAAGGTGACAAATAATTGTATTTTTCATATTTGAAATTCATGCGAGGTTTTTCAAAATCTAAAAATGAATACCAGTATAATAAATTATTTAAAATTTATAAATAAATAATAGACTTGAAAAATATTTGGCCGCAAATACTACTATAAAAAATAGATTCGTGCATGTTGCCTGTTTATGACCGTGCATGCGTGGTCATCCATATAGTTACAGTACAACTGCGAGCTTTGTACGGGTACGAACTGGTGCGAGCGGGTGGTAGAAGGCATGGGATAAATTAACTAAAATACCTACGATGTAACACCCGAATCCCCGCCCCAACGGAAAGGGAATGCGGAATCCGGATGCTACCGGTGCAGAAGATAGATAACATATAACAAATAAACAGACATACAAATCATACTAAAATCTGAAAGACAGTTCTTATAAATCCAAATTCAAATAGTTTGAAACAAATCCAAAACCAAATAGTAGTTCGACTACAAATTCCAAAAGAAAGAAATATCACATAAAAATATCTCAAAAGTACTTAATCTGAAAATCAATCCAAAACATAGTGCAGCAGGTTCAAATACAAAATAAGTCTTGCAACAATGAAACAGAAATGCAATCCAAGTCTGAAGAGGATGCCATGTGATGCTCGATGCTAGTGATATCCTGCTATCCCACCTGATTGCCTGAACTCAACAATTTCCATTCCCAAAAGGGATTCAAATATACAAAACAAAAATAAAAACAACGAAGGGTCAGGCTATCGATGTCTGGTTAGTAAGCCAATGCCCAACAAACACATACAGATGCGTCTTATCAAGCAGAATAGCATTTCATACACAAATGCAAGTTAGTTAACAACTCAAGAGTACAAACAGAAGCAAACAAGTTGATTAACAAATCAAGTTATCCCAAATATAATCCCCTTTTAGTGATCTAGGATAAGTGATTACATATTATTGCATTTACTATCTAAGAAAGGCCTTACAGTTGTCAAATTATTTTCAGAAGGGAGACCGAAACCGAATTAGGAGTTCGGTATGCAGTCCGGTAGGTTATTCGGTCAGAGAATATTACCAGACTTACCGAATTGTAGTTCGGTAGACATTCCGGTAAGCTATTCGGTCAGAGAGCAATTATACAAATCCAAGGAAGGTTTAAGTGACAGTTCGGTTCTTAATCCGGTATGAAGCTCGGTCAGAGAGTTTCAAGTCTCCCAGATATGCTGAATTGTAATTCGGTACTTAGCTCGGTGAAGAGCTCGGTCAAAGAGGTTGAACAGTCTTCTAAGGCTCATACCGAACTACAGTTTGGTAGCTAATTCGGTAAGTAGTTCGTCAAGAGAGTGAATCTAATGATCTCAAGGCTGACTGAAATGTATTTCGGTAACCAACTCGGTAAGGAGCTCGGCTAGAGACCATCGTACGTCCAGTTTTTCAGTTTTAAGTGACAATCCGGTATACAGTCCGGTGTACATTCTGGTTACGGGCATTGGGCACATTTTTAGCCTTATTCCAATTATGTCTTTCGCCAATCAAAGTTTAACTATCCAATTGGGTCTAATCCTAACACTTACAGCCAGTTAAGAGTCACAATATACACTACCCAAGGTTAATACCCAAAGATAATAACTAACATCAACAAGAATCAAACCAAAACATATCCACACATAACCAGAAGCAAAATCATATCATTATCACCGAGTTTCAGATTACCCAATTATTTAGGTGTTTAACTTACCAGGCCTGTCCTTAGTCTAATAACAAAATCGGGAACAGAAACAGACATAAAGGGTTAAACCCTCAGAGGTGGATCAAAGATCCCAGAAGTGATGCCGTCGCATCCAGATAGTGAGCAAAACTCCAGAAGTGATGCCGTCGTATCTAGAAAGTGGTTGGCAATCAAGGCCATATACGCTTTTGTGCATCGATGTATACATCTAGTTTTCCCTAACAGCATGCTGGTCTTATCGTATTAACCTTAGAATAGGACTTAGACAGATTACAAAATTCAGATTCCAGATTACAGATAGATAGCAGACAGATATGGACACTAATTCACATGTCCGATCAAGAACAGATAATATGGCAGCAGTATACCTAAACAGTTTATAACAAATGCAGCAGATTAAGCTCAACAACACAGATTTCAGCTTATATTAATTTAACCAATTCACAAGAATCCAACAGTCAATGGCAAACAATAGTGAGGGTGTAAAGACGGCTACTAACCTTATTCGCTAATCCAAATCAATCGAGTCTACTCCGGTCGACGATCCTCCACTTGGTTTACGCCAAATCAAGAATAAATCATAAATCCCCAAATTGAACAAATTAAGGTTTATACCCAAAAAGCAATTGAAATCAATTGAGACTCAAAATATACCAAATCATGAAATTGTCATCAAGGGTTTCAAGACCCAAATCATAAGGAACAAGAATCCCAAATCAATCTTAAAAATCAAAGCCCAAATCGATAAACCTTAATTACAATTAATATCTCCAATTCTAATAGAAATCAATTTAGAGTAAAAAGAGAAGAGAAATCATTATCTAGGTGTGAAGAAATCAATTCTACACAAAACCCAAGTGAAATCCTCAACAATTAAAGCCTAGAAATTCGTAGAGTGGTTTTCTTGATTTGAGAGAAAATAAGAATACGTAACAATCAAGTTTCTAAGTTTTGGTGAGAATGAATTCTAAAAGCTTCTTTTCACATATATATATGGGTGGTAAATATCTCCACCAACCCATATGTTTCATGTGGTTTTAAAAATAACCCCATTTTAGAAATATTTACAAAATTAACTCAAATATCAAATTGTTTTCAAAACCAACCCAATAGTCAACTTAGTCAAATCATTTGGTCAAACTGAAAAAGTCAACATTTTACAAAAATACACATTTTACCCTTGAACGATAAATAGACCAAAAATTAAATAAAATTTCAAAATAAGCAGACGAATAGCCTTAGATTACGGACGTGACATATGAGCAGCCCGTAAATGTGTGAGTATAGTCATTATATTTATAACCGTAAAAATCATAGCCTGTACGTGGGAAGGTGTGGGCTAAAGTGGGTATGCTTGTTTGATAGTACTATTCGTAAACAATACTCAAATTGAAGTTCAGAAGAAGCAGAACAAAGGCCAACAAGTAAAAAATTTTGAAGATCTCAAGTTAGTTACATAGTAAGGTGTCAAGTTTAAACTTGGTAAGTTAGCCTGAAAAGTCAAACATAGTATTTTGCCGAGATTTTTCTGGGCTATTTATCGAGTTTAAGCTCAATAACTTAGTCAAAAAGTCAAACAGAGCATTTTGTCGAGCTAGTTTCCGGTCTTGAGTTGGTAACCTAGCCAGAAAAGTCGAACAGAGCATTTTACCAAGCTTTTGTCAAGTTAGTTGCTGAGTTTAAGATCGGTAACTTAGCCAAGAAAGTTAAATAATGATGTTCGGACACTTTTGTTTTAGGAAAACAAACTGAAGTCAAACCAATCTATAATATACTCATTTTAGAATAAAAATGAATGTTTAAAATGGAAAAGAATGTTGCTTTATGCCGACGCAAGTATATTAAAAAACACAAGATATCTTAAACTGATACAAACCATGATCATAGTGCTAAAAGCGCAAATCCAACTAAATTTAAAATTTTGAAATTCATTCATAAGTCATCAAGCCAATCAAGTTCAAATATATGTCAAATCAAATTCAAAATATATGACAATTCATAACGTTTAACAAGTCAAGTTTAAAAGTATATAACAATGAAGTTCAAAACATATAACAAATCAAGTTTCAAAACATGTAACAAAAAAAGTGAAAACATATAATCAATGAAGTTAAAAACTTTTAACCAATCAAGTTCAAAATATATAACCAATCAAGTTCAATGAACATATTATACTGATTTTAAGCAATCGCCCGTAATTCTAACTCTTATAGTGAAAACGAGACAAGAAAATCAAAGCCATAATATATCAAATCTCACAAGGGACCCGAAGGCTATTATAGAAACCCATTGAACACCTTTTGAGTAGGATAACTACCTTTTGAATTTCATAAAAGGGGTTCGAAGGACAATGATGTCATCGCATCCAAGAAGAGCTATTGCCTAGTTCTTTCAAGTAGACCATTTAGCCAACTTTTACATATGAAACATTTATTGAGATATTTCGATTTTCTTTACAGCATAACAGTACATTACCTATAACATGGGACAAGAAAAATGGAGACCCAATGCCACATTGACATAAGTACAATATACTTTAAATAATCATCAAAACATGTACTCATCAAGCATTTTAATAAATTATTCATTTAGCCATTCATCATAGTATAAGTGGCAATAACTCAAAATATAGGTATTAAAGCCAAATACATATGATACTCATCTTAGTAATTCAAATATCATCATTAGTTCTAATACTTTATTACCACCAAATAAGAAGATTTTACATTTGTCTCAAATAAACATATGAAGTTTATAAAATCAAAAAACTCGATGATCTCAAAGCTAGAACTTCATGAACACTTATGACTTTGGTTTCTTAACTCATTTGATCACCTATTTTAGATATCAAATAAAGAATGGAAGAGGAAAAACAACAACAATGGAGGTTCAAGCTTTCACTACCTAATTTACAATTTTATACTTAAACACACGCACATAGAAGATGCTTATTTGATTATTTCTACTCATGAGCACAAAAAAAAGTGATTCAGATAATTGATAATCAAGAATACAACCATTTACGAGCATTTCCAATTTTGAAATTAAAATTTGGAGATTCAAAATGGTACAAAGTGCCTTGGTTCGCATCCTAGTAACCTTGATTTAGTCGCCAAAATCGTCCTCGGGATGCTCAAAATGGTACTTAGGCTTCCTAGCATATTGGTCGCATCTTAGTTATACCAAGGCACCAATCAAGACACCTAGAAAGGTACCGAGAGTTTCTAGCATTTTGGCCTACGCCTTGATCACATGACCAAGTTGCTGACCAAGGTGGCCAGAACGTACCAACAGTTTCTGACGCCTTGGCACATGCTTTGATCACCCTAAAAAGCTATCGAACAAGACACTTTTTACATAAAAACATGGTAAAATGAGATCAACAATTCAAAAACTGACCCACCTAGTTATTCATTTGGTTCCAATTAATTAATGAGCTAAGTTAAAGCTACTTGAAGCATAAAATAGTAACAAGAACCATATCTATATGATGAAAATGAGATGATAAGGCTGAAGCCAACAACGAGAGCGATTGCTCACGATGGGCCCAAAGACCGGATTTATGGTAACCATTTGCACAACCTTTTAGGCTGGATAACCACATTTTGGATCTCATATACGATGGACCCGAAGGATAATGGTGTCGTTAGATTTGATGAGAGTCATTGCCCTAAGTTCTTTGGATTAGGTCGAATAACAAGCAATCATATAGAATGTAAGACGAAAGCACTAACTTTCCTTCCTGTGATACCAAAGATAAGCTTATTTAGTTTGGTGTTCACTAGCACCTATATCGCCTAATTAAAACACTAACTTTCCCTCATTTGATACCAAAGATAAGCTTCTTTAGTTCGGTGTTCACTAGCATATATATCGCCTAATGAAATTACCAAAACAACCAATCAATCACCAAAGTAAGAAAATATGAAAATTAATATTTCTACTCTAGGGTTTTACTTAAAATTGATAGTTAGAGACTATATCTACAGTCACAATTAGCAAGCATTATGGAAAGTTTGTCTATCATTTTCAAAGTAATTCAGAATCTTTTCCACCTCCAGGCTTTCCCATTCATTCCGATAGCCAGTCCTAAACCTCAAGGGAAGAAGAAGCAAAGAGTTATCTCATTCTGAAAGCGCCTTCTATCTCTACTGTAAAAGTCATCTCTTTCTTCTAAGAAAGATTTAGTTTATCTAGTTTTGCGAGGAGGGCAAGTTGGTTCGAGGACCCGTTGGTAAAACTAGTAGTCACTTACTAGTAGACTCGAAGCAGCACCATGAGTTGGTTGCTGGCACAATAGGGTGGTGCCCTAATGCACCGCAAGCGAACAAGCGATAGCGTTCATGGTGGTGCTTCAGAGGGCTATGGGTATATACGCGAAAGCGCATTCACTGGCCATGGACTGGTCAATCAAAAAAGATAGAGAAGAAGCACTAGTGAGACGACATCCAAAGCCTTTCTGTGACACTTAGCGCTTGACAAAAAGAAAAGTAGCCCATTGCAGAAGTCCTCGTTTTTTAAATCCATTTCTTTAGTCTTTAGGAAGCTTGACTTTATCCATTCACTTCGCTCGCGAGAAGGGAACGAAGTTTAGTTCATGAGACCGCGACATAGTGATTTATTGAAATTAAATAAAATAAATCCAAAAATACCATTAAAGATGTTCTAGGAAACCTTACCAAATCAAAATAGGCAAAGAAAAGCTTTGACTTTTCTTTGAAATCAACAAATGAGTCTTTTGGGATGGTGGGAAGAGTGAATAGAGTGGAGTTTTGGCGATTGAAAGAGATGAGTGGGTGTGTTTTGATCATTTCTTGAAGGTGGAGGGAGGAATGAAAGGGTTTCGGGGGTTTTGGGCTGTAGAAAGGAAAAGTGTGGGTCTTTTTTTTAGCATTGATGGACTTTTAGTAGATTTCAGGCCCATTAGGTTTCTTAGCCGACCAATTGAATCACCAACCTTTTATCTCTTCATTACTCTCATCTTTGATCTCAGAATCCTGGTTTGGATTAAAAGTAACAAATCTTATATCCAAAAATCTATTTTTGCCGTATAATTTTATTTTTATCCAGAAATCTTGATTTACGAAATAAAACCCATTTTACAAAATAATTTTGAAATCACTATAATAAAATTAGTTTTAACTTTATACTTTTATCCATAGTCTATGATTACTTTTTTTTTTTTTTTTTTCATTTAGAGTGAATTTTAATTTTTTTTCTATATGAAATCTCATAAATTAAATTTTGTAATAATATTCAAAGCTCAACCAAATAATAAAAAATTCTAAAGAAAAAAACTAGACATTATACTAAAATATTCATCAATTTACACACAATACTTCATTGGAATAAAATAATCCATGTCTTGGTATATATCAAAGGAATAATTGATCATGGCCTTTTTGACTCCCTTAATAATAGTATGAATTTTTGAGGGTAGCGACGCTGATTAGGCATCGTGCATATATACATGCAAATCACTAACCGGTCATTTCTTGAAAAACTAAGAAATAGCCTATATTTTCTAGAAGCACCACTGAGACAGAACATAGAGCATTGGCAAAATAACATGGGAGCTGAGTGGGTTACTTATTTATTCATGTCAGCATTGGACTGCCTATCCTATTTTATTATGATTCGAAGAGTCCACTCCACATCAGAGCCAATCCTGAATAAACCCAAAGTCAATGTAAGGCACGATTTTCTATTAGCGATGCATTCCAAGTTGGACTTCGTAAAGTTACTCTAACGGGAGGCGAGAGATGGTAATTATACATCTACTGAGTTAATTAAGTTGTTAATTATGCTGTTGTATGGTTGGAGTTATGAATATGGTTTTATAAGTTTGTAAATACTTTTAGATTTGTGGAGTTACTTATTATTTAAGACAACTAATTGTTAAGTGTGGAGTCTGTCTGTTTATTATTTTATTTTTCTTTTTTATATTGGGCTCAGGTTGTGTCGGGCCAGTTAGAATATAAATAGATTCTTTATAATTGTAAACCCTATGTACTCAGAAAAGAGAGTAGAAACTCTAATACTAATGCGACGTGGAGTAGGCAGTTTTGGCAAAACCACAGAAAATCCGTGTGTTTTTTTTATCTCTTCAGAATCCTTAGCTTTCTATCTTGCTTACATTATTTCCTAACAAGTGGTATCAGAGCCTCGGTTTGAAGCAATGGTAGAAGATGGGAAAGTTAAGATTGATAAGTTCGATGGAACAGATTACGGATTTTGGAAGATGCAAATCAAAGATTATTTGTATTAGAAAAAGTTACATCAACCTCTCAAGAAAGATAAGCCAGAAGGTATGTCAGATGCAGACTGGAAAGTTCTGGATCGACAAGCCCTAGGCGTGGTCAGATTGACGTTGGCGAGGAATGTTGCGTACAATATTGTCAACGAGGAGACTACTTACAAACTTATTGAAGCGTTATCAAATATGTATGAGAAGCCTTCTGCTTCTAATAAGGTATATTTGATTCGTCAGTTGGTGAATACTAGGATGAAAGAAGGAGGGTCGGTCACTAATCATGTGAACGAATTTAATTCTATTACATCGGGATTAGATTCGGTAAAGATTAAATTTGATGATGAAGTTTAGGCGCTACTCCTATTGTCATCCTTGCCAGATAGTTGGGCAGCAACGATTACAGCAATAAGTAGTTCATCAGGAACAAATACTCTCAGTTTTAAAGGTATTCGAGATTTCATTCTCAGTGAAGATACACGCAAACGTAATGCAGAGTCATCTGGATCGGGTTCAGCGTTGTATACTGAAAGCAGAGGCAGAAAGTCTCAGGGAGGTCAGAACCAAAAAAGTAGATCTAAATCGAGAAAGAGAAGTGACTCGACAAGTGGTAAGGAAGGGCGTAAAGTATTATATGCTGGAATTGCAACAAGACTGGTCACTTCAGAAATTAGTGTAGAAACCCGAAAGATAGAAGAGAGAATGATTCGGTGAACGCAGCGACAAAAAATTCTGATGCACTTGCTTGTTGTGTAGAATGTCTAATAGAATCTTGGATTATAGATTCGGGTGCGTCGTTTCACTCAACTCCATGCAAAGAATTATTGCTTAACTTTGTTCGGGGAAGGCTTGGAAAGGTTCATCTTGCTGATGATGAACCATTATTCATCGAAGGGAAAGGTGATGTGAACTTGAAGACTCCTAAAGGGATTGTATGGAAACTAACAGATGTTAGGTTTGTTCCTGGACTCAAGAGAAATTTGGTTTCAGTAGGCCAGTTGAATGCAGATGGTTATCATACAACTTTTACAAATGGGCAATGGATGGTCTCAAGGGGTAATATGATTTTAGCAGGAGGACAGAAGGTTGGAACCTTGTATGTTGCAGAAAAATCTGATTCTTTAAATACAGTCAACAATGGTGTTAGTCCTTCACAAGTGTGGCACCATAGACTTGGACACATGAGCGAGAAGGGCATGAAGCAGTTAGCAACAAATGGCAAGATTCCAAAGTTGAAGATAGTTGATCTTAGTTTTTGTGAACCCTGTGTATTGGGAAAGCAAAAGAGAGTGACTTTCACAAAGGTTGCCAAGACACCAAAGGCTAGAAAACTTGAACTAGTACATACAGATGTGTATGATCCTACATCTGTGGAGTTAATTGGAGGAGCTCGTTATTATGTCACCTTTATCGATGATGCAACAAGAACGGTATGGGTTTATTTTCTGAAAAATAAATCTGATGTATTTTCTACTTTCAAAATATGGAAAACTGAGGTTGAGAACCAGTCTGATTTGAAAATCAAATGTTTGAAATTTGATAATGGTGGAGAGTATAATAGTTGTGAGTTCAAAGAGTATTGTGCAGAGAATGGTATTAGAATGATGAAAACCATTCCAGAGACACCACAACAGAATGGTGTAGCGGAGCGGATGAACAGAACTCTTAATGAGAGAGCGAGAAGTATGAGACTACTTGCAGGGCTGCCAAAGAAATTTTAGGCAGAAGCCGTTAATAAAACAGCATATCTCATAAATAGTGGACCTTCAGTTCCATTAGAGTTTAAGATTCCTGATGAGGTTTGCTCAGGAAAAGAGGTAAATCTTTCACACTTGAGAACTTTTGGCTGTGTTTCATATGTGCGAGTTACAGATTCTGACAGAGATAAACTTGACTCAAATCGAAAAAGTGTTATTTTATTGGCTACGGTTCTGATGATATGGGTTATCGTTTCTGGGATGATGATAGCAGAAGGGTTTTCAGAAGTAGAGATATTATTTTATATGAGGACATCTTATACAAAGACAAGTTTATGGCAGATTCTGAGGTTACAATGAAACAGATTGAGAAAAGAGAAGAAGCTGTGTTGGAAGATATTACTGAAGATGATATTGGTGCAAACGAAGATACACCAATAAATCCGCCTAAACTTACAGTTGTATTGAGGAGGTCTGGCAGAGAGCGAAAGCAAGTGGATAGGTATTCTCCATCTAAGTTTTATTTGCTTTTGACAGAACATAGTGAACCAAAATGTTACTTTGAGGCGATACAGAAGGATGATTCTAAGCAGTGGGAGGATGCAATGCAAGAGGAGATGTCTTCTATTGAAAAGAACAAGACTTGGTTATTGACTAAGTTACTGGTAGGAAATAAGGCGCTTGAGAATAAATGGGTATACAGAGTCAAGGAGGAACCTAATCGAAGCAAGCGATACAAAGCAAGATTAGTAGTAAAAGGTTTTCAGCAAAAGAAGGGCATTGACTATAATGAGATTTTCTCTCATGTAGTAAAATGACTACTATCATATTGGTTTTGGGGCTTGTAGCTGCAGAGGATTTACATCTAGAGCAGTTAGATGTAAAGACTGCATTCTTACATGGAGATCTTGACGAGGATGTCTATATGAAGTAGCCAGAGGGTTTTCAGATTACTGGTAGAAAAGACATGGTTTGCAAGTTGCAGAAAAGCTTGTATGGTTTGAAATAAGCTCCCAGGCAGTGATACTTGAAATTTGATGGCTTTATGATTAACAATGGTTACAAGAGATGTGAGATGAATCATTGTTGTTATATCAAGTCTTTTACAGACTCCTACATAATTTTGTTACTTTATGTTGATGACATGCTAGTTGCAGGATTTGACATGATAGAAATCCACAAGTTAAAGTATCAATTATCTGATGTTTTTGAGATGAAAGATTTAGGTCCTACACAGCAGATTCTTGAGATGAGGATTACCAGAAACAAGTCAGAAGGTACTTTGAAGCTTTCCCAAACGAAGTATGTTCAAAAGATAATTGACAGGTTTAATCTTCGAGATACTACAATTCGGACCACCCCTTTGGGAAGTCACTTTAAACTTTCAAATGAGCTATCACCAAAAATAGATGAAGATAGAGATTACATGAGCAGAGTTCCTTATGCATCAGCAGTTGGTAGCTTGATGTATGCAATGGTATGTATTAGACCAGACATTGCTCATGCAGTGGGAGTTGTGAGTCGGTTAATGTCAAATCAAGGAAAAGAGCATTGGGAAGCAGTAAAGTGGCTTTTCTGTTACATGAAAGGCACTACAGATAGAGGACTTTGTTTCAGACGAACAAATACTATCATAGAAGGCGTAACTGATGCAGATTTAGGAGGCGACTTGGATGGGAGAAAAAGTACTACATGGTTTTTTTTTTTACTCTAGGTGGTACAGCTGTTTGCTGGATGTCTCGACTTCAGAAAAGTGTTGCGCTCTCCACTACAGAAGCTGAGTACATGGCTATTTTAGAAGCTAGCAAAGAGATGATTTGGTTGAAAAACTTCATGGCAGAATTAGGTAAGGAGCAGATTTAAAGTGTACTCTACAGTGATAGTCAGAGTGCAATCAATCTTGTAGAGAATCTATTGTTTCATGCCAAGACGAAGCATATTCAACTAAGATATCATTTTATTCGCGAGCTGATTGTTGATGAGGTGTTAACCTTGGTAAAGATAGCAGGTGATGACAACCCGGCAGATATGTTTACTAAGGTGGTTACCAAAGAGAAGTTGAAGCATTGCATAGCTTCAGCTGGCCTTCAGAGCTGATCGCAGAGAAGGCTATTACACTAGTGAAGAAAAAAGAAGGGTCTACTAGAATTACAAGAGTGAGAAAAATAGTAATGTCAGCCTCCAAGTGGGAGATTGTTAAGTGTGGAGTCTGTCTGTTTATTATTTTATTTTTCTCTTTTATATTGGGCTCAGATTGTGTCGGGCCAGTTAGAATATAAATAGATCCCTTGTAATTGTAAACTCTATGTACTCAGAAAAGAGAATAGAAACCCAAATACTAGTGCAACGTGGAGTAGGCAGTTTTTGCCAACCCACAGAAAATCCATGTGTTTTTTTTCTCTTCAGAATCCTTAGCTTTCTATCTTGCCTACATTATTTCCTAACACTAATCACCTATTAAGCTAGTTATTAAGATTATTTAGCTTCTGTATATAAATCAACACATATTTAATAATTTTTTGAGATCTCGTTGTTTATTCAATAATGGAGTTTTTTTTTATATACAGTCAAACCTCTCTCCATAACGGCAATGTTTGTCTGAGAATTTTTTGGCTCTTATAGTGAATAAGTGTTATTCGCATATAACGACCATATGAAGGTCATAGATCTCACTTGGCTATAATTAGTTTATAATAATTTTTTCTTGAAAAAAATAAACTCAAAATAAAATATACATAATTTAGAACATTTTTAAAGTTAAATTTATTCAAATATGATGGAAAAAGTCAACAATAGTAGCTTGTTTGGAAGATTTCAATCTCTTACTATCCATTTAACATTTGAATTAACAAATATTTTGGTCCAAACTTTCAATAAAAGGTAGTCAATCGCTTTCCCTTAAAGGCAATCCAACGCGGAAAGGCCTTGCATAGTTTGGATGCACCTTTTGATTTATGGACTCTCTTGACCCATAAATTCATCTTGTTATATATTAGAAAAAAAAGAAATTTCTTTTAAAAAATTTCAATTTTAAATTAATTTATGCAATTCTTTTGCATAAGAGCAAATTTTTAAAATAGATTTCTAAAGTTTAATTAAAATTTATAGATTTATTGTGAATAATATATACTTTTTAAAGTTTGAGTTTCATCACGTACCTTTAAAAGTTTTATTTTAATTCTATAAATCAAATTTCTCAAAATGCCTTCTACGAGTTTCATTCGTATATCTCTATCCACATTCTTCCAATTCAGATGAACATTTTTTAAATTAGGCACATTAGTGATATGGGTAGCAATTCAATTCCCCTTATCTCTTTCTTAATATGGGGTGTTACAATCCACCCTCTCTTCAAATACAATGTCCTCGTTGTGCCCACAATCTTTTTAGAATCTTTACCCTCTGTAGGTGAATACATGATGAGGAATTTTATTACTGACATAATAAACAACTCAATGAAATAAGTATTTCTATCATCGTCTGTTGTAGTTTTAAAGATATCATCTCCACAAGGATTGTTTGATGGAAATAAAGTATGAGATCAAAATTTAATTCGAATTGCAAAAGAATTCAATCAATAAGAGAATTGAAATTTCATAGAGTTTGATTAAAGTTTTTAGACACTTCTGACATCTATCAATCAAACAAGATTCATACAAAATGTTTTAAAGATTTCAAATAATCATACTGAATTGCAATCTCCTGTTGTTAATTGTCCTCTAATCTGTCAATTCAACTCTGAAATTCAGATTCACAATCTAGATCATCATTAATGATTTGCTCAAAGATCTCTCGATTCAATCTAACAGATTTGAGTCACACAAATTCATATATCTCTATACTACAACTCATGTAACTAATACGCTCAATCTGTAGAAATGCAGATCTATTGTCTATCTCTAGTACAATTATCCTCTTTTCTTAGATCGCAAACTCAATTGTCATCTTTGATCTAAATTGAGCAACAGAATAACAAAATTCCTTAACTCTCGTCCTTGTAATTTAATAAGCTCATGAAAACTCAGCAAATCTGACTATAATTTGAACCGGAATTTCACAGTTAGAATCCCAATCAATAATATAACACAACAACACATAAAGCTATAAGCTAACATATCAATTTCAACATATTCAATTCTACACACAATTATCATCGATATGCTATAAGATCTAAATCTTACCAAAGAAGATAGAAGTTGGAAGTTGTCACAATCTTCACTTCATTATCTTTAAGCTAAATCTCACTGATCATAAGAAACTGAGTAAAAAACTTCTTATAGAAACTTCAACAAAATTGACTCTTAATAATGAACAAGAGATTTTAGAATTTTAGCTCTGATTAATAAAATGTCAAAAGGTCCTAATTGCTTCAACTGAGCTGCTATTTATAGATTTTTGCTCAATGGCAATTTTGAAATAAAACTTCTAAGAAAACACAAATTGGCGATGTAACAAATCTCTCCTCCTATGTCGCATGTTCCTTCACCTGAACTTAAAGCGACATTTCTCAATATTCGTCAGCCTCTTGGTTGTCGATGTAGGCGAAATGACTAACTCTCGCTTTTGTTGCTAAACGGGTAATTTCCTTTCCGCCTCTCTACATCGCCTGAACAAAGACCTTTGGTGAGATAGCCCAAAAGGTCGCCTTAATGTTTTCTTCTTCTTTGGTGATATTTCCAATCACTTGCTCGTGTTGAGGCAATATACCAAGTTGCTGCCTTACATTTCGCCTAGTGTGGCGAAAACCTGTAAGGGAAAACTAATTATTGCATTCTCTATCTTTTCCTTAGGCGAGATCATCACATGCAGCTTTCTACTTCGCCTTCATCTTTGAGCCAACAAGTGAAGTAGCCAGAAATCATAATCTCTTTAATATAAAACATCTCGCCATTCTTTTAGACTTTGGGTGAAATTTCATTTGGTCCCTCGTTGTCCTGATTTTTGCTTGATTTCGCTTTTTTTCCAGATCTTTTCATCTAAATCTCTGTCTCAATAAAATAGTCTAGAATTACTACAAATTCACTTAATATTTCAACTTTTAAGCTAGCACACAAAATATACTAAAATATTGGTGAATTCTAGACTTATCAATTACCCCTACTTAACCTTTTGCTTGTCCTCAAGCAAACTGACTAAGTACCAACTGAGACAACAATCAGTGCAAACTTGTAAACATAATTCAAAGTGACTCATCAAATATATTTTGAAAATTTTCCAAATAGTGACCAGCTCTTTTTTAAAATTTTAAATAAACTAAATCAAATTTGGTCAATTTTCTTTATGTTGCAAAGTATCTGAAAAGATCCAAGTATTAGAGTTTTGAAACTACTTCCTCACTGTAGTCTCTCATCAAGTGTTTGATCACTCAGAATCCTAAAGTTTACTCACATAACATACTAGTCACTTTTAAGAATCAAAGTTATGTACCAAGGCAAATGTGATTCTAGTGTTTCACAGAACGTATGAAGAAAATTTAAGAACCTAACAATCATTGAATTTTACTCATACACTATACAACACTTAGAAGTTCCTAAGTTCAGACCTGCCTGTCTTTCTGCCTCGGAATCTCTTATTTGTAAATATAGGGAAAATGGGGCCAAGTTAGCTCATGAAAGAAAAGGAATTTGTATATAGGATTCAGAATTTGGACATACCAATAAACTCCTATTAATCACTCTATTTTTTACTCTCTAATGTTTCCCATTCAAATACAATTATTGAACAACACTCCTTTATTTATAACTCTCCACTTTTATGATCAGTGTAATAGTAAAAAAAATATATATTTTTTTATTTTTATTATTGAAACACTATTTAGTATATCCTCACTTCCCATATTTTCATCCCTAATTTAATGGTAAGTCCAAAGGGTAGGATTGAGATTAAGTCTCTATCTTTATGGTTTAGACAAGATTAGGGACCAAGAAAAAAGTTTTGATGAAAATGGAAACAAAACGTTTACCTGACAAGATATTAAGGTCTGGTTATATCAAGCTGGAAAGGCTTTTTAGTAGTTTCACTCACTCTCTCAAATCATATCATTTTCCTTGGAAGAATTTAGACAGATCCTTACCCGACCAATGCCCTGTACACTTGAGAAATGTATGAGAAATTCAAAGCAAACCTATGAAGGTCCTGATTCTACTAGAAGAAAACTGATCAGAAAATTTGTTTAATAAGGAAAGGAACAAAAATAACCCCTCTCATGAATAAAAAGGCACAATATGAAGCTCAAACCTCACATACCACCCAAGGTTTTCTCCACTCTTTCCTTATTAAAACTCATCAACTCATTCACAATTCAAATTCGACCAGAATCTTCAATAGTTTTCAAAGAAACTTTTCAAAATTGCCTATCAAACTGCTTAATTTAACACTTTTTTTTTGTTTGAAATTTCACTTAAAAAATTAAATCACTTTGAATTATGAACACTGTAAGCTCAATCTTGCACTCAGACCTATAATATCCGAAAAATAGAACCAAACAAATTCCTAAAATATAAACATAAAACTATACAAATTCCTAACAGATAACCAACAATGTGATTGCTACCCTACCCTAACTTGAAAGAAAGTTGTGTCCTTAATGCTTAAGAGAACAATAGAAAGATGAGAGAGAAGAGGGAAAAAGAAAATATATATTCAGAGAAGAAGCAATGTACCTTGATGTCGCTATAAAGTAATATATAATGTCGCTACAAAAAAATGCATCACAACAACAGTCGAAATGAACCATTAATAGTAGGCGAAATAAGAAGAATCGCCAAACAGAAAGACAAATGAGGCGAAGTAGAGAGTATCGCCATATCAGAATAACAAAATTAGGCGAAATGTCCTGGCAAAATTATTTCCTGCAGACAATGGAGTTAGGTGGCATAGAAGTATCGCCAAGTTAGAATCAATGCATTAAGACGAAATGAGAAATGTCGTCTTTACCAAGGACATTATGATTACTAGTTCTATGCGACATAAAGGTAAATTGCTTGAGCAAAGCGATACTGATAGGCGAGGTGGATGATAGATTGCCTTTACATTTACAAATATTTTTTTGAAAACTTTAAGCTCCAATCAACCTGCAAGTTAACATTTAGCCGTGAAATTCAATGTGACTCATGAAATAAGCACGACTGACAAACTTTACAAGAGGTATATGCAGGACTTAGGGGAAAAGAATAACCCCAACTTAGTTCCTGAAAAACTCTCTGAACAAAACTAGATAAAATAATCACATTACTCTTTAAACAAACTAAAACTAAAAAGACTACAAACATCATACACATTACTCTTTAACAAAATAAAATGACTCAAAATATTCACATTACTCTAGAACAAAAAGAGAAACAAAATCAAAGTTTAAAAGTTAAACTGATAAAAATTACAATCTAGTCATTTGTCAAAAATCATCTAAATTTTTCTCTTCATTTTGAGAAGAATCCCGTCTATTGGATTTTGAGATTAATTTCTTCTTCCTTGGTCGAGAAAATTCTGGAGATGAGACAATGGATGTAGTAGTGCTAGGAGATGGTTTCTTAAGTTTCAAATTGTTCCACAACAGAAGTTCTGATCTCAGCATCAGAAATAGTTTTAGCAGCTTGAGCAGCAATTGATCTTGTGACTCATTTTGATGGAGTATTCTGTTGTCCCTTCCTTTTCTTCTTAATGCTCTTCACATTCTTCTTGGAAACAGACTGGTTCTCAACAACAGATAGCATAACATCTTCATCATCACTAGCTTCCTCAGGTTCGAGTGCTAGAATCTTCCTTTTTCTGCCTACTGAAGGATGAATGACAAAAACCTGATTTCTTGCAGCAAACTCCCTAACATTCATGAAGAATTTTGTACGCAACCTACTGAGAGAAAGCAAAGCCAAAATCTTATCCCAAACTGAAATATTGCAGTTTATATCCAAAATCTCCAATGCCTCTAAGTTTATTGGAACAAAAAGAAGATCTAGATCTACTGCATTGCTATCTATTACTGGAGTATAGGGTTCTTCCTCACTATCATCCCCCTCAAGCAAAACCCTTTCTACCTCCATATTCTCTTGTATAGAAAGATCAGAAAGATAGAGTATCTCATTATCATCACTATATGGTACCTGATAGATAGGGATCGGTTGAAGAATAGGAACCAAAGCTAATGCTTGAGGTGAACTGAATGGTTCTGCAAGGCTGAAGGCTTTATTTGAAAACTGGCCCATTCTTGCTAGATTCACCAATTTCTGAACTTCTGGTTGTAAAATATGCAATCTTGGAATGAATCCTTCAGAGATTAATGATGGAAACACATTAGTACACCTTAACAAGTCCAAAATTTTCAGGAACTTGACATGTATATATCATATGCTCTTGATTAACAGTTTTCAAATCCGGCATTGGCTGTTCATTTTCAACTATCTGTACTGGTCCAGAACCTTCTCCCTCTTCTTAAATTGACACAGGTTTTTCAGCAGCTGCAGCATAAAATGCTAATAATCTACTTTGCTCTTGAATCTCAGCACTATTTATTTCTTCACAAATTGAAGAGTCAAAGTCATTAGACTCTACAATTACATGCTTCTCTGCCACTGCTTTTCCTTTCTCATTTAATTTATTGTCTTCGTCTATAATTTGACTTGTAGCTCTTTCCAAAGCTAAGCCAAACTGATCTCCCAAGTTCTTTCTCAGCTGATCTTCATCTCTGTTTGTATCTCTATCCAGAAATTGTCCCATAGCAGTTAAATCATTCAAATGCATAGCTGTATCAGGTTGACTGTCAACTAGTTCTTGATTATCAAAAACTGGGGTCTATAATTGATGAGGATTCCCTTCCTAAACTCTTTCTCTTCCAATCACAACTCCTTTAGCAAACTTGGAGAAACCAACTTTTGGAGTACCCTGGTTCTTTTTGTGTAACTCCCTCATCTTCACAAACTCTTATGGGTTAGAAATTTTGTTAAAGAACTCAGAAATCTGCTCTTGAACTCTTTTGTCAACCAGCTCCTTCACCAACTCCTCTAACTGATTCCTAGTGAAGGGTCCTCTTGGTTGTTCTCTACTGCTATTGCATTCTGAAGGAACAGTAGGAGCAATAGCTCGAACTGGTTATGAGACTGATCGTGGTAATACAGGTGGAGAGAAAATTTATTCTTCTTTGCAGAGCCTTTCTTAGCCTCCCTGTGTGCCTTTAATGCAAAAAAATTCTCAATGGCTTCACTACAAGGATTTATCTTGCCTCTTCTACTTTCCCATAACATCAGTTCAAGCTCCCAGTATGTGGTTTGGAGGCTGCCAACCACACATCTTTCTTTTTGGATTCTACTCCAAATCTCTCCAATATTCCAGTGATCAATGTAGGGAAATATAGAGTGTGTGGACGACTTTTCTCCTTCTTCATGTTGTAAACCCTTTTCTTCAACTCAGAAGAAATCAATTGGCCCAAATGAACAAACAAAGCTTGATGGAAATCGTATAGAAACTTCTTTTCATCTGGTGTAAACCCACTTCTTTTACACCGTGGTATGACGTTGTCTCTCAACCAGGTTAAAAATATAGCTAAATAATATCCAATTCACTTGCTAAAAGATCGTTTCCTTCATTTGTAGGATTTGGAAACTTCCGCAAAGCTTCTAACTATTTATCAGTGAGAGATGCAGACCTCATCCCTCTGTCACCCTAAAGATCTGAAGTAATCAGGCCATAATAATTACAGATGCTGTCTATTGAGAAATTAACTATCATTCCCCTAAAAACAAAAGTGGTGTCCAAATCAGCTGGAGCCCCATTATAGAATTCTTCCACCAGTGTAGCATTTACAGTTGTTGGTTGGGCAATTAACTTTTTCATACCTCAAGCCCAAAGATAATTTTCAAACCTCTTGTCTTCAAATTCTTCTATAATTATGCCCTTCTCTTGCCAGAACTGCAAGTTATCTTTTTATGTTGGACTTTTAATCTGCATCTTTCCTTGAACAGCTTTAGGTGAAATAGCCTTCACCTTCTTTCCTATTTCTGAAACTGGAGACTTTAACTTTAGCCCTTTCTTCTCAATAGCCCCGGACTTGGCTTCTATCTTTTTCCCCTTGTCAGCATTTGGTGTAGAAGGGGTCCTTGGTGATTTTTCTTTAATCACTTTCTTCTTGGTAACAGCAGCATTTACCTTCTTCATTGATTTTACTAACAATTTCTTCCGAGATGTCCTCCCCTTATCAGCATTTGGTGTAGAGGGGGTCCTAGGAGTCTTGTCCTTTGAAATTTTTTCAGCCCTTGGTGAGGATGGAAGAATAACTCTCACCTTAAAGTTCTTTTCATCGTAAATCTTCGGCCTAGCAGAAGTTTTGGCTTTTTTTTCTTTTGTGCTGGACTAGGAGTGGATTGATTCTTTCTCTTAGTCATGAAGTATCTGTAATGTAAAATGCAAAATGCTCATTTAGTATAAAGCTAAAATCAATCTTATCACCTCCTAGTACGACAACAACAACACATCAACAATATAATTACAGCACAATATGATTCCAATGATAGAAGAACGAAAAACTCAGTATAGTTACATCAATAGCAGCGTATCATTTTCCAGAAGCAGCACTTGCTGATGATGAAGATGAGCCAGAGGAGTCAGAACAAGTAAATTATGTGAATAATAATTATAGGAACCAGGAGAGGCCATACTATCAACATAGGAACCAACCCTATCAAAATCAGGGTTATTATCAAAGAAATCCTCAACCTGGTTACCAACAACAAGGACAGACTCAGTATTAACCAATGGGACACAAGAAGCCTAGTATGGAGGATCTTTTGATTAAATACATGGAGAAGACTGATGTTGTTCTTACCAACCATACCACTTCAATTAAAAACCTGGAAACTCAGATGGGGCAGCTTATGCAAGTTCTGAACCAAAGACCCCAAGGAGCACTTCCAAGTGACACTGTGCTCAACCCAAAGGTTAAAGATAAATCTAAGGAGGAAGCACAAGTGCATGCTATTACACTGAGAAGTGGGAAACAACTAGAGAACTCTAAGGAAAAGAAAAGTTATGAACCTCCTACACAGAATAAGGAAATTGAAGAAATCAGCAAACCTTGTGCAAAAGAATAGGAGGCTGTGAAGATTGCCTTACCTTTTCCTCAAAGAGATAATAGAAAGAAGCTGGATAAGCAGCTTGAGAAGTTTTTAGACATGATGAAACAAATCCATGTCAACATCCCATTTATTGAAGCATTGAAACAGATGCCTGTCTATGCTAAATTCATGAAGGAGCTATTGTCAAATAGAAGGAATTTAGCTGATGTGGGATGCATTAATGTGAATGAAAATGTGAGCCAACTTGTCAAGTACCAGATTCCTAGGAAAGAGAAGGATCTGGCAAGTTCACCATACCTTTGACCATAAGCGAAAGATTCAAAGGTAGAGCTCTCTGTGACTTGGGAGCCAGCATAAACTTGATTCCTTTGGCCATCTATGAAAGGTTGGGAATAGGGCATTTCAGACCTGATAATGTCTTGTTGCAACTTGCTGATAAGTCTTTCACTCATGCTAAGGGAGTTGTGGAAGATGTGATAGTCACAATAAACAAATTTATGTTTACAGTGCATTTTGTAGTGCATGACATGGAGGTAGATGAAGACATACCTTTGCTACTTGGTGGACCATTTTTTAGAACCGGAAGAGCTTTGATAGATGTGGCAAATGGTGAAATCACACTCAGAGTTGATTGGGAGAAAGCAAAATTTAGTCTTTTTGAGTCATTAAAATTTCCATACGATTTTGATGAAGTCAAGAGTATACAATTGGCAGCAGATACAGAGTTGATGGTAAAAATTCTCGCATTGAGAAGTTCTGATCCATTGAACAATGTATTGATCAATGATGTGGATATGGATATTCCAGAGGAGAGTGCTTATAGTGGTGAGCTAGAATCATGACTTCTCATTTTGTCCTCAACATTAGTGATATACAACCATCTGCGGAGCCAATGTTTCCCTCAACTGAAAAACCACTACAGTTTGAATTGAAGGCACTTCCAAGTCATTTTGTCCTCAGGTATGCATTCCTTAACTCTAAGGATTCTAGTTTACCTATTGTGGTTTCCAATGACTTAACAGATGAACAAGAGGAAAGCCTCCTCCAAGTGGTAAGGAAACACAAGAAAGCCATTACATGGACGATAGCATATAAGAAAGGAATCAACCCCACTTTGTGTACACACAAGATCATCTTGGAGGACAAACATACACCCAAGATCCAACCTCAGAGAAGATTGAATCCAACTATGAAGGAGGTTGTGAAGAAGGAAGTACTGAAACTCTTTGATGCAGGTATTATTTTTCCAATTTCAGATAGTGAATGAGTTAGTCCAGTGCAGTGTGTGCCAAAGAAGGGAGGGATTACTATGATTAAGAATGAAAAGAATGAATTGATCCCTACTAGAACTGTTACAGGCTGGCGTATGTGTATAGATTATAGAGTTTTGAACGATGCCACTAGAAAGGATCATTTCCCCCTTCCCTTCATAGATAAGATGTTAGATAGGCTGGCAGGACACCCTTATTTTTGCTTTCTGGATGGTTATTCTTGATATAACCAAATTCCAATTGCTCCTGGTGATCAGCATAAAACAACTTTTACTTGTCCTTTTGGAATCTTTGCTTATAATAGGATGCCATTTGGACTATGTAATGCACCAGGAACATTTCAAAGGTGTATGCTAGCCATCTTTACTGATTTCCTAGGTAAGTTTCTAGAGGTCTTCATGGATGACTTTTCCATTATAGGAGACAATTTTAACGATTGCTTGAATAATCTAGAGAAAGTGCTTAGAAGATGTGAGGAAACTAACCTAGTCCTCAATTGGGAAAAATGTCATTTTATGGTAAGAGAGGGTATTGTTTTAGGCCATAAGGTGTTTGCTAAGGGATTAGAAGTAGACAGAGCAAAAATTGATGTGATAAGCAATTTACCTCCTCCTGCCAATGTAAAAGGCATTAGAAGTTTCTTAGGACATGCTGGGTTCTACAGGCGTTTTATTAAGGATTTTTCAAAGATAGCTAGACCCCTGTTTGTTTTGTTAGAAAAAGAAAAGAGGTTTGATTTTACTGATGAATGATTGAAAGTTTTTGTGCAGCTTAAAGAAAAGCTTGTCTCAGCACTAGTCATAATTCCACCAGATTAGAATTCTGAATTTGAAATCATATGTGATGCATCTGACTTTGCTGTAGGTGCAGTGCTGGAACAGAGAAAGGAGAGGCTATTCAGGGTCATTTACTATGCTAGTAAAAAATTGGTGGAGGCTGAGAGAAATTACACCACCACTGAGAAAGAATTACTAGCAATAGTCTTTGCATTGGATAAGTTTAGATCATATATATTAGGGTTTAAAACTATCATCCATACTGATCATGCAGCATTGAGATACTTATTTGCTAAGAAAGAGTCTAAGCCTAGGTTGATAAGATGGGTGCTCTTGCTGTAGGAATTTGACATAGAAATCAAAGACAAAAAGGGCACTAAGAAAGTAGTAGCTGATCACCTCTCAAGACTGCACATTAAGGATATGGAGGCTCAAGTTGACATTAATGAACAATTTATAGATGAGCAACTTTTCCTTTGTGAGGTAACATTTTATCCCTGGTTTGCTGACTATGCAAACTATTTGTCATGTAAAGTGTTACCTGAAGATTTAAACAGTCATCAGAAGAAAAGGTTCCTTCATGAGGTCAAGAGGTACATATGGGATGAACCCTACCTGTTTAGGAGATGTGCTGATCAAGTGTTAAGACGTTGCATCCCATATGAAGAAACATTGGACATCATCAAGCACTGTCATTCGTCAGAGTATGCTGGTCATTTTGCTGGAACAAGAACAGCAGCCAGAATTCTAGAATGTGGTTTCTATTGGCGAGGAACAACTTCATTTCGCCTGAATGGATACTTTGAAGATGGCGAAATATGGGATGTCGCCATGCATGATCGCCTGGTTGAAAACAAGAAAGAAGAGTCATGCCAAAAACTTCGCCTATCTTACTCCTGCAAAAGTGAGGAAGGACTAATCTCGTCTTGTTATATCGCCCAGTGACAAGTAGAGTGAGGCGAGAATTCAACATATTGTCATTTTATCTCGCCAAACAGGTATGTTCTCTGGCGCGAAATTTTAATTGTGCCAAAATTCTTCGCCTGGAAACAAGTAAATTTGGCGAAGTGTCATATTTTCGCTTGGAAAATAGCCTGTTTTGAAAATATATTTTTGGCGAGGTAGTCTCTTTTCGCCTGAAATTCTTTTTGAAGGCGAAGTAATAGATATGTCGCCATTTTATATCGTCAGTTAGGTCAATTAAGGCGAGTTTATTTTTTTTCTCGCCCAGTTCTGAATTTTATCACGCCTACACTGTAAGCGACATGAAACATTTCGCCACTTACATAGGTGCACGCTATTATTACCATTGTATGACACTGGGCGAGGCAATAACTTTACGCCTTCTGCCTAGTTCTTTCATCATTGTGCCTATTTTCTTATATCTTGATAAACTCAGTTCGATTTTACCGTTGCCATTACTTTGCTCTCTGAACTTTTAATTTTTTGAAAATCCTAAATCGCGAATTTCTCAGTTCGTTTCTGCATTTCGATCAACTTTAATCACAGTAAACAAACAAGGTATGTTCCTTTTCTTCTCTCTCAGTTTGTTGCAAGCTGTTAACTGTCATAGGTTTATCTGTGTTGATATGATAGTCGAGATTGTTAGGGTATTAATAGAGCAATTGTTTAACGGTAATAATGTCGAAACTCTGTGGGTTATACAATGAACATGAATAATTTTAGCCGGGTGTTCATTTTTGAATATAAGTGGCTGCGATGATTGACAGTAGTCGTTAGTGTTTTAGCTATAAAACGTGGTTTAAAGCTTTGATTGTTCAATGTGCTTTATAAATGCTAAACCCATGTTGCGATATACTGTCAGACTGTTTAATGTTAATAATTCTGTTGTTTTACTGAGTTTTAATTCTCTCAATCTGATATCTGGTTATAACTATTGAAATGTTGTTTTAATTTGCAGATAATGGCCAAAAGAAAGAGTGACAATACTCCTAGCCCATCTAAGAAGGACAAGAAAGCAAAGACTTCGGCCAAGCCGAAAATCTATGATGAGAAGAATTATCAAGTCAGAGTAATTCTTCAATCTTCACCTAAGTCTCAGAAGCAAAAAGGAGTACAGATTGGCTCAAGTAAGAAGAAGATTGTTGAAACTACTCCCAAGACCCCTTCTACTTCAACTGCTGTTAAGGGGAGTGGTTCAGTTGATAAATTGGTTCTGGCTAAAAAGCAAACAGCAGCTATCTATGGAGCGAGTAAACAAGGGGAAAAGGTGACATCTAGTTTACCTAGGGTTTCCAAAGACAAATCCAAGATCAAGAGCATTTCTCAAAAGGACAACTTGCAGTTTTGGCAAGAGAAGGGAATTTTGTTAGAAGATTTAGAGGATAAAAGATTTGGAAATTATCTTCGGAGTTGGTTCATGAAGAAGTTGGTTGCACAGCCAAAGAAGGTGAATGCCACTCTAGTGGAGGAGTTCTATGATAAAGCTCCTGAGGAGTTGGACACTCCTTTTGAGTTCAGAGTCCAACAAGTGGATATTTCAGCTGAGTTTATCTGCAGCTATTACGAACTAATGGAGGCCAACCATCAAGGTGATAGAGGAATGGAAGCTTTAGAGCTGACTGAGGATGACTTGAGAAGTTTGAGGAGATTTCAGCATCCAACTCAAGGATCTGAAAAATGATGTCTTGGCTAGTGAATTGGACATTCACACAGCCATATGTTTGACTTGGTTGAGGGACAACATCATGCCCAGGAACAAGGGAAGCCGGTTCACTACTGATGAGAAGAGGTTCCTCAGAGATTTTTATTAGGGAAAGTTTATTCATATTGGTCAATTGATTTTCTTAGAGCTGCAAATGAGAGTTTGTAGTTTGAGGAAGGAGAAGTCCAGGCAGAGGACTTTGTAATTCCCATCTCTTATCACGAGTCTTCTAGAGAGATATGGAGTCCAAAGCATGAAGAAGGATGTGTGGCTGGCTGATTCTAAGCCACATACTGGAGAACTGGAGCTAAGGATCTGGGAAAGTAGAGGTGGAAAAGAAACTAAATGTACTAAAGCAGTAGAGAAGGTGCTAGAATTGAAGGCCTTGAGAGAGGCCAAGAAATCAAGTGCTAAAAAGAACAAGTTTTCTTCACCTTCTCCAGTCATAAAACCAGCTCCAGGGACAACTTCAGCTTGTACCAAGAAAAATGAAAGGGTGGCTGAGTTAACAAAGAAGAAATTGGAGGATATGGTCAGTAAAATTGTGGAAAGAAAGGTTGAAGAAGGAATAGCTTCATTCTTCAAAAACATCTCTGATCCTCAAGAATTCTTGAGATTATAGGAATTAAAAAGAGTCGAGCAAACTACACCTCTAGTGGGTTTTGCAAAGTTTGCCTCAAGGATAACCATTAGACAACCTGTTGAGCAAGAAAGAGAAGAAGATCATCAGCCTCCTCGATTTGAACAATAAGAGTTGATGGATAGCCAACCTGAGTTCAATGATCAACCAGAAGCTTTGGTTTTACAGGAATATCACCTACAGAGGAATTTAGGTAATCAATTTGATCTGGCCACTGAAGAAGCTGCAAGTCAAATCATGGATACATATGAGAAATTAAATGCGAAGGGCAAAGCAGTGGTATTAGAAACTACATATGATCAAGTTGAAGATGTTAATTCCTCAAATTGTGAAGAGATTGACACTGCAGTTATTGAAGAGCAAAGTAAATTGCTAGCTTTTATGCTGAAGCTGCAGGTAAACCATCATCAGTTCAAGAAAGAGGTGAAGGGTCAGGTTCAGCTCAACCTGAGGAAAGTAACAAGCATTCTGCAGAGCCAATTGTCCAAGAGACCCTCATTTATACTTGTCAGGTTCCTCCTCATTTTGGACCTGTCAAGTGCTCTACTCAGCCTGAGTTTTCTACCATAGACATTTCTATTCCCAAGCTCCATATCATTCATCCAGCCATTCAAGAGCTAATAAATCAAGCAAGAATGAGATTATTTTCAATTGAGGATTCTATTCCTATAGGCAGTGATCAGTCTTCTCCAATTCTGGCAATAGTACCTATTTTTCAACCTGAGCCTATTAGCCAAGTGCCTTTGGTTGAAGAAGAAGTTAGGACTTTTAATAAGGAAGAAGTGGCTGCTATGTTAGGGCAATTTTTCCAAACTTACAATAGGATGCCTTCCTATGAATTTTTCGAAGGGATGGAGTTCTCATCTACTAGCTCTTCTGATGCTGAAATGGATTATTTCAATGAAGAGAAAACTAGTCAGAAGGGTGCACAAGCCAAGGAAGGCAAGGAAGTGTTTAGTGATCCTGCAGTGACTTCAGCAGATTTGGATCAGATGCTTATTTTGGATCATAACAAGACTCTTTGCTCTTGGGAGCCAACCTCTGCTTTGTATGTTCCAGATAGATATTACTCTATCATATTCAGACAGGTCCGACGGTATAGCAACTTCTTGAGGCAAATGGCTAACCTAACGCATTATCCACCCAACAGGGCTTTCACTATTCATCCTCTTAGTGAAGATGAGGCTGAAGAAGCAAGGGCTGATAAAAGAAAAGGAAGCATGGAAAGGTTGGAGCCCAGAAGAAGAAGGAAGTCAAACCTCATAGATCAATTCCTCTTTCAGAAACTGCAGCTGATAGAGAAATCTGAAGTCTGGTAGCAGAACAGTTGAACCTTAAGACTTCTAGCTCCAAACCAAAGAGAAGGAGATTGGATTCTAAATCTCCCAAGAAAAAGAACTCTCCAGATCCTTCTCTGGATGATTTTTTGTTATTTTAGTTATTAAGTTTTTATTATTTTGTTATATTCGAACTTTATTTCAGTTTTGTATGTTTTGTCAGAAAAGAGTAATGTGAATCCTGTTGTCTTCGTCTTTAAATTCTTTTTAAATTTTCAGTAAAGAGTAATGTGAATGGTTTTTGTGTCAATACTAGAGTAATGTGATTCTTAGTTTACACTGTTACAGAGAGTTTTCAGATTTTAAGTTGGGGGTTCTTTTCCCCTAAGCAAAGTGAGTTGTGTCTACAAAAGGAAACATTGATTGTGTAATCAATTCTCACTTTGACTTTTGAAGCTTACAGATCATTCTGCAAGGATTTTAATGTAACATTGTGTTGAGGCGAGGTAGGAACTCAAATCGCCAGCATTTTCGCCTTGGCTAAGGCGAGATCTCTATTTCTCGCCTGATTGTTAAGTTCTTTAATATGGTACAGGCGAATGATTGGGGCGATACATCTTTTATTTCACCTATTTCTTGAATTCCTTTTTGGCAACATTTCTATTTTGTCTAATGTTTCGCCTACAGGATCTGTATTTCGCCATGACATTATTCCTCTATGTCAATCTAAGATGGCAATTTTTATATTTCGCTTGGGTATTTCGTCTAAGGTTAGCGATCATTTTCTTTCTCGCCTAGTCTCATTTCGCCTAACCAATTTTCTTCTTGACCTTAATTGGGGCGACTTATCCTCTGATTAATGGCGACATTCAGGTATTTTGCCTAACTCTCTGGTTCATTGTTTTATACATTCCCTTCTCTCCTTTTATTCATTTCTGTTCTCTTAAGCATTGAGGACACTACTTTCTTTTAAGTTGGGTGTGGGGTAGCAATCACGTTGCTGTTCTTTGTGTTTAGTTTTATAGTTTGATTTTATTTGTAGATTTTATTTTAGTATTTTCTTAGGATATTAGGTCTGAGTGCATATTTGAGCTTACATTGCTCATAATTCAAAGTGATTTAGTTTTTCATAAAATGAGTTTTCAAACAGTAAAATAAGTGTTCAAAACAAGCAGTTTTGATCAGCAATTTTTAACAAATTTCTTTGAACACTAAGGATGATTCTGGTTAGTTTTGAATTGTGAATAAGTTGATGAGTTTTGATAAGGAAAGAGTGGAGAAAACCTTGGGTGGAATGTGAGGTTGTGAGCTTAATTTTGTGCCTTTTTCTTCATGAGAGGGGTTATTTTTATTCTCTTCCTTATTAAACACATGCATCTGAAAATTCTTCTTCTATAGAAATCAGAACCTTCATAGGTTTGCTTTGAATTTCTCATACATTCCTCAAGTGTACAGGGCATTGGTCGGGTAAAGTCTGTCTTTAATCTGCCAAGGAAAATGATCTAATTTGAGAGAGTGAGTGAAACTACTAAATAGCCTTTGCCTACTTGATATAACCAGACCTTGATATCTTGTGAGGTAAACCATTTTGTTTCCATTCTCATTAAAACCTTTTCTTTAGTCCCTAATCCACTCCAAACCATAAAGATAGAGAAATAATCTCAATCTTACCCTTTGGACTTACCATTAAATTTTGAGATTGGAAAGATGGGAAGTGAGGATTATCTTAAAAAGTGTTTCTGAAGCTGCTAAAAGCAGAATATACGCTATACGTAAAATAAATGAATGAATAAAAAGAAAATAACAGACACAAATAAGCGAAAATGGACAGTGTTCATAAATAAAGTAGCATTTGAATAAAGCATCATGGAGTGGGGAAACACTAAAGAGTGAAGAATAGAGGGATTGAGAGGAATTTAGTGGTATGTCCAAACTTTGATTCCTTGAAGAAATTCCTTTCTTTCATAAGCTAACTTGACCCCATTTTCCCTATATGTACAAATCAGAGATTCTAAGGCAGACAAAAAGGCAGTACTGAACTTAGAAACCTCTAAGTGTTGTACAGTGTATGCTGAAGTTCAATGTTCGTGAGGTTCTTAAAATTTTCTTCATACGTGCTTATGAAACACAAAAATCACATTTGCCTTGGTACGTAACTAGTGTATTGAGTGAGTAACCTTTAGGATTCTGAGAGATCAAACACATATGAGAGATTACAGTGAGAAAGTAGTTTCAAAACTCAAATACTTTGATCTTCTCAGATACTTTGCCACATGAAGAAAATGACCAGTTTGGAATTAGTTGATTGGAAATTTTGAAAGAAGAGGTGGTCACTGTTTGGAGATTTTTCAAAACATATTAGACGGATTGCTTTGAATTATGATATAAGTTTGCACTGATTGCTGTCTCAATAGATTTTTAGTCAGTTTGCTTGAGGACAAGCAAAAGGCTAAGTTGGGGGTAATTGATAAGTCTAGAATTTACCTATATTTTAACATATTTTATGAGCTTGAATGTAATGAAATTGAGTTTAAATGATGAGATATTGAATACATTTCTATTAGTTCTAGGCTATTATTCTTGAGACAAGGACTTGGATGAAAAGCTGTGGAAAAGAGGCTAAAACATGCAAATTCAGAAGAAAGAAGGACCAAATCAGAATTTCATCCAAAGTCAGCAAACTGGCGAAATGATTTTGCTAAGAAAAGAATTCGCCTGAAGATCTCGCCATGATTTGGAGTAGAGGGCGATGCAGCAGGCGATATAAAGAAGATTTCGCCTCGAAGAGTTAAACATGGAAGGCGAATCAGAAATTCCGCGCCTTCATATATCGCCATCTTGGCAGAATCTTAGGCGATAAAGATTGAACTTCACCTGTCTTAAGGCGATGGTTGAGGCGATAAAGGAGAAATGTCGCCAAATCTAAGGAATATAACATGCGATATTTGATGAGTCATCGCCTAGAAGTTCTTAACTGAAAGAGTGTTTTGGCGAAAAATGTCAACTCGCCTGAGCATCAGGAGATGTACTGTGGCAACATTGAGAACATTTTGCCTTGAAAGATTGTTAGCTTGGCGATTAAGACAAGCGAGACTTGAAGAAGTCGTTTGGTTCAGGCGAAGGAACAGGCGACATAAATGGAGAAAAATGTTACTCCGCCAATTTGTGTTTCTTTGTCGATTTTATTTCAAAATTGCCACTGAGCCAAACCTTATAAATAGGAGCTCAGATGGAGTAATGTGTGTGAGGTTTTTTTTGGAGAAAAAGTTTAGACGATTGATTTGTACTCTTGACATTCTATTATACTTAAAGAGAAATTTTAGATTCTTCTATACGCTTTATTCAACATCTTCAGAGAAGTTTCTTGAAGAAGTTTTGTACTCTGTTTCTGTTTATCATAGAGATTAGCTTGAATATTGTGAAGCAACAACTATGACAGAGTCTAGCTTCAATCTTCCTTGGTAAGATTTAGATCTTGAGCATGTTGATGATGATTTCTGTACTTGATTGGATATTCTGAAGTAGATGTGCTAGCTAAAAGCTCTATTGATTTGTTGAATCTTGATGTTGATTATCATTTCAATTGCAATGTTTCTTGTTCAATTATAGCCAGATCTACTGGATTTCATGAGCTAATTGAATTACAAGAACGAGAGTTACGTAATATTGTTAATTTGAGATTTAATTTAGACCAGAGATGGTGATTAGGTTTCAGATTTGAGAACAGAGGATCGTAGTGCTAGAGATAGACTACAGATATGTTTTTCTACAGATTGTGCTTATCAATTGTATAGGTTGTAGTATAGAGATATATGCGACTTTATAATTGAGATCTGTTAAATTGAATTGAGAGATCTTTTAACAGATCAGTGATGATGATCTAGAAGGTAAATCTATGATTTAAGATGAAACTTGCATGAGAATGATATGATGGGAAAGTTGAGTCTAAAGGATGATGCTCTGATAGCCGAACTAGTAGCGAAACTATATTTGATTGCTAGGATTCTAGAAGCTCAAAAGTCTGATGAGATAGCCTTGGAGTGGGCTAAGAGGTCTGATTAGGGTAAGATAACGGAAGCATCTCAGAGAAGGGATGGTAGTTGGTATTTTGGCAATCGCATTTATGTACCTTTGGCCGACAATCTGGGAACTGAGATTCTTACGGAAGTGCATAGGCAAGTGTATGTTATACATCCTAGTGCTACCAAGATGTATCACGATCTAAAGGTGATGTATTGGTGGCCGAGTATGAAGAATGATATTGTGGAGTTTCTTGGTAAGTGTTTGGTCTGTCAGCAGGTTAAGGCAGAACATCCACTTACGTTTAGTTTGCTTCAGTCGATATCAATTCTGGAATGGAAGTGGGATCAAGTCACTATGGATTTTGTTATTGGGTTGTCGTTGACTCATGAGAAGTTGGATGCCATCTGGATGATTGTTGATCGTTTTACCAAGTCTACTCATTTTCTTCCGATCAGAGTCGATTACCTTTGGAGAGATTGGTAGAACTGTAGCTGAAAGAAATTGTGAGGTTACATGGTGTTCCATCGTCTATCATTTTAGACAGGGATCCTAAGTTTACCTATAGATTCTATAAGAAATTTTAAGAGGCTCTGGAACGAAGTTGAATTTCAGTACCGCCTTTCATCCGCAAACTAATTGGCAGTCCGAAAGGAAAATTCAAACATTTAAGACATGCTTTGATGTTGTGTGATTGAGTTTGGTAGTTTTTGGATCAAGTACTTGCCTTTGGTTGAGTTTACCTACAATAATAGTTTTCTAGCAAGTATCAGTATGACTCCGGATAAAGCTTTGTGTGTCGGAAGTGTCGTACTCCGTTGTGTTGGACCGAGTTGAGTGAGTCCTGGATAGTGGGACCAAGTTTGATTTCGGAAGCTAAAGAAAATATAAGTTGATCAAAGAGAAGCTTAAGGAAGCATCGGATAGACAGAAGTCCTATGCTGACCTTAAAAGGAAGGACATTGAATATCAAGTCGGAGATAAGGTGTTTCTGAAAGTGTCTCCACGAAAGAAAGTTCTTCGATTCGTTTTTATTGGACCTGGGTTGGTCCAGTTGCTGATCGACTTGCTTTGTCACCTGAGTTAGAGAATATCCATGATGTCTTTCATGTATCGATGTTAAGAAGGTATCGCTCTGATCCTTCTCACATCCTTATGTGCGAAACTATTGAGATTCGACCGGATTTGAGCTATGAGGAAAAACCGCTTCAAATTCTTGCTAGGGAAGTGAAAGTTTTAAGGAATAAAATCTTGCCCCTAGTTAAGGTTCTCTGGCGTAACCACACGGTTGAGGAAGCGTAATGGGAACCAGAATAGACTATGTGATGTCAGTATTCGTATCTATTTAGTTCAGGTAAATTTTGGGGACGAAATTTCTTAAATAGGATAGAGTTGCCATGTCTGTAAGTTGGGGCTATTCATTTTCGTATTTTGAGATTTTTATTTTAATTTATTTTATTTATCATAAAAGGAGTATAATGGATATTTTAAATATTGACTTTCCGGTTTGACCATATGTTTTGAATAATTTGACTTTTTGATAGATTTGAAAACAAAAAAGTGAATTTTAATATATTTCATAATTATTTATAGTTTTGGAATTTTTAAAAGTAAAGGGAACAATTGGGTTTATGGTGGCATTCTTCATAAAAACCTAAAAACTCATTCTATATGTTCTCTCTCTTCTCTCAACTCAAAACCCTTGTCGCAGATTTTCGAACTCCATTCTCTCGGATTATGAACTCGATTTTTTTTTGTTTTATTTGTTCAAGGTATGGATTTCAAATCCTTTTTTGTTATTAAACCGCTTTAATTTTTGATTTGGGGATTTTGGGAATAAATTAGGGTGTGGCAAAATTGGAATTTTAATTTCAATTGATTTGGGTTTTGAAACCCTAAGTATTTAATCTATATATTTTGGGTTTTGAAACCCTAAGTATTTAATCTATATATTTTGGGTTTTGAAACCCTAAGTATTTAATCTATATATTTTGGGTTTTGAAACCCTAAGTATTTAATCTATATATTTTGGGTTTAACTTGGTGTGATTTAGTATTTTATTTGCTGCTTATTTGTAAACCCTAACTTCTGACTTGGGAAATTATATGTATTTATTCTTGATTTGATTTAGATCAAATTAGGGATCGTCAGCTAAAGTGATTCAGTGTGTTTTGGATTAGCGAGAAATGTTAGTAGCCATGTTTATGCCCCCACGATTGTACGTTTCTGTCTATTTCACTGTATGTGAAATGAAATAAATTATTATAAGCTGAAATCTGAGATTGGATTATTATATTATTTCTGCATCATTTGAGTATGTATTAATTGGGATATATTTGTTGAATTGTATCCGTACATTGTTTGTTTGATTATATGAACTATGTGGCTATCTATTAACTCTGCTGCTTTAATGTGGATACATGAATTGGTATTCATAACTAACTGTTAAATTGGAAATAAAAATTCTAAAATCTGTATAAAGTCTTGTCCTGGGTTAATACGATAAGATCAGCATGCTGTAAGGAAAACTAGATGTATACATCGATGCGCCTTGCAACCGACTTATTTTTGGATGCGATGGCATCATTCTGGAGGTTTTCTCATGTCTGAATGCGACGACATCATTTCTGGGATCTTTGATCCATCTTTGGGGGTTTTATCCTATCTCTGTTTTTGTTCCCGAATTCTATATTTAAGCTAAGGACAGGCCTGGTAAGTTAATCACTTGATCATAATATGACAATCTGAACTCTGTTAAAGTCAGGTTTGATGTTTACTTTATTTCTATATATTGTCATGAGCTATTTTGATCTCTGTCCGCTGCTTTGTTACTTGGGTTCTAACCTCAGGGTAGCATGGTTTTAACTGCTAACTGGCTGTAGGCGATAAGAATAGACCCAAATAGATGCTTAGAGGTTTGAATAACGAAAAGCGTAACTGAAATAAGCTAAATTCGTGTACCTGTGTCCGTGACCGAACTCTCTACCAAATTGCTTACCGAATTGTCACTTAAATAGTTGTAAACACTCCCTGGCGGAACTTCTTACTAAATTAGTTACCAAACTGCAATTCGGTATGGCCTTAGGAGACAGTTCAAACTCTCTGACCAAATTCTTTACCGAGTGGAGTTCCGAATTATAATTCAGTGAGTCTCTGAGGTTACAAATACTGTTTGACCAAATTGTATGCCAAATTTAAGCCGAATTGTCACTTAAGTAGCTGTAGAACTCGAATAACTTCTCTCTGACCGAACTGATTACCGAACTCTTGACCGAATTACAATTCGGTAACACTATATAGACTCCATGGCCGAATTACATACTGAATTCACAGTTCTGTGTCAGTCCCTCCTTTTGAAATAATTTGATAACGTTTAAGCTATTTTCACACGGTAATTGCAATAATATGTAATCCCTTATCCTAGATCACATTAAGGGGATCAAAACAAGAATAATAAGGGTTCTTAATCAATTTTTTTATCATGTTTGTAATCCCATGTTTGTAAACTAATCTGCATATGTTGTGTGATATTTTATTTTGCTAATATAATACGCATCCCGTGTGTGCTTGTTGGGCATTGGCTTACTAACCGGACATCGATATTCTAACTGTTCGTGGTTTTCATTTTTGTTTTGAACTCGTGAGGGATGGAAATTGCTGAGTTCAGACAGTTAGGTGAGGTAGCAGGATATTACACTTATGTCATCATTAGTCATCATCTGGCATCTACTTTCACAGCTTGTTTTCTTATTTTTATTTTGGATTTTGGATTTAGTTAGACTTTGAAATTGTAACCGCTGCATTACGTTTTAGGATTTGATTTCGAATTAGATAATTTAAATATTTCGGTTTTGAATTTTATTTTCTTTGGAACTTGCATTTGGATTTTCAGATTTGATAAGCTTTTCGGTATTGTTTCGTAATTATTTATCTGCTCTGTATGTATCATATTCTTTATCTGTTAATCTGTTCGTGCTGTATGTGACATCCATTCTCCGCGTTCATTTCGTTAGGGTGGGGGTTTGGGTGTTACACGGACGCTCTTTGCTTGGTACAACTCTTCAAGTCTCCCCCAAATTTCTCTTGCAGAAGTTATTCCTTGTATATCCGCGAGAACATTCTTGGACAGACATAGTCGTATCAAAATTGCAAGCTCTCTCATCGAGTTTCTCCTATTCATCATCACTCATCAGGGACATTTCAGACTTTTCGAACTTTTCTTTACCAGTTTTATTTTCACCAGAGATTTCAGAGACTACCATAATTATTCTTCCCTTCAAGGCCTTATGTAATCTAAAATTGATTTTTCCATCAAATTTCTCCACGTCGAATCTTCCAGCGTACATCTTGCTTGTAGATATGTTTACTTCAACAATCAAAACTCACACGAACCTCAGCTTTGATACCACTTGTTAGGGACATTGGGTTCGTTGTAACGGAATTTGTCTCGATTAATAATAAGTAAACAAAGTGAAATATAAGAAAGTAAAATATTAATGCATCAGGATTACGTGGAAACCCAAAACGGGAAAAACCATGGACGTCAGGACGAACAGAGATTTTCACTATGTAGCAAAAGATGTTACAACCATAACCAGAAAACATTCTTTACCCTAAACCCAATTACTAGCCTCACCTCAAGCTCACAAGAAAGAAACTCACAAGACACTCATGATCTCTCAATTTGTGTCTCTACAATTGAAGACTACATTATCATATTTATAGTGAACAATGACTTACTCAACAAATAAATCATAATAAACTAGGAAACCTATTATTACTAGAATTCCTAAAGGAAAGAAAAAGATTCTTTTCTAATTGCAATTTTAATAAGCCAAAATACAATTCCTAGTCAAATATAATACTTTCAAAATAAGTCTTTAAATATTTCACTTCCAAAAGAGTCTTCCAATCTTTCTCAACTTCCAAATAAGAACTAGTATATTGAATATTAATTTTTGTCCAATCCTAACAATTACTTTTGTGATTGTGTTTAGGGAGACCATCAGTCGAAGTCCATTGTCAAGTTGTAAGTCAATTAAAATCCTAATCACCCAACTTTATCTTCAAGTAACTAACCAACTCACTGGCTCAAGCAAGTGGATTCTAGCCTAGATTATTCCAGATGGTTAGATCCTCCTATAAATCATCATCTCTTGTGCTTCAAAAGAATATTAAAGATACCCTCTTTTAAAGGTAGGTTCCCATGACCCTTTCCATTCAAAACTTCCTTATTTTTACTTTCTTCTCCCATGAACACATTTATCAACTTAAACTTTGGAGAGCCAATCGGCAAACACCACACTCATTTCTATGTGATATCATCTTCCTCAGTTGGTAGGTAATTTAAAATTTTAAAAAAGAAGATAACATCTCAAATTTTAAGGGATTTGTACTTTAAAAGAAAAATGATAAAATAATTTTAAATTGTGAAAATTCTTTCAAATGGGCTTTTTAAAGTTCAAAATACAATTATAGGTCAGTTTTGAAAAACATACAAAAATAAGCTTTTAAAGTTTTGTTTTCACTTCATAGGCCAAGTTTCCCAAAATACCCCTAAATCTTTACAATTCATAGATGTTGTGAATTACGCTCACAGTCAGTGAATTACGGTCACAGTCTGTGAATGACCTATGGAGTGAAAATCAAACTTTAATTTTGCAAACTTTACAAAAGTGGCCTATAATTGTATAGTAAACTTTTTATGACCTATTAAAAAAATTTCCCTTTTAAATTAGATATCAAAATCACACATTATTAATATACTTAACAAAAAAATAATAATTAATATTTTTTTAATAAGACATATATTAATTGAATGACAAAATGAAGTTGAACGAAAAAAATATTTATTACTTTTTGAAAAAAAGAAATTATATACTAAATGGGAAAAAAACAAGATATGAACCATTCACAATTTCATTTAAGGTATTGGTCACTAAAAGATTGAATTAAATTTTTAAACCAAACAAAAGTTGGTTTCCAATCTATGAACCAACCTTCCAATTCTACCCTCCATCAGAAAATATATTTACAATAATGGTAATAAAATATAAATTATTTAAATTAAAATCAAAATGAAATGTACAAAGACCAAAAGAACCTTATTGTACCCAGCTTTGCATCTTCACTTACAACTATCACCATAACTATTGAAGATCAATTGTTGAAGATCAACATGTTCAAGTCATCAACGAAGCTGTTTTGAAGTAACGACTATAAATTGTTCAGTTTTCAATTGCCTTTTCACCAGGTATGCTCATTTCTATTCAATCGATTAAATTTAGGGTTTTGAATTTGGGATTTGGGCTTTGTTTAATGTGTTGGTTTGATGAGTTTTGTTGGGATTATAATCGATTGATTGTTGTTTCAGAGATTAATGGTAAATGGTAATGGTTCTCAGCCTCTTAATGATGTCGTTCGTGGTTTTGGGTTTCTTTTGGTATTTCTTTTTGCCTGTTTGTAGTACATGTTAAAGAAGCTTTGCTTCTACCTTAGTAAGCTTGTCAATACAGGATGAAGGATGAAACTACCTGCGGTTAGGTGTTGTGTTTGTAATTGTTACCCTATGTATATGACTGCAACCTTTTCCATTTGTTTTGGAACCTTCTAGAGTATATGAGTTGCTTCATGTCTTGGAGTTTACAAATTCTCGCAAAAGAATGTTTATTATTGTGAGAAATATGGAGAAACAGTTGTTGCTCTTGTCCAAGGGTGCAGACAAGTAAGGATCCCCATGATATATGGTTTGCTCAAATTTACATATTTATGTCAACTGATAACATACTTGTTGATCCCTGCTTATGCAGTGTGATGTTCGAAAGTCTCTCAAAGGTGGAAGGGTTTATGAGAGACAAACAAGATAACACATTAAAAAATATGTAGAGGCAAATTTGCGGACCTTGGTAATTGCATATTGTCATCTTGGTAAAGATGAGTATAGATCTTAGGAAGCAGACTTTTCAAAAGCTAAAACTTCTTTAACTACAGACCGAGATGCATTTGTGGTAATTGTTGCTGATAAGATAGAAAAGAATTTAATCCTTCTTGGTGCAACTGCTATTGAAGATCAACTACAAAAATGGTTAGTATAAATTTTGAGAACTGCACTGACCTATCTGAGCAGCTTTTTTGCTTGTTTCTATAGATTGGCAACTATAATGGCGTTGCCTGTTTATTTAGTTGCTTGATCTCGTAGTGTAGTATATTTGAATTTCCAAGATATTTTGGGGAAAAGAAAGGAAGTTATTACTATTGAAAAAGAAGCGGAGACATGTATGTTTAAAAAACTTAAACAAGCCACTATATATAAGTTCCTATGCCATTTTTTGCAGGTTCCAGAATATTTTTTCTAATGAAGGTTAATAGTGAATGGAAATGGTACTGGGTTGGTTATTAATGTCATCGAGTATTGTTTTGGGTTAGTTCTGATTTTTTTGGTTGTTTGCAGTATAGATTAAGTTATGATATTGTTTTGGTTAGAGAGTTTTGATTGTTATGTTATTAGTGTTTGGATTCCTATAACAAAGGTCATGCTTTGTTAGTTTTATAATCACTTTTGTTTCCTTAGTGCTGATGTTATATTTGGTTGTGGTTGTAGAGCTAAGTTTATAGTGTATGGTTTTTGTAAGTGGTGATTTGATTAGGAACTTCATTTGATATATAATGTAATGTGTTGAACCATTAGTTCTTTGTCTTTTTTTATTCGTTTCCATTATCCACATAACATGATTTGTAAGTTCTTTGGTAAATTGTAAAGTATATATGAATTGCAGTTTGGTATAACTGATATGTTGTTGTATGCTATTGTTGTGTCATGTGAAGGAACTTTTGTGGACCATATGTGTGCAAGACAATGGAAGATATTGCTATACGGAGGAGATGTTGGACCTTGTGAAAAAAAATCCAGATTAGGTTGAACCTCTACAATGTGATATTGTCTGTAATATAGTTTCTTGTGAATTAAATTGTAAATGCAATTGTCTCTAGTGTACAATGAACATAGGATTAACACATTTTCCATATGATACTAGGGATAACTTATTTATGAACACAAGTATACTTAGTATGTTCAAATTGTGAAATTTTGTTACTTGAACACAAGTCCATGCTTAAATGGTGTTATTTGATTTCTAGCCAAGTTTACTTCCGCTTAACAGGTGGAGGCTCATTTAAATGTCTAGTTTTGCATTATTTCACAAGTGAAGTTTGAAAATTCATCTCGGGTGGTCTTTATAAACTTGACACCACCTAAAAATAATACAGGGTCTGCCATTTATATTGATGTCTAGGTTGAAAATGTTTCTCATATAGTGTCAATAACACAGATGTCTGAAACTAATTTTAGTGTACACATTTGAAATACTTTTCAGGTGGTCTCTATAAACTTAACTCCACTTGAGAATAATATAGGACCTGTAACTTAAATTAATGTCCAGTTTCAAAATCCTTTTCAGGTGGTTTCAATAAACTTGACACCACCTAAAAAAAAAGTTTTAAGGCCTGACACATATTTAAATACGCAGTTTCAAAATGATTCTTAGGTGGTCTCTATTAAATTGACATTAGTTGAGAAGAAAAAAGTCCTTGTGTCACTAAAAATGATGAAGAAAAAAGTCGGAATAGGTCATTCATATAAAAATAATCCTTCTTCACATAAAATTTGCACGCCTTCACAAAGACTGTGCCTAAATTCACTTTGTTGGATTGTTGGATTCTAATATAATCATGCATGTCTTTCACATAAAAATAAACCTCATTCCATAAAAATAAATTTCCTCCACACAAGCTGCACGTAAATGCACTAGAAATGATTTTTTTTTTTTCATGTACAGGCTTGTCTAGCCTTCCCAACAAATATTTCTCCTTCACATAAATATTTACCTCATTCACACAGTCTGCACATAAAATGCACTAAAAGTAATATGTTTTCTCCTTGTTCAGGCCTATCTAATCTACACAAAAAATATCTCAACTTCATAAAAAATTTTGTCTCCTTCACATAAGATGCATGTAAAAATGCACTAGAAATGATATATTTTCTTCATGTTCAGTCATGTCTAACCTTCACAAAAAAAATATATTTGTTTCACTTAAATTTTTGTCTCCTTCACACAGGTTACACGTAAATGTAGATAGAAAATGATCAAATCATTTAGTGGCCCCTTCACAAAGATGGCTTCACAAAGGCGCTAAAAATAACACGTTAAAGTATAGGAGATAATTATAAATGATTCTTGCCATGAATTTGTTATTGCCTAAGTTCATATCTTCTATTGCATACACTAAGCACATCTACGTTGTACTTTGAAGGCCATTTTTCAAAATTTTCAGGACCATATTTTTTTGGTGGGCTATGTTTTTTCATATGCTATTAATACCATCTCAACATTATGTAGTTCAATATGAAGCTATCTTGTCCACAGTGAAGGAGGGTCATTTTTTCGTGAAGGACGTTATCCTGATTATGAAGGTTGTGAAGGATGTTTGTGAAGGAGACTACTTTTTTTATGAAGGACATATAATTTTTTTTTTATGAAGGACACATAGACATTTTAGAGTTAAGTATTGACTTTTATGTGAAGGAGGTTTATTTTTACGTGAATGATGTTTGTGAAGGAGACTTATTTTTTTGTGAATGAGTCTACTTTTTTTGTGAAGGCTGGAATGCTATAATTGACTTACGAAAATCATAATGTCCACTTTCTGACCCCTGTGTGGACCTCACTATGTGAAGGAGGCTTTTTTTTTGTGAAGGCTGGAAGACCATAATTAATTTTTCAAAACCATAATGTCCACTTTCTGACCCCTGTGTAGACCCCACTGTAGGAATAAGACTTATTTTTATGTGAAGAAGTTATTTTTTTTTTTTTTTGAAGCCTTGGAGGTTGTAAGTGCCTTACCAAAACCATTAAGCATACACGAACTGTTAATTATTGTAAAAGTAAAACATGACAGTGTCTAAATGCTTCTCAAGAGGTGTCCGATTTTTGGACACCACCTGAGAAGCATTTAGACACTATCAGTTTTTTTTTTTTAAATTACATTTCAGTGTCTAAATGCTTCTTAGGTGGTGTTTATTTTTCGTACACCACTTGAGAATTTTACGCACTCAGAGGTAAAGTCATAAGCATTTTTTTCCATACAAGTAATTACCCAGACATGGAAACTCACAAGTATTATTTCAAGCTTTAAACTCCAGTTCCAAATACAATTTTATATTTTTCTTTCCAAAAAAATACTACTAACGGACACCATAGTACATTTCAAATTTAAATTAAAAAAATCTACAAAAGTAAATTTACAAACAAATAAGTCCATACAATAATTAACCAACTATCATAAACTAATAACTTTAAAATTTTTGCATGTTATGATGGTATATCTACATCTTCATGACTCTCCCTATTGATATGTGAGGACCTCTCCCCATTGACATGTGAGCCTTCATTATCCTCGTCAACTAATTGTGTAGTGGGGGTAAACATCTCTTCAAAAATCCAACAAGTATACCGCAAGTAATATCACAAACAAAACCCTTCTATGAGAACCACCTACATAAACTTATTCAACAATTTCAATTGATAACTAAAATATATGGACAAAAGACAACAACAACAATATATCCCATTTATTATGCACTTCAAATCCGAAAAATATTTCACAATCAAAATCACAAAACTGAAAAATAAAAAAGCTTCTATGAAAACCACAAAAAATCAACAATTTCAATATTAATAACTAAACTAAATAGTCTCAATATCAACAAAACACTACAAACCAATTCTTCTAAGTATTATTTATTTCATCAAATATTCACATCCATAAATCATACACCATTAAATAACTACATATAAACTTAATTAATACTTCTGTACCAAAGAACAACAAAACCAAATAAAGAATTTTTAAAATGTATTTTTTAATTAAAAAGGGTATAAATGGCCATTGAATGGAAATCCAAAATTAAGGGGGGTGGTTTTGGGTTTTATGAGTATTATTTATATGTGCATTTTAGTAACTTGATGGTGTAAGTGAAGGGCATTTTGGGTTTCTAACATTTAACTTCATTTTCTTAATTTTTAAAATGTATTTTTTAATTAAAAATGGTATAATGGTCATAAAGGGCCATGGAAACCAAACTTTCCAAAGACTAAAACCTTAACCCAAACTTTCAAGATCCATTTAGTTAATTAGAACTTTTAAAATGCTATCTGTGAAACTGTCCGCTACTAAATTTATAAACTTCATCATGAGTTTCAGGGATGAATAGCATATTAATAATCATGAAATATTTTTTAAAAAATTATTAAAGTAATGGTAAGAACGTGGGAGTGATGTGCATGCAGGATCTATTTATACTCTCCATTTAAAAATCAAATTCATATTATATCAATTCATTTTAAAATGAATAGTAAATCTCACTACAGTAGTTTGATTATTTTTATCTACTGATGTATGATTGATTACTTTTATCTTCTGATATATGATTGATCGAATTATATTTATTTATTTATCTATCTAACATCAATCATGCATTATAATATTAAACATAAATAATGTATGTTGGGTTAACTTTTTAATATTATTTGGTAGATAGAATAAGAATAAAATTTAAAAAGTTTTAAAAATATTCCATATTTTATATAAAAAAATATTTTTATTTTTATTAATTATATTAGACATCCGTTAATGAATCAGTATTAACTAGGGATATTTTCGCATATTTATAATTTTTATTAAAAAATAAAAAAATTTAAAAAAATTACTTTTATTTTTTCTATTTTTTTTGTCTCTTTTTTCCTCCTTTTGTTCTTCATTTAAAAAAGAATTGAAAAATTATTGAAAATGAAAATAAAGAAATAAAATATATATATATATATATATATATATATATATATTCTTACCTGTCTTCTCCCTTTGCTTCCATCCTCTTCTCTTTTGTTCTCTCTCCTTTCTTTTTCTTTTATTCTCTTCACTTCTTCTGTCTCTCACTATTTGGAGATACTTTTTTTATGTCTATAAAATAGAGGTCTAGATGAGAGGTGGCAATTTGGGTGACGATACGTTGGATAGACACAACAAGAACCTATTTATTACGAGTTTGAGTTGAACTACTGAGTCTACACGACATGAATCTTCACACGTTTAGGTTTACTTTTTATTTTATGTTTATTATTTATAATATTATTTATTTTTAATTAAATATAAGTTGATGTTAAATGAATCATAATTTAATCTAACAATGTAATAAATTACGAAAAATTTTAACTATAATTATATAATTTATAATATAAAATTTTATTTTAAAAAATTATATTTAACTTTTTAAAATAAATGGATCAACCGATGGGTTGATACGATCCACCCATTTATTAAATGAGTCGAATTCAGGTTGGGTCAATACGACACGCCAATCCAAATTGCTATTGATAGAGAAGGGATATGCCGGTGAAATGGAAGGAAAGGGAGAGGATGAGAGAGAATACACCGAGAAGATGATATGGAGACTTTTTTTTTTTAATTTTTAATAGTTTTTAATTTACTTTTTTTTAGAAGAAGAATAAGAATAAATTGAAAAGAAGTAGAAAGAAGATTGTTTTTTAAAATTTTTAATAAAAAGTAAACTTTTATCAAAATACTCCAGATTACTGCTATGATGGACGAACTATAAAATTAACCTAAAATGAAAAAAAAAAGGATTTTTTTTTTCCTCTCATGTTTGCTGTGGTTTTTTTTTTTTTATCTTTTTTTTAATCTAACTATTTTATATTATAATTAAATTATATATATATTACTATTAAAATATTAAATAAATAATAATCAAATATTTTTATTTTTAAATATTTTTGTAGCATCAACCAAATTCTTACTAATAAATTGTTAAAATTAATAAAAAATTTATTATAAAAATACATATCAAATATAAATTCTTCCCACAAAAATTTATATTGCTATTTCCCACACAGCAATTTTTAAACACAACATAAAATTTAAGGAAATTCTCAAAAATATCATTTAACTTTTAAATTTAATTAATAATAATTATACTATAATATCATATCTTTTATTATCTTAATAATTATTATTTAAATTTTATTTTATTATTGTAATGATTATTATCTTAATATATTATTGTATTTATATTATTTTTTTATTTTATTAGTTTAATCTTATTAATAAAGAATCGTTGACTATATAAACTTATTGAATATTTTGTTATCAAAATCATTTTTTACCGAACATGAAGAAGGAAATGAAATTATAATAAGAATAAAGAATAAAATTTAATTAAAATTTGAAGAGAAGAAGAAAATCAAATATAAAAAATAAAATTATAATATAAAATTAATGAATAAAATATAAATATAAAAAAATTGAAATAAAAATAATAAAATATAAAATAAAAATAAATATAAACTACTTTAAATGAATGGTATAAAAGAATATTTTTTGACTAGAAATATAACCTTAAAAAAGCTTTTTTGGGGAACAAAATAGTGCCCAAATTTATTTATAGAATTGGATTTACATGCCCGATTTAAGTAATTACTATAATCCCCGAGAAGGAAAATAAGGTTCACATTATGAATGTGAGGTGCATTGAAAGATAAAGGTGCATGAACTACAAACATGTTTTTTTCATTTGTCCATTGTGCATAACTATTTTTTTCACGCGGTTCGACGTGTGTGGATCACTATAATAGAGGTAGGGCCTATTAATATTAAAATCTCGGTTAAGTCGAAAGATTTAGTTGCATCATATTTTAATGAAATATATATAAAATAAGGAAATTATTATGTTTCCTACTTGGTGGATTTTTCAGTTCCAAACCGAATCAGCCATTATTATGTTTGTATCTACGGCTGAACTAAAATGATAAGCCTTCAATTATAAAAATATTATATATATATATATATATATATATATTCTATACAACTGAAAATATATTCGTGCATGATTTTTTATTTAAATCGTTTTAGAATTGGAAACGAATCGAAATCGATATTAGAATATAAAAATAATCGATTATTTTAAAATTCAAAAATTAATTTTCGGTATCAATTCCAGTCGTAGAACAGAAACAAAAATTGGTAAACCAGTTTTAAGATATTATTCCAAATATATATATTATAAAATATGTTTCATAATTTATATGTATTTTTAATTATACTATATTATATTATATTATATGTTTCAACACTTTTATTTATATAAATATATATTCTACTGTTGGGGTGTCAAACCTAATACCACATCAGCAATACAAGAGGATAATGCATTGTATATAAAGAATCAAGAGAACTTCATTAGTATGAGGCCTTTTGGGTGGTGGTACCCAAGAACAAATCAGTGCGGGCTCGCTCCTGGCACAAAACGGACAATATCATACTAATGTGGGAGTTAAGAAGCGGCTCCGGAGGGTCCAACAAGCGGTATCAGAGCCTTGGTTCAGAGATGGAGCCCGTGATCAGATCCGTGGTGTGCCTTGTCGAAAGCCTTTCTGATAATATGGTGTTCAGACAGCGGGTCCCGTTGGGTAGTAACGGCAGTACAAGATGGCTTGACGGATCAGTGGATTATCTCAAGGGGAGGCCGGTGACCAATGGGCCGGCTAATTATCTCGAGAGGAGGCTGATGTGGCCCTTGGTTTGAAGAGGAGGATTGTTGGGGTGTCAAACCCAATACCATATCGGTAATAAAAGAGGAAAATGACTTGTATATGAAGAATCTAGAGAATTTCATTAGTATGAGGCTTTTTGGGTGGTGGTACCCAAGAATAAATCCGTGCGGCTCACCCCCGGTCCAAAGGGGACAATATCATACTAATGTGGGAGTTAAGGAGCGGCTCCGGAAGGTCCAACATTTATTTCAAATATTTTTAAAAATTATAAATGATCATGAAATTTAGGAGAATATTATTTCAATAATTAAAGTGGAGTGCTAGATCTGTTCATTTGCATTATCTATTTAATATATATATATATATATATTTAATTTTTATATTACAACTAAATTAATTATTAAATGTGTATTAATTAATTAATTTAAAAATTTTGAAATCCTGAATATGGAATTAGGATGTGAATTAATTATATGGTTTAAGCTCAAGGTTGTGGAATATTTGGAACTTTTTTTAATTTAAAAAATGTACAATTTATTTGTATGGTTATGAAGCTATTTTCTTTGTCTAAACATCAAGTTTAAGTTTGTTGTTGAAACTTTTTGAAATTGGTTGGTATGCAACTTAAGAACCAATTTAACAAATTGATTAGGTTGATTGAGAATATTAGAAACTTTCTTAGATGTATAGATTTGTTGTGTGATCTTGTACATATAAATTTGACAAATAGTAATTTCACAAGTTTTATTTATTTATTTTATAATTGATTAATTATGAAAAATTCAATTATTTTCTGAGAACCGGTACCAGAACTGTATTTGAATAACTTACCATTGGAACCGGAATCAGTAATGGAACCAAAATGGAACTAGTACTGGAATCGCAACTGATTCTAAGTAATAACAGTAAGAGTTATGGTTCCTAAAAAATAAAGAACCGATAATTCGATTCCAGTACCGATTCCTTCAGAGATTTGATATCAGAACCGGTCTCGTCCACCCTTAATTGGAGTATAGGAAGAGATTAGATCTATTAATCATGGAACTAGACCTCAATATGTTAAAATGTAAAAATATTAATATATACTTTTAATATTTTTATGATATTAATTAAATGATGTGTTTTAATTTCATTTCCAATTATATTATTTTATTATATATTTTATGAAAAACACACCAAATGGTACTGTAGGATGATTTTTAGTTATTAATATTTGATGTATTTTGTAAAATTTGTTATTTTAAAAATATTTATTGGGAAATTGATATTAATATAATCACAAACATAATTTGTTTTCTATATGATTCATTTTAATAAAAATATAAATCAAATTTTATTGGTATATATTTAATATATATTTAAATTAAGAACTATTTAAATTTTATTTATTAACCATGAAAATAAAAGTTTTTTAAAAGATAAAATTATATTAAGGATATAAAATTAATAACGGAAGGAAACGTTTAAACATCTCTCAAACAACTATCTTGTTGTGATATGTAATATATCATCCTATTACTACTTGTACATGGTACTTGCTTACGTTGTCTGGTGTGATTTTTAGCTATCTGTGTGTGGGCCTGGTCTTGTTACCTTTCTACAGGTGGTGCTCCTAACCTAACCCACTCTTGGACCTGCGCTTTCACGTCAGATTGTTTTAATCCCTTCTATATAAGTCTTCCTTTACCTACTGTTCATCGAGAGGAGAGAGAAATAGTCATTTTGTTGTTGTTATAGTCTCTCTCGTCCATCTACTAGGGTTTTCAGAATTGAGTCTGTAATTTTTTGATCTTTGTGCTGTTTGTTGCTGATTAGAGTCTGTAACTTGTACTTTACCCTGATTCATAGTGCAATCGGCTCCTCTCTTGGTCTAAGGTCTCCGTGGACTAGCCACTTCTGTGGTGAACCACGTAAAATACTTTGTGTGTTCTTGTTTGTTTCTGCTTTACTACTTGTATATTTGTTCTTTAATTCACTAACAGGTATCAGAGCTTATATTTGTGAGTTAATTCGAACCTGTATAATGTTTGTTCTTTGTACCTGAAACCCATAGTGTGGTGAGGGAATTTATCTCCTTTCATAAGCAAGCTCATACTACTAAAGACATAACGGATGCATTGCATTTTTGGTCTATAGAGGAAGAAGTCATTAAAAAGGAAAATAAAGGTCTGTTTGTAAAACCTGACAATAATAATAATAATAAGGCTAAGGGGAAAGGGAAAGGGAAAGGGAAAAGACCTCAAAAGAATAATTGGAATAAAAATAACAATGGTAAGCAGAAAGGAAATGGGAAGGTAAAATCTGGACAGAAATCTGATAGGAAATGCTATTACTGTAATAAAACCAATCATCTTGTGAAAGATTGTTTTCAGAAAAAGAAAGATGAAGCTAATGGCATTAATAAACCCACTGCATTCTCTAATTCTGTTGCTATTATTGATCAATTCTGTGAAGGTCTTACTGCTGTGACAGAAATGCATAATGTGATGACTGCTAATAATGAATTGAGTTCTTGGGTGATTAATTCAGGTTGTACTCACCATATGTCTCCCATTTAGGGTTGGTTTGCCAATCTTAGAATTAATAAGGAAGGTTTTGTGCTGATGGGTTCTAATCATAGGTGTAGCATAGAGGGTCTAGGTTTAGTAGCCATTAAATAGTATAATGGTACCATAACCTCAATTAGTAATGTTAAGTGGGTTCCTGAACTTAGGAGAAACCTTCTGTCTGTCAGTTGTCTAGGTGATGCTGGTTTAGAATGTGTCTTTAAAGGGAACACTATAGCTGTCACTAGGGCCAATACCAGAGAGGTTTTCATGAGAGGTAATATAGTGGGAAATCTGTATATCCTAGAAGGTGAAACACTATAAGCCTTAGCAACCAAAACCAAGCCTAGTGCAGATCTAGACACAACCATTCTGTGGCATAGAAGACTTGGTCATATAGGTAATCATGGGTTGAGAGAACTTCAGAAATAGAGTTTAATAGATAAGGATATCCCTTGTGAGGTTTCCCTTTGTGACAAGTGTGTTCTTGAAAAAAAAAGGCTTCCTTTTGAAAATCCAATTTTAAATCAAAAGATATTTTAGACTATCTATATTCTGATTTATGGGGTCCTTCATGGACCAAAACTTTTGGAAATTGCATTTATTTCTTGACCATAACTGAAGATTTTCTCCTTCAAGGACCAAAACCTTTGGAAATTGCATTTATTTCTTGACCATAACTGAAGATTTTCTAGATTTTCTTGGATTTTTTTACTAAAATCAAAAGCTGAAGTTTTTGAAAAATTTAAATCTTGGAAAATATTGATTGAAAATGAAAAGGGGAAGAAAATAAAATATTTGCAAACTGATAATGGCCTGGAATTTTGTAATGAATAGTTTGATAGGTTCTGTAGGGAAAATAGTATAACTAGGCATCACACTGCCAGGTACCCCTCCCCAGCAAAATAGAGTAGCTGAGAGATTAAACGAACCCTATTAGAGAAAATTAGGAGTATGCTGTTCCAAGCCAATCTCCCTAAGGTATTCTAGGGTGAAACTCTTAGCTATGCTACTTATCTTAAGAATAGAACTCCATCCTCCTCTATAAGTTTCAAAACTCCTTATGAATTATGGTATGACAAACCACCTTGTCTAGATCACTTTAGGTTTTAGCTGTAAATGTTTTGTTCACCAAAAACTTGACAAGTTAGATCCAAGATCAATAGTAGGAATCTTTATGGGCTACCAACCTGGTAGTAAGGGTGTTAGGATAGCCTTTAAAGTTGGATTTATGTATAAGTTTGTTGTCCCTAGAGATGTTGTATTTTGTGAATCTAAATTTCCTGGCAGCTTGGTCTCCAAGCAAGATGGATCTGATTCATATCAGCATCTAAAAATACATGATTTTGATATTCAAGATTCTGATAGCAATATTCCTGTTGGTCAGGAGCAAAATCCAGTGACTGAAACTCAAGCAGATCCTGTAAACATTCTAGAAATTGAAACTGGAGATGATCTAGACAATCCTGAAAATGTAAAAAGTTCTGATAATGATTGTAATGAGGTTGAAAATCATGTAGTGCCAAATATGGATGAGCCATATTATAAACCTGATTTAGATGGGTACATTCTTGCTAAGGACCGTGAGAGGAGGTCTACTAGAATGCCGTCCAGGTTTAATGACTATGTTGACACAAATCTAGTTATATGTGCTTTGAATACTAAAGTAGAATCGTGTTTTGTTCCCTCTTCATACAAAGAAGCTATTTCATGTGCTGATGCCTCAAAATGGCAGAAAGCCATGAATGATGAAATAACATCTCTTTTGAAAAATAAAACATGGATTCTGGTTGATAAACCTAAGGATAAACGTTTTGTGGCTTGTAAATGGATTTACAGGGTCAAAGAAAACCATCCACTGACTGATCTTAATAGATTCAAAGTTAGACTAGTGGCCAAAGGATTTACCCAAAAACAGGACATTGATTTTGAGGAAATATTCTCACCTATTATAAGGTATATAACCATTAGAATCATGTTGTCCCTTACTGCTCATTTCAATTGGGAACTTAAGAAAATGGACGTAAAGACTGCTTTTCTACATGGTTTTCTAGATAGGGAGATTTCTATGCATCAGCTTGAGGGCTTTAATACTTCTAGTGAGAAAGTATGTCTCTTAAAAAGATCATTGTATGGCCTCAAACAATCCCCAAGGCAGTGGAATTAACGTTTTCATCTTTATGTTGTCAAACTGGGTTTCAAAAGGAGCATGTATGATGCTTGTTTGTACTTCAAGGATGTAAATGAATATCCTGTGTTTATGTTGCTAGATGTTGATGATATTCTATTGATAAGTCCTGTTATGAAATTGTTGAATGATGTGAAAGCAAACTTAAGTAGGGAATTTGAAATGAAGGACTTGGGGGAAGCCTCCAAGGTCCTTGGGATGAATATATCCAGAAATCAGAAAAAGAGAGTTCTTCATATTGATCAAAGGAATTATCTGATCAAAGTTCTCAAGAACTTTGACATGTCAAATTGTAAATCTAGTTGTCTGCCACTCTCTGCCAGCCATAAACTAGATAGACTATTCCTAATGATGATCAATTTCTGGAAAATGTACCATACGCTGAGGCTATTGGATCATTGATGTATGCAATGGTCTATTTGAGGCCTGATCTGGCTTATTTCATTAGTTTGCTTAGCAGGTTTATGATGAGGCCTAGACAGGAACATTGGAATGCTATTAAAGGTGTTTTAAGATATGTGAAAGGAACTCTTGATTATGGTTTGGAATATGGTAGGTTTACTGACAATGTTTGTATTGTTGGTTACACTGATTCAGATTTTGCAAAAGACCGTGAATTTAGACGCTCAATATCTTTTTATATATTCGCTGTTTGTGGAAACTGTGTGTCTTGGAAATCCAGGCTACAATTTGATGTAGCTCCCTCTACAACAGAGGCTGAGTATATAGCTTTAACAGGTGGCTTAAAATAGACTCTTTGGATACAAGGGCTACTCAAAGAAATTAGATTACTTGAGAATGAAGCCATTGTCTATACTGATAGCCAGGGTGCCTACCATATCAGTAGAAATCCTATATAGCATTATAGAACTAAACACATTGGTGCTAAGTATCATTTTATACGTCTTAATATTTTAAATGGCATCTTGCAGGTTGAAAAGATATCCACATATCGCAATCCTTCTGATATGTGTACGAAAGTGGTTCCAGCTAAGAAGCTTCTGTTTTGCAGAAGTTTCCTGCATCTCAATCAGATTTGATCATGAAGAACCTGACACCAATGAGGAATAAAAGAGATGAGTACATGGATGACACAAGGATTCAAGATGAAGAGAAGGCTCTATTAGTACTAGTCTGATATATTAAGGGAAGTTCTGTTGTGATATGTAACATATCATCCTATTACTACGTGTACATATTACTTGCTTATGTTGTCTGGTGGACTTTTTAGCTATGTGTGTGTGGGCCTGGTCTTGTTACCTTTCTGCAGGTGGTGCTTCTGGCCCAACCCACTCTTGGACTCGTGCTTTCACACCAGATTGTTTAAATCCCACCTATATAAGTCTTCATTTACCTACTATTCATCCTGAGGAGAGAGAAATAGTCATTTTGTTGTTGTTATGTTATCTCTCATCCATTTACTAGGGTTTTGAGAATTGAGTTTATAATTCTTTGATCTTTGTGATGTTTGCTGCTGATTAGAGTTTATAACTTGTACTTTACTCTGATTCATAGTGCAACCGACTCCTCTCTTAGTTTGAGGTCTCCGTGGACTAGCCACTTTTGTGGTGAACCACGTAAAATACTTTGTGTGTTCTTGTTTGTTTCTTCTTTACTATCTGTATATCTATTCTTTAATTCACATATCTAACTTTTATTTTTTATTTACTCAATATGAGTGAATTTATTCATTTTGAATTCACGATCATATTTTTATTAAAAAAAAATTAGAAATTTTATAAATCATTTCTAATAAGAAAATTTAATAGAAAATTTTGTCTATATGCAAAAACCAGTTTTAATAAATTTATTAAATAAAAAGGAATAATTTTATTATCATCAAAGTTCTAAGGAGAAAAATTGTTAAAATAGATTAAATATAATATAAGTGAGAATTGAGAAAAAAAAAAGTTGAAGTCATAACAAGTTTAATTATACAATTAGAAGTTTGTTTCAAAATGTTTGCAAAACTAAATTTTGATTTTCACTTTATCGGTCATTCATAGACTGTGACTGTGATTTACATACTATAAACTTAGTTCACAGAATCTATGAATTGCAAAAATTGAGGTGTATATTGAAAAATTAGGTCTATAAAGTGAAAACTAAACTTTAAAAAAAAATTGTATATTTTTTAAAATACACCTATTATATTTTGAAATTTAAAAATTTATTTAGAAAAATTATCACTATATAATTAATTATTTTAATTGATTTTATATAACAAATTAAATAATTTAGTAAAATAACTTCACACTCTATAATAATATAAATAATATAGTTACTATTAAAAAAATTTAAAAAAAAATTTAAAAACTAAAGAAAAGAAATTCGGTTTACCATCTAACAAAAAAATTCACAATAAATTTTATATATTCGGAGGCGTACGCGGCGTGGATACAGGTGTTCCATACTGGTGTGTCAAAGTGGTAGAGACAGCATTAGAAACATGTGGATTCATACGACATGTTTTATCAATGTTTTGTTTTTATTTATATTTAATTCATAACTTAAGTTTTCCTAAAAAAATCAATGGCTCAAATTACACACTGTTGTAAGTGTGGGTCCGTCACGGCTGGCATGGATCACTTCGGAAAAATGACAACAACATTCCACACATTTTAATTTGGTCGAATTAAAAAAACAAAAATAAATTTAAAAAAAGCTCGACCAGAATAATTAATTAGTTATTGTGCATGTGCACGTGTTAAACTAAATAAACGAACGTTTTGCATGGAACAAGTAGGCCAAGGGCCACACTATAAATAAATGTAATCTATGAACAAACTTCACTACACAAGTCAATAAACAGTCCTTGAAAATGGAAAAAATCGCCATAACTATCCAACTAAGCTTCTTATACTCGCTTCTTCTCATCACAATCAGTTTATGTTACTACTTTTTCAAAACCAAAACACAAAACCAAACAAAACACCAACTCCCACCAGGCCCAAAACCATGGCCAATAGTTGGAAACCTCCCGGAAATGCTGATAAACAAACCAACATCAAGATGGATACATAACCTCATGAAAGACATGAACACAAACATCGCATGTATCCGCCTAGGAAATGTTCATGTTATCCCTATTACATGTCCCGAACTAGCCAGAGAAGTGTTAAGAAAACAAGACAACATTTTCATCACACGACCGACAAGTATCGCCACAGAAATAACCTCAAAAGGGTACTTGACGACAATCCTCTCGCCAGCCGGCGAGCAATGGAGGAAAATGAAGCGGGTGATGTTGAGCGAAGTGTTGTCTCCGACAAGACACAAGTGGTTCCATTCGAAGAGAATCGAAGAGGCTGATAATCTCGTCCGTTACGTGTTGAACCAAAATGGGTTGGTGAATGTGAGAGTGGCGACACAGCATTATTGCGCGAATGTGGTTAGGAAGATGGTGTTTAATAGGCGACATTTTGGCGAGGGGAGAGAGGATGGTGGGCCTTGTGGTGCGGAGATAGAGCATGTGGAGGGTTTGTTTAGGATTCTTGATTATTTGTATGCGTTTTGTGTGTCGGATTACGTGCCGTGGTTGAGAGGCGTGGTTGATTTGGATGGTCATGAGAGGGGGAGTAGAGAGTGTAATGGTGTTGTGGATAAGTATCATGATCCGATTATTGAGGAGAGGGTTAGGGAGTGGAGAGATGGGTTGAGGAATGAAGTTGAGGATTTGCTTGATGTTTTTATTACTTTGAAGGATGAAGGTGGCAAGGCTTTGTTGACAGTTGATGAGATCAGAGCTCAGATTACAGTAATCACTTCTCTTACTTCTTTATTCTTACACTTGCATTTCGTTTTCGTCTTTTTGGTTTTATGTTTTTCAAAAGCATCATTACATTTCTCTTTTCACCTTCCTATCACCAAATGTTTTCCTCGTTTGGCAGTAGTCACTATAAAAAAAAATAAAAAATTTAAATAAAATTTGCAAAATTCATCGCACCAACTCTTTACTAAAATTATTCCGAGTTTAACCTATTTATTTATATTTTTAATTAATTATTTTTTTAATTTAGAGATACTCTATTTATTTATATTTATATTTTTTAATTAATTAATATTTTAATTTTTAGATATCATAATTTATATTTAAATATTATATAAATAATAATTCCATATATTATATATGAATTTAATTTATACATCAATTTAAGAGTTAATAATTTAATATGATAAATTACAATTCGATAGATTACACTTTTTGGTGGTTAATAATTCAACCTACTAAATACGAACGTATCGTGACGGATGATAATGTTAAAGTAACATTTGATTATGGAAAAGAAGATCATAATCAAATAAATAATTAAGTAAATACTATTTAATTATTTTGTAACTATTATTACGTCTAAATACTATTGTTTAATTAATAATTTGAATTGTCAAGAGTATTTATAGAAATTATAGAGTTTATTAACTATGTGCGTGAGTATGTACATCTCTCTTTAATAAAAATGTCTTCAGTATGTTGTTCTCCACTTTTTCTTTTAGGATTTTTAATCTCTTCTTTTTTTAATTTTCAAAGTAATAATAGTAGCTTTTTATATTATTATATTTAAATTAAATATTTTATTTAATTTTTATCTTAAAATAAATATATTTAAAATATATTTTTAAATAATACATATATATATATATTAAGGATTAAACTAGAAATTAAGATGTGATATGGTAGGGTATGGTGCCGTATTTACCAATACTCTTAATATTTAGTTGGATTAAAATTTCACGTGCGAATTATTAATATAATTTTTTAAAATAATTTTTTTTTTAAAAAAGATAGAAAATTTGATATTAATCTCATTTCATGATATTTGAGAATTTGTGAAATATATTATTAAATTTCTTTAGATATGACTTATTATTAAAAATCTCTTGCATTAAAGTAATTAGAAATTTTGAATATATTATTCTAAAATATCGTTGGAGATTCTAAAAGTGATGTCACTGTTATGTTAAAAGGTATGTTTGAAATTTTAATTTTTAAAATAGACTTTATGTATTTAATTATAAATTATTATAATTTTCTTTATATTTATAAATTACAGGAAATAATGATAGCTACGGTGGATAATCCATCAAATGCGGCAGAATGGGCATTAGCTGAAATGATAAACCAACCGAATTTACTTCAAAAGGCTAAAGAAGAACTTGATAGAGTGGTCGGAAAAGAAAGACTAGTTGAAGAATCAGACTTCTCTCAATTAAATTACATAAAGGCATGCATGAGAGAAGCATTTAGGCTCCATCCTTTGGCCCCTTTCAATGTTCCTCATGTCTCCTTACAAGACACCACAGTTGCAAACTACTTCATCCCAAAAGGGAGTCATGTTATTCTTAGTCGATCCGGTTTGGGTCGAAACTCAAATGCGTGGCCAGATGAGCCACTGAAGTTTAAGCCAGAGCGGTACTTAAATAGTGATGGATGTGAAGTGGTGTTGACTGAGCCTAATTTGAGATTTATTTCATTTAGTACGGGAAGGAGAGGGTGCATTGGAGTTACACTTGGGACGTCAATGTCTGTGATGCTTTTGGCTAGACTTATTCAATGTTTCGATTGGAGTCCACCACCAAACAATTCTAAAATTGACCTTTCAGAAGGTGAATCATCATTTGCTATGGCGAAACCATTGATGGCTCTTGCTAAACCAAGGTTGGCAGAAACAATCTATCCAGCTTAGTTTTATAACCTCTTAATGTAAATGGTATGGAATTTAGAAGTGATTTCCAGTCAATTATGTTTTATAATAATAAGAATTATGTTTATTTGTGATTAATAAAAAAACCGAATTTACACCATTAATTTCTCCGCAGAATTACAAGTGACAAAAGTTTAACAATGTTATTATTTTTTTTATTATTGTTACCTCCATTTTTTAACAAGTGAACATTAACATAGTGTGCACTATTAATCAATTTGTTTCATATATTGTTCCTTATGCATAAGGAATAATATAATCAAGTCGGATCTTATTTTATTTATCTTAATATCTATTTTTCAAATATTAAATTATTATAATTTTTAGTTGTATATAACTAAATATATTTACTATTAAAGATAAATATTGGATAACATATACATAAGAAACGTTGTAAGTAGTAAAAAACGAAGAAAGCATAATATTCACAAATGTGATTTGTATAGCCTAAATAAAGGTTTTTTAAATCAATAAAAGATAGGGCTCTTGCTAAACCAAAATTGGCAGAAACAATCTATCATGTTTAGTTTTATATCCTCTAAATATAAATGGTATGGAATTTAGAGGTGATTCCTAGTCAATTATGCTTTATAATAATAAGAATTATGTTTCTATTATGATTAATCAAAATAAGTGGATTTCAACCATTAGTTTCTCCGCTTAATTACAAGTAACAAAAGCTTAACAATTTTATTATCTTTTATCAATGCTACTATAATGTCCTTTCAAGATTTAACTCACCAAGTATATACTCCAAAATTTATTCTTTTTACAATTTCATTTTCTTTCGTATGAGTTGTAACGTCCGCAAATTGGGCCTAAATTTTGGGGCAATTTGAAATTTTTAAAAGTTTGATTTTCGCTGCTTTCCTCATCGGAATAAATTGAAATACAATTAAGGGCAATGATGAGATTAGAAAAAAATTTTTGAAAAGAAAATACTAAGATCAAAAACCTCTATTTAATTTGAAACCAAATATTTAAAAATGGACTTTCAAACCGAAATTGGGCTTTTAGGATAAAAATTGATTCAATTGAAAGCATGGAGTCAAAATTATTTTTAGACTTGGAAAAATATGAATTTTGAACCAAAACGTCAAATTTTGGCAAAATTACAATTTTTCCCCTCTTAGCGGAAAAATTCACAATTTTGAAATCGATGGTGGTTTTTGATTCAAAACTTGAAAATAAATTTTTAGAGAAGCACGAAAGTGTCAGAATTGAGTTTCGGTGGAAAACGGATTCGGAATTGGATTGGGCCCAAACTTTGGCCCAATCCAAAACCAAAGCCCACATGTGTGTGCATAAAAAAATCCAACACCACCACTTACTCTCATTTCCCCTCTCTTCTTCTACCTCAATCTTTTTTCACGTTTTGCTCTTCTCCACCAACACGAACCCTAGCTCTCTAACTCTCATTTTTCTTCCATTAAACCACCATCAATTTTCCCATTAGTTTCATCAACAACATTCAAGGAGGTCATTGAATGCTATTTGGAAGTTTTGAAAGCTATATTTTTCATGGGTAAAATCTCTTCTCTCTCTCTACACTTGATGGTTTTTGAATTAATGATATGTGTTTTGTTTCATGATGCTTATAAATTGTTTTTGAGTTGATTTTAAATGTTAAACATGTGTCCTAGCTTCCATTAGAGTTTAGATGTTAAAAGCCCTAATTTTCACTATTGTTATTTTGTTATTGCTTGAGGAGAAATGATTTTTGATGGACAAATATTGTTAAATAATGATCCTAGGATGTTAATAAATGATTTTGGATTATTTCCAACCCATTTGTAGAACCTTAATCTCAACTATTTGTGTTAATTCCCTTAATAGCTATGTTATGTGATGATTGAATTGTGTTGGAGTCTTGTGATGATGATTGTGATGATATTATGCTTGTAGTGTGTTGTGTAAATGTTAGAGGATGTCTAGCAACTCACTAGAATCGCACAAAGCGAGCTTTTAGCTTGGGATCGACGGATGCGAGGTTCGTATTTCCGTTTCTAGCTCTATACAATTGATTGTTATTGATTGATGCTTGGAATGCATGTTTAATTGCTTATATGTCATGAAATTGGTTAAATAAGATAACCATCCAAAAATTGAAGTGATGAACATTATTGCCATGCTAGGCATTAGAACATACTTCGGGTGCATGTAAAATCATGCTAGGCGCTGCCCTTGGGAAATGAAGTTTGAGTGGACTAAGTCTACATTGTTTGTGATTTGACGGAGTTAGGATAGAGACTTAATTTCCGTAATGCATTCTTGCTTGAATGATGTGATTGTGCGCATTGTGATGAAATGGATTGCTATTGATAATTGATGATGATAATTGATGTGAATCGAGTCTTGAAATGCATACTTGCCTCTTGCAAAATAATTGGACTTAATGTCTTATAATGGCCTAAGATGAATTAAAGGCTAATTTGATGGCATTACCCTTGAAGGGTCTTGAAATGGCTTGTAAAATAATGGAAATGGCATAATTAATGCACTACCCTTGGTTGGGTCTTGATTGAAATAAAATTGATGATGGAAATTTGTGATTTATTATGATATTTGGTAAACATGTAAATGCCCCTAAACTTGCTATAGATAGTAGAATGAAAGACATGCCTAGGGATAGAAGTACTTCGACCCATGAAGATATCATGGTTTAGTAGGTGCAGATAGTCTACTTACGGGGTGACGGCTCCGTCTTGTTTACGGGTTTACCCGTCTTGGGATGACGATCCACCTACGGCTCCGACCCATCCTTGCGGTGCTAGGACCGTCTTGGAACTTCGGTTCACCTACGGGCTTGCCCGTCTTGGGACTTCGGTCCATCTTGATCCCGTTTTCAAAAGCTATCGTATGTTTATGGGAATTCTTGTAAAAATTGATGAACTTGATTGATGACTTGTATGATTTGGCTAAAGGTGAACAAATAAGTAATGGTAAATGAAACTTGATGAAGTGCTTGAAATTGTCTTGATAATGAATTTGAAAATGCTTTGAAGATGATATTGGTAATTGTGTTGAGTATGGACTTGATAATGACTTGACGATAAATTGGTTAATGGTATGTAAACTTGATAATGGACTTCATAACAAAATGATATTGTTATGGATATTGGAAATTGGAATTTATATAACATGCTTAATAATCAAGATGATTAATGAACTTGGCTAAATAAGAAATCATGACATGTTTTGTGCATGATCTTGATGTTTAGAATGTTTGTTTGGTGAGCCAACTCTTAGTCCAATACCCTTGTCTAATGATGTGATCTTTATGTGTTTTGTCAAGTTAATATGGGTCTATATTGGCTTAATTGGCTAGATTATGATTTGGAAAATCATATTAAATGTTCGATAAATCAACTTGATATTAACTTGGTTGGTAAGTTTTGATTCTGCTTGAATTGGTGTTGAATTGGTAGAATAGTTAAGATCTTGGAAATTGAAAATTCTTGACTTGTGTTGCTGCTGCAACAAGTTCACCAAATAAGCAACTTGTTCAGTTTTGTCCGCCCAAACGGTTGGGTTGCTTGACAAATAGATTGTTTGTATGTATTGTTTGACGATCATAAATGATATGTTTAAAATTTGAAAGCATTCCAATGTCATTCGGATGTGTTTTGGAGTTGAGCAATTTGCTCAAAAACCAGCCTGGGTGGCTAAAATTTTTATGGTTTTTACCTTGAACTTCAAAACCTCCGTTCTCCTCATCCGGACTCCGATTTAGGTGCCTTTTGTTGCTACAGATTTGTCATTGAGTCTAGTTTCCAATAATATATTTTTATTACCAAAAATCAGGGCTTTACACAGTCCATGTGGATCAACACGGTCAGATCATGTGAGCTGCTGATTTTGAGTGTCAATGGAATAAAACTACACTGTCCATGTAGATATACACGGTCAGGCCGTGTTGCATGCTGTTACTCTCGATTTTCACATGTATTTTTAATTTATTTTGATGTCTAATTATTTATTTATTTATAATTGTAATTTTTAAATAATTTAATGGGCTATTTTTCATCCTTAAATTTGAAAAACTCCTCTTAGGATGTTATTCCTTCAAAACCTTGTTTATCTAAGTATTTCAAGCTTAGATATTACTTGTCAAGGATGGTGTGATCCCATCTATGAATTATATGAATGTAAATGGACTTGAAATTTAGCTAAATATTATTACGAGTGTTATTTTCTTCTCAATTGGTCGATTTTCTTAAAGGAAAGGATTTTGATATACAAAACACTTTTGTATTAAGCTAAAGGATTCATGCAAAGTCCTAAGTTCTTGAGGATACTCTAAACGATTTATTCTTTTAATCATTTGTTTGGGTTTGTTTTCTACCCATTTATTTGATTCTTTTAAAGGTTTTGATAACATATATTGTTTTGACGAATATGTTTTGAAATGCATTTTATTGCACTTGGATTTTGTAACTTGGTAAACCTTATAAGGTTTTCAATTGATTGGTTGTTCCTTGATTAGAGAAGTGTCGTGTCTCTTGCCCTAAATAATGAAATGTTACGTTAGGTTAATGTCTCTTTAGAGTCGGGTTGTTTAGACTAAAAAGGGGTTTGGCTCTTGATTGATCATCTTGATTGATTGCTTTGATTGTCTTGATAGATGACCTTGATTGATTGCTTTGATTGTCTTGATGGATGACCTTGATTGATTGTATGATCAAACGATTGCCGCTTGATGGGTTTCCTTGAATGATTGATTGATGGAATGTCATTTGATTGATTGATTGATCATCTTGATCGAGTTTAGAACTCAACTATTGATAACATGAGAAATTCGATTACCCTTAATAATTGGTAAATCATAAAATGGACATGCTTGCATGACATATTATGTTATGTTTATTGCACTAGCATGGATGATTGCTAGGAATTGCTTGTGCTTGACTTCTATGAATAAGGTGAGCTTAGAGATGCTCATATTAGAAATGCATGATGTGTGTGTGCATTGCATTACGACATAAAGGTAAGATCATATGTGTGTGATTGTTTGGGATAAGGAATGCGAACCAGGCTTGGGCCTGACCCTTTTTTTCTTCTTTTTCCTTTTTCCTGAAAATTTTTTTTACAAGTTTGATCGAGCAAGGCATATGGTTCTTAAGACTCTCATGGTGAAGGATTTAATTTTGTACTTATATGTATTTAAAAGCTCATCATGTTTGTAAAATAAACTCATGATTTATTTGCAAAATGATTGTAAATGAAAATTTTATTTTGTTGAAGTATAGATAAACATTATTTATTGATTTCTAATCCAAAAATTGCATTTGAGAAAATACTATGTTTTAAAGTCTTCTGCACTTATCACATCACTCCATTGGTTTATTGAAAATTGTACTCGAATTGTAAATTGATAATGTGGCGGTTGGGCCTCCCATCACGGTCTCGGCCGGGGTGGGGGTTCGACGCTACATGAGTTTTTGAACTATAAGTTCATTCTATATTTAATTTCTATAATATTTTTTCTTCTTCATCTCCATTCTATTTTTCTTATTAAAGATGTTACTAGTACGAGTATGTTCTCCGGTTTCCGTTTAGTTAAATCTTTTAATGAATAAATATTTAATAATGATGTTCTAATAATATTGAGATACGAATTTGAAAATTTTAAAAAATATTCTATTATTCGAGATAGATGAATCTGTTTAAATTTCCACCATTACTGATTTACAAAGCAAAACTATTTAAGGTGGTATAGTGATTGGGAGTTAAGATTGAAAGCAAATTATTCATTTAGAATTCTGAATAGAGATGATAAATAACTGAGTAATAGAATAATAAAGTTTTGGATCTTACGAGGATCCATTTAAGTGATGTCTTTACAAATCCGTATTTAATATTATGAATCCCGCAGATCTATGGAAAGATTTGAAATCTAGGTATAATCGCAAAGCCAAATTCAAAATTATTCTCCCTGAAACTCAAGATGAATGAATAATCCGATATTTTAAAATTATAAAATCGTGAGTGAATATAGCTTTAAAATATTTTTAATTGTCAAAAAATTAAAAATGTGTAGAGAAACCAAAACTGATAAAGAAATGCTGAATAAAAATATTTAACACTTTCCAGTCTTCCTAGACACTTTAACAATAGCTATAATATGAAAACACATCTTTTTGGTGCTCAAGCATCCCCTGGAGTGAACGTCAATTAGAGTGATAACCATGGATATAGATGTGGTCGTGGTAATTATTGTTGCGATAATGGTTGTGGTTTAGACGTGGAAATGATCATGGAAACGACTGAGAAAATGAACGTGGTCTGAAATGAGGTCATAATTCTAGCAAAAAAATTATGAATATCAAATACCTCTAGAAATGAGATGTTTATCATGAAAATTCAACTAAAAGAAAAGAAATTCATAACAATTGAAGTTACAATTAGTCGAGAATGTATCTAGTTGAGAACTATGATTAAGCTTATTCAAAGTTCACATAAAATTTGTAAAAAATGAATGAGCATACTACTATATAAATGATGATAATGTTGTATATAACTCTCAAGTTAGAGGAGAATACATTTAAAAAGATCAAATAAAGTATATATCTTCTAAGGTTTTCTACACCCTTGAGCTTCAAGGATCCAAGAAAATTAATATAAAACATATTCAAGTCTCAAACTATTTGTTTGATTTATTGACAAAATTTTTGCAAACTTAACTTTTTAAATATTATTCATGAGATAGGAATGCAAAAACTCTCCATGTTGAATGATAGATTATGAGCGTACATATTGAGGGAGTATCACTTTTTAGTTTTAACTACAATATTTCTCTCTTCATCCATTTTTTTTCAACTAAATTTTTTATTAGACAACGTTTTTAACAAGGTAGCCAAATAGTAAAAATCTAGAGAAAATGTACAAAGTGGATTTCCATCACTTCATATTTGATGGACACGAGTTCTGATTCATAGAATAAGCTTTGCAAAATATTGTACACATTTTTTAACTTTTCAAATGAGTATTGATTTATCTGTATCTTCTCAACCTAAAAAAGATTTGGTAACACATTAATACAAACTGGTAGGAGTGACGATTTGGGTCGTGATATGATGAGTCAGACATGTCACATATCCATGTATCTTAAGTTTGGATTGAGATTAAACGACTTGTACAACGTCCTTCCACGGCTTGGCCGAAACCACACTAAGAGCGGAATGCCATTAAATACACCATTTACTCTATAAAACTGATACCACCTGAATAATGTATATTATCTAATAACAACTCAAATACTTATCGTATAAAAGTAGCTTAATATTTAAACATAACAATTAGAAATACCTTTTTGAAAACTTGAAATACTTAACCAAATATGTATTATAAGCTGATATAAACATATTACTCTGTATTTTATTAATGGCTACACTTCCTTCATTATTAAAAAAGGAAGTGTAGCCATTAATAAAATATGGAAGTAGTATAAAATTAGGATCATAATCCTCAATTTTATTTTTATGTTAACACATGTTTAGGTTCAAAATAATATTCATATATTATATCCTTTTATAAAATATGAAGTGCGATGATGGTTTATGTATAAAAAGGACTTTGTGAGCACTTATCCGATGACCGACATTACCCTACTCAATCACCTATTCACATTTCGTTTAAAGAAAAGGAAAAATAAAAGAAAATAAAATAAAAGGGTGAGACTTCGGAGCTTAGTTGGTAATCTAAACCTGAAACATCAACATAACTCAATATTAATTTGTGATTCACACATATGGAATCTAAGAAGCGCCGCTAAGACTGGGATCGATCTAACACCTTTAGTCAAACATTTACCCAAACATGTGTATTCGATACTATTCGATATCCACTAGATTCATTTGGTTGATTAATAAACTTATATTGTATGATGCATCACAGAAATAAAGGTTACTTTTTTACTAAGTGGTAACAACTCAAGTTATGCTTAGTAAGGTCATTAGGAAAGAGGGTAGAGGGATGGCAATGGGCAGGATATGGGCGGATATGCCAGTATCCATATCTTTATCCTCTAAATTTTTTTCTATCCATATCCTTCCCATATCCTTTTAAGTTAACAGGGTAAGGATGCGGGTATTTATCCGCGGATATGGATTTATCCATGGGTATACTCATATTCTCATAATAATTTTTTAAAACAATGATATGATCAAAATTAATTCAAATTATAAACACAAAATTAATCCTAATTCAACACGAAATTAATTCAAATTATAAACAAAATAAATTTAAAATAAAACAACAATCATGACACTCTTTTAACTTAAATTTCAAATAAGATAGTCGGAAAATATAAGTTTTATAAATGTTTGAAGTTCTTAGCCCAAGTTACCATTGGAAAAAAAAAACACAAATATTTTATATTCAACTCGTGAATAATTTCTTATGCTAATTTTCTAAAATTTATCATAATCACAATAATTCATATATAAAGTAAAATAAAAAAAAATCTTTATGTGAAAATCTGGAGTTATCGTGAAGTAATATCACTTCAACAAAATAAAGAAATTTATTTTAAATTATATTTTATTTTATTTTTGCGGGTAGAGGATATGGGTAAGGATATTTTACAGTAACCATATCCTTATCCTTATCCTTGACGGGTACATATTATCTATCCATATCCGCCCACCAACTTTAATGGGTATATCCATATCCGCCCATAGCGGGCGGGTATCCACGGGTAAGCGGGTATGCGGGTAGAATTGCCATCCCTAGGGTAGAGGCATAAAGGTCAAAACACAAGGTTACAAAATTGAACTCGTAAATAAGTAATTTAAAAGAAATAAAAAAAAAGTTGGCAACAAGTTTTGGAAGACAAGCTTGTTGTCTAACCTTATTGCCAAGAATTAAAACACCCAACACATTAAAACTAGGTAAAAAGGGCTGGGAGATAAACTTGTCGCTTAGCCTTATTGCCGAGCACTAAAAGATCCAACATTAGTCTGGGTGACAAAGGCTTGGAGACAAGCTTTTTGCCAAGAATTAAAACATCTAGCATATTAAAACTAAGCGACCAGGATTGGGAAACAAACTTGTTGCCTAGCCTTGTTACTAAACACTAAAACCCATTTTAAAAGATAGAGACAAGGTTGGGCAGGAAACGTGTTGCTTCACATCAATCCCATAGTTGATCTTTTGAGCTACTTGCTTAATACCAAACACATAATCTACCTACAATCAACTTCCCAAAACACATAATATAAGATCTAGAACATTAAGCGATCAACACCTATCAAACTAAGAGGTTAACCACCCCAATAACGCAAGATTCGACATGGAATGATTGGTCCATGTGTCCATCCTATAATTACTTAAATACATCCCGCTTACCATTACACGACTCAACTACACAAAATAAAAAATTTCATTACTCAATGATCAACACCCTACTATAACATAAGGCTAATTGCCTTTATATACCAAGTTTGACATTAGAAAGATTGGTCTTCATGGGCATCCCACTATGACAAACACAACCAGAACATTCTATAGAAAAATAATAACAACAATCACACTAATCACAATGACACCTAATACAATAATACCACCGACTATATCTATAACTTATATACTACCAACACTAAGGCACAAAAAGATTGGCTAACCTGATTCAAATTAATTAATAATCATGCTCTTTAAACCAACACTCAAGCACTGAACCAAATTACAGGCAAGAACTTACTTAGACTTGGTTTAACACACATATTGACCAACTTTTTTCTAAGCTAAGAAACCACCTATACCAAGAACTTTGCTATTATATATAACACACTCAAACCACAATCAAATCGGCGACCAAGCATAACCACTAGTTCATTAGATAACAAGCATAGCTACCAATCTCAACATTGTATATCCCGTCGATCTGGAAGCCAAATCCAGAGCTGCCAACAAATACCTAGTGGCGGAACCAGACTCAATAACATCTGGTATCATATTCCTAAGTTATGTGGTGTCATAGTTACTTTAATCACATATATTTCATTAATAATTTTTTATATATAAATTTTATTATTATTTTTAATTTTTTTTTCAAAAACTTGTGGTGTCAATGGACACCACAAGGTTCAATATGGCTCCGCCATTGCAAATACCATATTACATTCAATCCAATAAGTCAATAATCATTTCATTTTTCATTTGTGTTTGGTTGAATAAGCCAATCATCATTCATTATCACTTATGCCCAATTAGCCTATGATTCCTAGGGGAAACGAAAATAACATAGGATCAAAATCCTAACTCTGAATTAAAATCCCAACTCTGGATGAAAGTCCTAACTGTGGACATATGTCTGTGGCATTATCTCTCATCAAACTTATAGGGCCGCCGAACAATCTGAATACATAACTAATAGTAGATTTTCTACTATCAATATCTCCACCCCAATCAACATCTACCGACCCCATCACCTCAAAATGTTCTCCACTTTCTTTATCTCCAAACTGTAAAGCAAAATTAGAAGTTCTAGAAAGGTACCTGAAAACCCTTTTGATGGTTGTCCAATGTTGTTTACCAAGATCTAACATGTATCTGCATAATATTCCCACTACTTGTGCAATATCAAGTATTGTGCAGACCATTGCATACATCAAGCTACCAACCGCACTGGCATAAGGAACTTGAGACATTTCTTCCTTTTCTTCTTCAGTTTTAGGACACTAATCAGTACACAATTTAGTTCCAGTAGGCATAAGATTTCCAACAGACTTGCAGTCACTCATGTTGAATTTATTTAACATCCCATTAATGTATTTCTTCCGCCCCAACAATAGCTTCCTATTCTTCCGATCCCTATGTATATGCATACCAAGGATAAAATTTGCTGCACCAAGATCCTTCATATTAAACTGTTGTGCTAACAACTCATTCACAGACTTGATCATTTTCACATTGTTTCCAATAAGCAACATATTATCAACAAACAAGGTTAAGAGAACAAAGTCATTACCTAACCTTTTGATAAAAACACAATGATCTGCTTGACATCGTTTGAATCCAAGTTGTTGAGCATATGAATCAAACTATTGCCACATTCTTGGTGATTGCTTAAGCTCATACAAAGACTTCTTTAGCTTACATACTCAGTCTTCTTTGCCCTTGATAACAAAGTCATCCGGTTGCTTTGTATAAATTTCCTCCTCCAAATATCCATGCAGGAAAGCTGTTTTAACATCTTGTAGTTCAACCTTTAGATCATAAGTAGCTGCTGCAGACAGAGCGGTTCTGATGGATGTTAGCTTTGCTATTGGAGATAATATCTCATCATAATCAACCCCCTCCATTTGAGAGTACCCTTTAGCCACCAATCTTGCTTTGAACTTCTCTATTTTTCGATCAGCATTTGTCTTTTTCTTGAACACCCACTTGCACCCAATAGCCTTTCAATCCTTAGGCAATTGAATAGGATCCCAAGTTTGGTTCTCACTAAGCGATTGCAACTCATCACTCATAGAAAGCTCCAACTGCTTCGAATCTTCTGAAGCTCTCGCCTTTTTAACTGTGCATGGTTCATCATTAGTGATAAGCGAAACATGGTAAGCACTAGGATTATACCTATTAGGAGGCAAGCAAACTCCTTTCTAGCTTCTTCCTCAATATTAGAATCATAAACAACTTCTTCATCTTGCAAATCAACATGTATAGGCTCAACTGCTTCATCTCCCTCAAAATCCACACTAACTTGTGAATTTTCAGATTCTGACCGTTTGTTCAAACCCACATCAATTTGTACATGATCAGATTCCTCAGAAATTTTATCTTCAACTTGTTCGTATGAAGTTTCTCTAAAAACCACATCTCTGCTGTAAATTACTTATATGGTCTTTGGATTCCATAATTTATACACCTTAACTCCTTCCTTGCACTCAATAAACTTGCACTTTTTAGACTTGAAATCAAGTTTATTTATTTTCTCTTTCAGCACATGCATATATGCATCACAACCAAACACTCACCCATGAGACATATTAGGCTTCCTCCCATAAAGTACCTCAAATGGTGTTTGATCCTTAAATGAAGATGTAGGTGTTCGATTCTTCGATAATAGGTTGTTGCAACTGCTTCTGCCCAGAATTCAAGTCCTAAACCCGCCATACTTTGCATACACCTCTCATTTTCCATGAGTGTCTGATTTAACCTTTCAGCCACACCATTTTGTTGAGGTGTCATTCAAATTGTATTCTTTCTAGTAATGCCCTGCTCAGCATAAAACTGATCAACTGGAAAATACTCTCTGCCATTGTCAGTTCAAAGAACCTTTATCTTCTTATTGAATGATTTTCGACTAATGAGTAAAATGCCCAAAATTTTTTAAGAACATTAGATTTTCTTCTGATAAAATACACCCAAGCAAATCTGGAATAATCATCAATAAAAGACACATAGTATCTTGATTTTCCAAGAGATGCTTCAGGAGTTTATCTAAACAAGTCGCTATGTATCAGATCTAATGCTCTAGTAGCTCTAGTGGCAGCTGACTTAAAATTGACTCTGTTATGCTTTCCATACAAACAATGCTCATAGAACCCGAACCCCATTAGACAATCTAGAACTCGCTCCACCATTTTCTTTGATGCAATAGTGGACATATTGTTTTCACTAGTATGCTCGTTGATGCCACAACATAGTAGTACTGTTTTCTGCATGTTTTTTCAAATTCAGATACAAGCAAAATACCCAACTGCTCATTAATGGTACTTTCTAATAACTTGTATAAAGTACCATATCTTTTATTGTGTGCTATCACCAGTGATCCACGTGTCATCTTACAAGAGTTCTTATGACAACTGAAATGAAATCCTCCATCAGTCATCGAGCTTACAGAAATCACGTTTCTACTTAAATCAGGAATATGCATAACTCCTGGAAGTGTCTTTATGCTACCATCATGCATCTTGAGTTTAACATTTCCACGACCAACAATCTTCGCTGGTGTATTATTTTCCATCATGACACTACCTCCATTAAATATTTCATATTAAAAAAACCAATTCCGATGAGATGTCATATGATACGAAGCTCCTGTATCAATATACCAAACATCATCATCTGTTTGAGCAACACAAGTGGCAGCAATGTACAAGTCTCCGGTAGCTTCATCATCCTTCTTTGAATCATTATTATTCATATATTTGCCACCCTTGTTCTTGCACTTCTTCTTTAGATGCTTGAATTTATTACATTGCCAGCACTTAACTTTTGATTTCAGAACTCTTAGATCTCCCTGTCAACATCGATCGAGATCCAGACTTATTTGAGTTTCTATCATTACTTCAACCTCGAGAAAATAGTGCCCCCTTTGATGAACTCTCCATACTTTGTCGTCATATATCCTCCGACAATAAAGCTGAAACAACACCTTCAAATGACAACTCCGTAGTACCCGTACCAATAGCAATGATAATGTTGTCCCATGAATCCGGCAGTGAACATAATAAAGTAATAGCTTTATCATCATCATTAAGTTCGCAGCTTATTGATGCTAACAGACTAACCAAAGTATTGAACTCATGTAAGTGAGCCGAGAACAAATCACCATTATCCATTCGGAGTTTATATAACTTTTTTCTCAGAAATAGTTTGTTAACGAGTGACTTGCTTTGGTATAGGGCTTCTAACTTCTGCCACAGATCCTTTACTATTTTCTCTTTAAAAACATTTATAGGACGTTATCCGCTAGACAGAGATGAATCAGACCGCGTTCTTTCCGATCAAATTTCTCTCATTCAGCAACCTTCGAACTTCCATCACTTAAAGATGTCGAATCTTTCTGAACATCAACTGACGATTTAGGATCTTTGATTACTGAACATAGATCCTTATCTACAAGCAAATCTTCCATCTTCAGTTTTCAAAGTTTAAAACTTTTTCCATTAAACTTATCGATCTCAATCCGTGACGATCCCGTGTTCGACATCCTAACTTTAAGCTAACCTAGAAAACTAGGAACCTGGCTATGATACCAAATATTGAAACCAAAGTTAAGATAGAACACTAAGCCATAAATTAGCAAAGATGAAAAGCGAAAAGAATAAGAACACTGATTTACCCAGGTTCACCCTATTATGGTTACTTCTTGCTTGTCTGATGATTTTATTGATTGTCTTTCTCAAGTTACAACTCAATCACACCAAACTCCTTACCCTTTCTCTTACAAGGTTGCTAGAAACCCTAACACCTTACATAGTCACTAGAAAACTCAAGAAACTAAAACATGGACCTACAAACACCCTTAATCCCAAAAGCCCAAAACCCATTAGTAACTAAAGAACATAATATTACCAATGAAACTTAGAAGCTAATAATATGTATTATGTAGCTTTCTCCTGAAGTATTGCTCAAACCCTGTCAATTCACCGACGAACCAACTCCAAAGTATGAGACAATCCCAACATCTAAGGTGCATTTTCATCATCCATCAAATCGACAACTAAAACTGCCTTTTTTATTTATTTTTCTTTTTAATTAATCCAATTAATATTAATTTACACACTTTATAATGATGCCACAATATTTCAACATTACAATTAAGACAACTCAGCTCATATCTATGGTTCAATTCACATACACATTAAGTGGATTGATTACAACTAATGCATCTTAACTACATATCTACCTATCAGAATAACCACAATTACATATCTATTCCCTAATCCACAACATGAATAATAAGTTTCTAAAATCAATCAATAATTCTATTAATAACAAACATAATGTAAGGGCTAAAATATGAATTACCAACCTCTTATTTTCTATAAAAAATTGATAAATGATCACTATTTTGCTGCCTAGGGACATGATCAATGTAATTCAAAAATCATTTTAGACTAGTTCAAGAATAGGACACCTATTAAATTGGGAAGGAGATCGAATAACCAACCTTAAATATTCGGAGGCTACGAAAAACTACTACAACACAATTTGGTAAATACATCTTAAAATTCGTCGATCACATTACGTACTTAGGATTTCAAAATGACCTTAAAAAGATTTGCTAGTTCAAAATTATAAACACACCTTGACGAGAACAAATAGTTAGGTAGTAAACTCAAACTCTATAAGATAATTATACGAGAATAAAAATAATAATAATAATACTAATAATAATAATAAATAATAATAATAAAACACACTTTTTTTTAAAATCATAATATAAGTTATTTTTACCTTGCAGGTTTGAAAAATAGAGGAGAATTAATTATCTAGTTTGCCCATAAACATGGGCTAAGAAAATAATGGAGGAGGAAACCACGATTGCTGGAAAAATGAAAATGATTTCGGAGGCCTGATGTAATTGTCGGATAGAAAAAAAAAAAAAAAAAAGTTGTTCTGTTTGTAGGCTGAAAGGTGAGAATGGACAAAAACACACGTGTGAGTGCAAAAATGTGATTAGTGGTTTTGCGTTTATTGGTTAGTTGGTCCAAGTTATTGAAATTGGGCTACTTTCGGGACTAAAGTCCAATGTCCATTTAACATTATTAAATATATATGTTATTTTTTTAAAAGTCATTTCGGTATTCGACCCATTTTCATAAATAATTTTACAACGAGGAAAATTCTTTTTAAATTTTATTGAAACTAAAGAGCGAAAGTGAAAATTTTTAAAGTACGAAATCCAAATCATGTGATCCTAATTTTCTAAATAGTTCAATTCTTCTAAATTTTAATGAAATAAGTCGTAAAATTTTCGAAAGTACTAGTTTGTTAAAAGTGCTTCAAACAAATTAGAAATAAAAATTATTTAAATTAAAATCACTCAATAAAATCACTTTGTAAAAATCTTTTAAAAATTTTAGGTCCACTTTCTAATTATTATAAGTCTGATTATAAACGAATGAATAAATCTAACATGTTTAATAATTGAGTTGAGTGCGGGGTGAATTAATCAGTTCAAATACATTTAGAAGTTGTTTAATATTTTTTATTCTAACTTTAACATTATTTATAATATTATAAATTTTAATTCAATATAATTTCATATTAAACAAATCATAATTAAATTAATAATATGATAAATTATATAAAAATGAGTTAGATGAGTCAACTCGTGAATTCATTTAAACGATGGACACAAATTGAGATTTTCAATTCCTTTACGAAATAAGTCCACAGAAATTAACTTTTTAATGAAATGGATTAAGCGCCTATTTGGTAAGGCTTGTCTACAAAGTGCTTTTTTAAATCTCATAGCAATTTTTTGTCTAATTTTGTTGTTAGGTTGGAATTACAGTAGATCTTTTTGTTGGGTTGGGTTCCCTCTTACGTGGGAGACCCAATAAGTCTAAGGAGCCATAGTATAAAACTTAAGGAGTTTAGGATTTATTGGTATCAAAGAATAGAGTGAAAGCAGCCACCGAAGAAGAGAAAAAGCATTGAGAGAAAAAGAAGAAAACTGGTTGTTCTTCTTCCGGCAGTCTGAGGGTTTTGATGACTGCTCTTAAACCAATTATTGGATCATGCTCAAATTTAAAGAGTACATAGAAGACACATAGTTCTGAAGATTGACCATTGCGATCGTCAATTGGAGTTATTAGTAAGAAGTTATACTTTCGAAAGTGAAGGCTGACGGATTCTCGTCACAACACTGAGCAGTTAGATGCAAAAGGGCTTATCTATTTTGTTAGCGGTGTGATTTTACTTAATTTTGGATATGTTATTGATGACACATTGAAGTTTATTATGAACGGTGGCGATTATATTTGAAGACTTTTGTAGAGAGAGACATTCATTAGAACGTGGGTGTTGGTTTGGTTTGTGTTCTTTTTCTTGTTGTTAAATCCTAAACTTGGTGTTATTAGGATCGTTGCTATTGTTGATTCTCTATTTTGTTTTGGAACATTTTTTATCTTTATCTTTAATCATAGTAGATTTTTGGGGTGGACTATAGTCCCGTGGTTTTTACTTCTCACATTGAGGAGGTTTTCCACGTAAAAATCGGCTTCTGTTACTTGTCTTATTTATGTTGTTTTTTTGTGTGAGCATGGTTGATGGCGTGCTTTAATTAGGTTGATTATGTCGTATTCATATTAGGGAGAAAGGATTTTCGTTGCTTGTTTGATTGATTGCGTGTGCTTCTCCCAACAAAATGGTATCAAAGCTTGGGTTGTTAGATGGGAAAAGATGAATATGGATAGTAGTTTGAATCTAAGTAGAATGTTTACTCTAAATGGTTCCAAATATCACTTTTGGAAAGGAAAGATGGAAGATCTCTTGTATGTTAAGGATTTTCACTTACCTGTGTTTGCTATTAAAAAACCTGATGACAAGATTGATGCTCAGTGGACTTTGCTACATAGGAAAGTGTGAGGGTTTATTAGGCAATGAGTTAGTGATAATATTTTGAACCATGTAAGTGGGGAAACACATGCTTGAACTTTATGGAAAAAACTGAAAGAGTTGTATGCTAGGAAAACCGGAAATAATAAATTATTTCTAATGGAGCAAATGATACAGCTGCGATATAATGATAGTGCTCCGTTGACAAATCATATGAATACCTATCAGGGTATTATAAATCAATTGGAGGGAAAGGGTTTAAAGTTTGATGATGAGGTACAAGCTCTATGGTTGCTTGGTACACTTCCAGATTCACGGGAGACATTCAGGATGTCTTTGTTAAATTCTGGTCTGGATGGTACAATAACCATGGATATAGTGATGAGTAACATTCTGAATGAGGAGATGAGGAGAAAGGCTCAAGGATCAGCATATACTTAAAAAATCCTTATTATAGGAAGGAATGGAAGAAGTAAGATTAGAGGTCAAGGGAATATGAACCAAAGTAGAGGAGAGTCAAATAGGTACACCGATGTTGAGTGTGATCACTGTCACAAGAAGGGGCATATTAAAAGGCATTGCAAACAGCTGAAGTTGAAAAAAAAGAATGACACAAGTGAAGAAATAAAGGTAGAAGGTGAAAGGGACAGAGACAGAGTTAGTGCCGCTATACTTGATGACTTTATGCTGGTATATGATGATGTTATCAACTTTGTAAGTCATTAGACTAGTTGGGTGATTGATAGTGGAGTTGTTTATCATGCAACCTCAAAGGAGGATTTCTTTACATCCTACACTGCTGGTTATTTAGGGTGTGTGAGAATGGGGAATGATAATTTAGTTAAAGTCATTAGATATGGTGATGTGATATTGGAGATAGATAATAGCTCTAGGGTTATTTTAAAGGGTGTCTAACATGTCTCTAATATTTGTATAAATATTATTTCTACAAGTAGTCTTGATGATGAAGGATATAGCAATATATTTGGTAATGGCAGTGGAAGCTCATTAAAGGAGCTATGGTTGTGGCTAAAGGTAAGAGAGAGTCTAACATGTATATGTTGCAAGGTAAAATTTTAAAATCTTTCATTGCTGCAGTTCTGGATGATGATAAAGCTGATCTTTAGCATAAAAGACTTGGACATATTAGTGAGAAAGGTTTGACCCTTCTAACTCAGGAGATGAAAATTTTTTATATGAAGAACATAGAAAATTTGAGGGGGTTTTTTCACTATTGGGGAGGAAAGCAAAAACTGGTTAGCTTTCATTGTTCTTTATATAAAAGGAAATTAGATACACTTGATCTTGTACACTCGGATCTTTGTGGGCCCATGAAAGTGAAGTCACTTGAGGGTGCCTTATATTTTGTGAGCTTCATAAATGATTATTCAAGAAAGACTTAAATTTATACCTAGAAGACAAAAGATCAAGTATTGGATGTGTTCAAGCAGTTTCAAGTATTGGTTGAAGGACAGACTGGGAAAAGGTTAAAGCGGATTAGAACTGGTAACGAGGTAGAATATAAAGGCTCTTTTGATGAGTATTGTATACAACATGGTATATGTCATCAGAAGACTTTTCCAAGGAAACCTCAGTTGAATGGTCTAAATGAGATGATGAATAGAACACTAGTTGAAACTGTAAGAAGTTTGCTTTCACAATCACAATTGCTAGAGTCATTCTGGGGTGAAGCCTTATGTACAGTTGTACATGTCCTTAACCTCACACCTTGTGTTTCATTGGAGTTCGATGTACTAGAGAAAGTTTGGACAGGTAGAGATGTGATATATGATCACTTACGAGTCTTTTGGTGTAAGGCTTTTATGCATGTTCCTACAGATGAAAGGTCCAAGCTTGATATGAAGTCATAGCAGTACATTTTTGTTGGCTATGGCCAAGATGAGTCCGGGTATAGATTTTATGACTCGATGGTGTAAAAGCTAGTAAGAAGCAGAGATTTTGTGTTCATAGAAAATCAAACTATAAAAGATATAAAGAAGTTTAAGGTTACGGTATATGGCAACGATGACAGTTTGGTTGATTCGAATTTTTGTTATGCTCATGATGGTGAGTTATTAATTGATGGAGGAGAACACAAGTTTAATATTAAGGCTTTGAAATGTGAACGTGAAGAGATTTTCAAATTCTGCAAGGAGATTGCTGGAATGGCGAGCCCCTCCATATAATCGGGAAGGGAGAGATTTGTTAGGTTGGCTTCCCTATTATGTGTGAGGCCCAACAAGTCTAAGGAGTCCTAGTATTAAACTTAAGGAGTTTAGGGCTTATTGGTATCAAAGAATAGAGTGATAATAGCTAGGGGATGAAAAAAATTTGATCCGAAAAGTAATCGATCCGATCCGAATTTTCGGATATCTGATTCGACTTTATAATTTTTTTATTTTTGGATCAGATATTCGGTTTTAAAACCGGATAATTGGATCAGATACGGATCAGGATTTTTTTTAATTTCGGATTATCCTAAAAATAAAATGATACACCAAATTTTATTTTAATTTTTCTATAAATAATATATTTCATGATTTTATATACATATAATAATTTTGGTATATGGTACTACTATTTTATATAGTTTGTAATGCTTATATTAAAACAAAATTTATTTATTTTTAGTAATTTTTTCTCTTAAATTGGACATAAAAAAATTAGAGAGAATAAACTCGAATATCGAATATTTGGTTATTCAATCCGAAAAATCGGATATCCGATTAATCGGATATCTGGTTTTTTCGGATCGGATATGGATCATATTTTCCTTTATCCAAAATTTCGAATATCCAAAATTTCGAATCGGATCGGATTCGATATCCAAATATGCACACCCTTAACAGTAGCCATTGAAAGAAGAGAAAAAAGGTTGAGAGAAAAAGAGGAAAACCTGGTTGTTCTTCTTCCGCGTAGTTTGAGAGTTTTGATGACTGCTCTTAAACCAATCATTGGATCGTGCTCAAATTTGGAGAGTAAAGAGAAGACACATAGTTCAAAAGATTAACTGTTGGGATCGTCGATTGGAGTTCTCAATAAGAAGTTATACTATCGAAAGTGAAGGCTATCGGATTCCTATTATAGCATTGAGCAATCAGATTCAAAGGGGCTTATCTATTTCGTTAGCTGTTGGATTGAACTGAACTTTTGATATGTTGTCGAGAAAACATTAAAGTTTATTTTATACGGTGGATATTGGATTTGAAGACTTTTGTAGAGAGAGAGAGATTCATCAGAACGTCGGTGTTTGTTTGGTTTGTGTTCTTTCTCTTGTTAGATCCTAATCTTGATGTTATTAGGATTGCTGCTATTATTGGTTCCCTATTTGGTGTTAGAACATTGTGTAACCTATAACTTTGATCATAGTGGAGTTTTCGGGTGGAGTATGGTCCTGTGGTTTTTACTTCTCACTAAGGCTGTAAATGAGACGAGCCGAGCTGAGTATATGAGGTGCTCGTGTTCGACTCGTTTGTCAAATATCGTGCTCGAGCTCAACGAGCTTTATAAATATTTGTTCAAGCTCGACTCGATAAATTTTTTCTATGTTTGAGCTTGACTCATCTAAGCTCATTTAGCTATCTTTTAAGTTAATCGAGCTCAGCTCGTTTAAGTTAATCGAGCTCAACTCGTTCAATAGCTCGATTAGGCTCATTTATTTGTTTGATTAGTAGCTCGTTTGATCTCGTTTAGTAAAACTAAAACGAAAATAAATTGAGCTTAAATTATACCTAAATTAAAAAAAATCTGGCATCTATTTTAATTTGGGCTTTTTTGGAATTTGAGTTTTTTTATATACATTAAAAATTGTCTATTGTAATGGAAAACCCCCCACCCTTGTGCAAACACGATGGAAGGCCACAATGCAGAGGTAGCCCGGTAGCAGAAGTAACACAAATTCTAATGCTATATAATTACCCAAAGATTCTTAGAGTTCAAAAATTCCAACAACAACCATAATCCTGTTAAACAGAAAAGTATCCAAAAATCAATTTTAGAGTTACATTTCCAAAAACCAGCAGCTATCAAGGTATCCAAAATAGTACTCAAATATAATGTCTGGACATTTGAATAAAATGATATAAAAATGAAATATGGCGTGCATGTGTCGAGTGCATGCTCGTACTCTGCGAATTATAGCCATCTCCTTAACGATCGTAATATCTAGACCCATTCAGGTATTTCCACATACAGAAGGAATAGAAAAGAAAGAAAGAAAGTACAACGTTAGACTACAAAGTCTAGTTAGCAACTTAAGTTCCAAATAGTCACACATAATGCCTCTAGATTCGGTTCTAGCGTGTGGGAGCACACAATGCAAGTCTTTATGAGTTCTCTAGAACTTCTACAATAGAGATCACACATACCAAGTTACAATCAGCAGATAATGAAATTATCTGATTTAGCCAACAATCTTGTATGATTCATTTATCGTATTTAACAGTTCAAGTTGTACTAATAGAGGTCCTATATATCATATTAAAGGTCTGATCGAGCCCTAGCATTTTCTGTGCAGTGTTTAAGTAAAAACGGTAACATACAACATATAAATTACATATCCACTTCGATAATCAAGCAATAGTTTTACCAGTCTTAACATATATCCGATTAACAGCAGAGCTATCACAGAATTACCAAGCAGCAAAACATATTCCAGTTTAGTCTATTAAATATTAATGCCCCTATAGTTATATATAGAAAACGGGAAACAATCATATATCACATATATGGCCGAAGCCCTGTATGGTCGAAGCCGATCACATATAAATATTGGCACTTTAAGCCGGTTAAATCTGTTATTTCGAGGTACTCTATCCCTAGGCATGCCATGGATTGTGCTATAGACCGACCTGAGGGCATTTATTCATTAACAGTGTTCAGTTTATTTCAGAGTTCCGCTCAGATCATCATCCATTTAAAACAGTTTGTCATATTAATATCATTTTTATTTTAAGTTAAATTCCATTACAGCATACTACAAAATAAAATTTACAGGCTATCCATACTAGGGTCGACTAGACATCAATATCAGGGTTCCAAAACAGATTCCATAACGACACACAACAGCCATATGCACAACAAACAACAACTAGCACAAAATCAGTAGGACACAAAATGAGGTACTAACCTATCCTCCGACGAATAAGCAATCAGCAGAGTCCTCACTCCTTTTCCTAGTTCGCGACTTTCGCTGCACCTTCCGCTACAATCAGAGTGGGTAAAACGCAAGCTAGTGCATATTCTGAAACCCTAACAGAACAATGACGATCAGAGACAATTGGGAAAACTCTAAAACCCAAATCCTACAATCAAATTTACTTATCTTCACGGACACGAAGACAGAACCGATTCTATTACCCTTCTGCGACGATCACTAATTCAACTCGTCCAAACTGACGACTTTGCTCTCAAAACCCTCTCTCTCGAAATTCCTCTCTAATTCGTATAAAGGCACAAATCTGATTGCCTAGGGTTACAACTTAGTTTATATACTCGCGAACAATTCCCAATACCTCCCTATAATATTAGAAAATTCCAATAACTGACAAAAGAATGTAAAATGATGTGAAACCCCCATAGTTTAATTAACTGGGACGCTGATAGCCCTAATCCCAGGGAAGGGTAAGGTTAAAACACAAATTGAGAGAAAGATATAATATTATTGCTTGATAATTTTTAGAATAACGTAAGACATTTCTGTAGTGTGAAAGAAATCAAAATAAAATAGAAATCCTGCTGGAATCAGGGACCCAAAAACTGACAAAAACAAAATAAGTCAGAATTGACCCCTAAAACAATTCGATTTGGGTCAGTTAACTGAGAAATACGGCCTTTGGCATCCTATTGCAAACTAAAAATTGTCCGTCTCATAATTCTCTTGCCAGAAAGCTATTGCATGCCCTAAACGGACAAGAAACGAATTCTTTAGGCCTTTCGCAAGTTGCCTCAAAATGATTCAGATCCTAACACATGTCGAATTAACCCCTAAACCAACTAGACCCTAATTCAGTTCGTGACAACTCCTATACTTTTAAGGAATTTTTTCCTCGAAATTTACCTAGATCAAACAAATGAGGATACTGAGCATGCATGGACTCTTCTGTCTCCCACGTTGCCTCTTTAACCGCGTGATTCTGTCACAATACCTTCACTAAATGCACTGATTTCCTCCTCAATTCTTTTACATCCCTGACCAAAATTTTAATGGGTTCTTCTTCATATGATAAGTCTAGCTGCTGTTCAATTTTAGGGGCTGAAATTACATGAGACAGATCAAACTTGTACTGTCTAAGCATAGATACATGAAATACGTTATGTATGTTTGCTAATTCAAGTGGTAATTGATGGTTAATTTTCTACTGACAGTAATGTTCACAGGAGTCAGACAGAAATCCTATTAATGTCTAATGTAGTATTTTAGATATCGTCTAATGTAGTATTTTAGATATCGTCTCCACAGGGATTGTAAGTAAAGAAGCATGATTGAGACTAAGATTTAAACTGAATTGCTAAAAGAATTCCTATATACAAAATGAATCATAAGAATTATAGAATTGATGTGAAGTAAAAGATACTAATGACATTCATTCAATTAAAATTCAAGTCAGCACTCTATTCTGCAATTGATCTTAACAATGAATAAGTTGATTTGCTAAATATGTTATCAATTAACTTCGCATGCAAGTTTCACCTTAAATCACAGATTTACCTTCTAGATCATCATCAGTGATATGTTAAAAGATCTCTCAATTCAATTTAACAGATCTCAATTATATAGTTGCATATATCTCTATACTACAACCTATACAATTGATAAGCACAATCTGTAGAAAAACAGATCTGTAGTCTATCTCTAGCATTACGATCCTCTGTTCTTAGATCTGAAACCTAATCGTCATCTCTGGTCTAAATCAAATCTCAGAATAACAATATTACGTAACTCTAATTCTTGTAATTCAATTAGCTCACGAAATCAAGTAGATCTGGCTATAATTGAACAAGAAACATTGCAATTGAAGTGATAATCAACGTCAAAATTCAACAAATCAACAGAGCTTTTAGCTAGCACATCTACATCAACATATCAAATCAAGTACAAAATCATCATCGACATGCTTAAGATCTAAATATTACAAAGGAAGATTGAAGCTAGACTCTGTAACAGTTGTTGCTTCACAATCTTCAAGCTAAATCTCAATGATCAATCAGAAACAGAATACAAAACTTCTTCAAGAAACTTCTCTGAAGATGTTGAATAAAGCGTATAGAAGAATCTTGAATTTCTCTTAAAGTATAACAGAATGTCAAAAGTAAAATCAATCGTCTAAACTTTCTGCTCTCTAAAAACTCTTCTGACTCTGCTTCATCTGAGCTCTTATTTATAGAGTTTGGCTTAGTGGCAATTTTGAAATAAAATCAACAAAGAAACACAAATTGGCGAAGTAACATTTTTATTCATTTATGTCGCATGTTCCTTCGCCTGAACCAAACGACTTCTTCAAATCTCGCTTGTCCTGATCGCAAAGCTAACAATCTCCCTAGGCGAAATGTTCTTAATATAGCCATAGTATGTCGCCTGATACTCAGGCGAGTTGATATTCTTCGCCAAAACACTCTTCTAGTTAAAATATTCTAGACAATGTCTCATCAAATGTCGCCTATTATTATCCTTTGACTTGGCGACATTTCTCCTTTATCGCCTCAGCCATCGCCTCAAGGCAGGCAAAGTTCAACCTAATCGCCTAAATTTTTGTCACGATGGCGACATACGAAGGCGAGGAGTTTTTGATTTGTCTTGCATGTTTTAATCTTCAAGGAGAAATCTTCTTTACATCGCCTGCTGCATCGCCCTCTACTCCAAATTATGGCAATGTCTTCAAGCGAATTCGTTTCTTTGCAAAATCATTTCGCCAGTTTGCTGACTTTGGATGAAATTCTGATTTGGTCATTCTTTCTTCTGAATTTGCATGTTTTAACTTCTTTTCCACAACTTTTCATCCGAGTCCCTGTCTCAACAATAATAGCTTAGAATTAATAGAAATGTATTTAATATCTCATCATTTAAACTCAATTTCATTATATTCAAGCTCATAAAGTATGCTAAAACATAGGTAAATTCTGGACTTATCAATTACCCCCAACTTAGCCTTTTGCTTGTCCTGAAGCAAACTGACTAAAAATCTACTGAGACAGCAATCAGTGCAACTTATATCATAATTCAAAGCAATCTATCTAATATGTTTTGAAAATTTTCAAAAATAGTGACCAGTTCTTCTTTCAAAATTTCAAATCAACTAATTCAAAACTGGTCATTTTCTTCATGTTGCAAAGTATCTGAGAAGATCCAAGTATTTGAGTTTTGAAACTACTTTCTCACTGTAGTCTCTCATAAGTGTTTGATCTCTCAGAATCCTAAAGGTTACTCACTCAATACACTAGTCACTTTAAAGAATTAGAGTTACGTACCAAGGCAAATGTGATTCTAGTGTTTCACAAGCATGTATGAAGAAAATTTAAAGAACCTCACGAACATTGAACTTTTACTCATACACTGTACAGCACTTAGAGGTTCCTAAGTTCAGTACTGCCTTTTTGTCTGCCTTAGAATCTCTGATTTGTATATATAAGGAAAATGGGGTCAAGTTAGCTTATGAAAGAAAGTCATTTCTTCAAAGAATCAAAGTTTGGATATACCACTAAATTCCTTTCAATCCCTCAATTCTTCACTCTTTAGTGTTTCCCCACTCCATGATGCTTTTTTTTTCATATACTACTTTATTTATGAACACTGTCCATTTTCACTTATTTGTGTCTGTTCTTCTCATTCATCTATTTTTTTTAATAAGAATCTGCTTTTAGCAGCTTCAGAAACACTCTTTAAGATAATCCTCACTTCTCTATCTTTTCAATCCCAAATTTAATGGTAAGTCCAAAGGGTAGGATTGAGATTATATATCTCTCTTTATGGTTTGGACTGGAGTAGGGACCAAAGAAAAGGTTTTAATGAGAATGGAAACAAAATGGTTTACCTCACAAGATATCAAGGTCTGGTTATATCAAGCAGGCAAAAGCTATTTAGTAGTTTCTCTCACTCTCTCAAATCAGATCATTTCCCTTGGCAAATTAAAGACAGAACTTTACCCGACCAATGCCCTATACACTTGAGGAATGTATGAGAAATTCAAAGCAAACCTATGAAGGTTCTGATTTCTATAGAAGAAAGTTTGTCAGATGAATGTGTTTAATAAGGAAGAGAATAAAAATAACCCCTCTCATGAAGAAAAGGCACAAAATAAAGCTCAAAACCTCACATACAACCCAAGGTTTTCTCCACTCTTTCCTTATCAAAACCATAAACTTTTTCACCATTCAAATCTGACCAAAATCTTCATTAGTGTTCAAAGAAATTTGTCAAAAATTGCTCATCAAAACTGCTTGTTTTGAACACTTATTTTTCTGTTTGAAATCTCATTTTATGAAAAACTAAATCACTTTGAATTATGAGCAATGTAGGCTCAATCATGCACTCAGACCTAATGTCCCAAAAAGTTTAAACAAAAACTAACCCCAAAATAGACCTAAAAAAAACTAAGCAAAAATAACAGCAATGTGATTGCTACCCTATCCCTAACTTAAAAGAAAGCAGTGTCCTCAATGCGAAAGAGAACAGAAAAGAATATAAGGGGAGAAAGGGATATAAAAAAAATGAACCAGAGAGTTAGGCAAAATACCTGGATGTCGCCATTAATAGATGATAAGTCGCCCCAATTAAATTCAAGAAGAAAACCGGTTAGGCGAAATAAGAATAGGCGAGAAATATCATGATCGCTTAACCTTAGGCGAAATACCCAGGTGAAATATAAAAGTTTCCATATTAGAGTGATATTGAGGTAAAATGTCATGGCGAAATACAGATCCTACAGGCGAAATATTAGACAAGATAGAAATGTCGCCATAAAGGAAATCAGGAAGTAGGCGAAATAAAAGATGTATCGCCCCAATCATTCGCCTGTACCATATTAAAGAACTTACCAGCCAAGTGAGAAATAAAGGGTTCGCCTTAGTCAAGGCGAAAATGCCGACGACTTGGGTCCTTCCTCGCCCAAAACAATGTTTCATTGAAACCCTTGCAGAATGATCTGTAAACTTCAAAAGTCAAGGTGAGAAATGATTACATAATTAATGATTCCTCCTGTAGACACAACTCACATTGTTAGGGAAAAACAACCCCCAACTCAAAACCTTAAAACTCTCTGTACAAATTAAAACCAATAATCACATTACTCTTTAACAGACAAAAAGAAAGACAACATAATCAATCACATTACTCTTCATTAAAAGTGAAAAAGAAATAAAAATAAAAGACTCAAGTAATCACATTACTCTTGTATTGACAAAACTTATACATAACTTAAAAAATAAAGGTTGTAAACAAAAGTAAAGTACAAAACTTATCGATCTAAAAATCCTCTAAACTAGTATCGGAACAACCATTTTTAGACTTTATGATCAACTTCTTTATTCGTGGACGAGAAGGTTCTGGAGATGAAATTGTAGGTGCTTTAATACTGGGAGATGGTACCCTCAAAATTTAAATGCTCTAAAACAGAAACTCGGATTTCAGCTTTAGCATCAGCAGTAGCTTTGGTGGCCATTGATTTAGTGACTCTTTTGGAAGAGTTTCCTAGATTTTGCTTCTATTTTTTCTCAGATGTCTTCTTGTTTTGCTTAGGAGCAGACTGATTCTCCTCAACAGCTAGCATAAAGCCCTCATCTTCACTAACTTCCTCAGAGTCCAAAGCAAGAATTTTCCTTTTTCTTCCTACTGTAGGAGGATTTACTGGAATGTAAGTTCTGCTGATGAACTCCCTAACCTGCAAGAAAAAATTAGTTCTATATTTATTTGGAATCAACAGAGAAGAAACCTTGTTCCATGGGGATTTGTTAAACTTCCAATCCCAAACAAAAATAGAACTAATCTCTATTGTAGAATCTTGAATATCTATTATTACTGCAGTTGGGAGAGCTTCCATAACAGGGCAGTCATCTTCACCACTGTCATCTCCCACAAAAATAGGAGCAAGAAAATGCGACCATTTTCGACTATTTCTCTTAGCAACTTCTCTAGCATACTCATCCTCATTGAAAATGAAGTTAACTTCACTATCATCCAAATCACAATCTGAACCAATGTAAGAATCAGACTCAGATGAATTTTCAATATCTTCAATATATGGAAGTTGAGAGATAGGCTCAGGCTGGTATATAGGAACCAAAGCCATGGAATCAGCAGACCGATCCACAGTGATGTTATGAGAAAATGACCCCATCCTTGCCATATTTACTATCCTTTGAACCTCAGGATGCAAAATATGCAGTCTTGGAATATACTCTTCATTAGTCTGTAGTAGAGGTTTATATGTACACTAGACAAATCTGAAGCTTTCAGGAATTGGGCAAGTGGCAATACATATTAATTGAGTTGTTCTGTCCTCAGTCTGTTCTTCTTCAACATGTAAGATTTCTACTTCTAACTGAGAATTAGATCCTTCACCTGCCTCCTGAATTGATGAAGGTTTACCTGTAGCTTCAGCATAAAAAGCACGTAATTTACTTTGCTCTTCAATCTCTGTAGTGTCAATCTCTTCACAATCCGAGGAATCAACATCTCCAGCTTCAACAAGTGTAGCTTCTACCACCACTGCTTTGCCCTTCTCATTTAATTTTTCATCTATGTCCATGATTTGACTTGCAACCTTTTCAGTAGCTAAATCGAATTGATCACCTAAATTCCTCTGTAGGTGATCCTCCTGCAAAATCAGAGCTTCTGGTTGATCATTGAACTCAGGTTGACTATCCATCAACTCTTCTAGTTCAAATTGAGGAGGCTGGTGATCATCTTCTTCTCTTTCTTGCTCAACAGGTTCCCTAATGCTTACCCCCTCTGAAAAATTTACCACACCTACTGGAGATGCACCATTCTTAGCTCTTTATAGTTCCCACAACCTAAAAAATTCTTGTGGGTCTGAGATGTTGTTGAAGAATTCGGCTATTCTCTCTTCAACCTTTCTGTTAACCATCTCAGAAACTATAACCTCTAGCTGTTCCCTTGATAAGGGATCAGCTAGCCTTTCATTCTCCATCTTTGAACTGTAAATAGGAGCCGGAGTAGACTCCTGTACTGATCTAGTAATTGGAACAGGTGAAGAAAATTTATTCTTCTTTTTACTTGAGCTTTTGGCATTCCTTATTGCCTTCAACTTGAGAACTCCCTCAAGTGCTTCAGTACAGGTGGTTTCCTTATAACCTCTACTTTCCCATATTCGAAGTTCTAATCCACCAGTGTGAGGCTTAGAATCTGCTAGCCACACATCCTTCTTTTTGCTCTGAACTCCATATCTTTCCAACAAACCCGTTATAAGAGATGGGAAATATAAAGTCCTTTGCTTGGACTTTCCCTTCCTCATACTACACACCCTCTTCTGAAGCTCAGAAAATATCAGTTATCCCAAATGTATAAACTCCCCTTTGTTGAAATCTCGCAAAAACATCTTCTCATCTGAAGTGAATCGACTGCCTTTGTTTCTAGGCATCACATTATCCCTCATCCATGTTAAACATATGGCTGTGTGAATGTCTAATTCACTAGCCAGGACATCTTCTTCAGAACCTTGAGTTGGATGCTGAAACCTTCTGAGACTCCTCAAGTCTTCAACAGTTAATTCTGCAGCATCCATTCCTCTATCACCTTGATGTTGAGCTTCCATTAGACCATAATACCTGCAAATGGTCTCTGCAGATACATCACTTGATGACCTCTAATGCTAAAAGGTGTATCTAATTCCTTTGGAGCTTCATTGTAGAATTCCTCTACTAAGGTGGCATTAACCTTCTTAGGTTGCTCCACCAATTTCTTCATGAACCAGCTATAGAGGTAATTCCCAAACCTTTTATCTTCCAACTCATCCATCAAAATCCCCTTCTCCTGCCAAAATTGCAGGTTTTCCTTTTGCAGCGGGCTCTTACCCTGAGATTTATCCTTGATAACCTTAGGTGAACTAAGCTTCACCTTTTTCCCTTTTCTACAAACCCTAAACTTTTCTGCAACTTGTCTCTTAGCCAAAACTGATTTATCAACTGAAACACCCCCCTTTTCAGCATTTGGTGTAGAAGGGGTTGTAGGTGTATTTTCTAAACTCTTCTTCTTGGTTGAGCCAGATGAGCCAATCCGAATTCCCTTTTGTTTAGGACCCATAACCGATCCTGACCCAACAGACTTCCTAGATTTTTCTTTAGATGTCTTCCCCTCAACAGCAGTTGAAGTAGAAGGGGTCTTGGGAGTCTTCTCCTTTGATTTTGGTGAAGAAGGAAGAATTACTCTGACCTGGTAATTCTTTTCATCATAGATCTTCGGCCTGGCCGAAGTCTTTACTTTCTTGCCCTTCTTAAATGGGCTAGGAGTACTGTCACTCTTTCTTTTGGCCATTTATCTGCAATTTGAAACAACATCTCAACAGTTATAACCAAATATCAAATTGACAGAACTAAAAATAAATCAAGCAACAGCATTATCAATAATGAACAACTGACAGTATATTGCAACATAGTTTTAGCATTTATCAAGCACATTTAACAATCAAGACCTTAAACCACGTTTTACAGCTTAAACACTAACAACTACTGTCAACAACGCAATTAATTACATTCGCAAAAATGATACACCCAGCTAAAATCATTCATGTTCATTTCAAAACCCACAGAGATTCGACCATTATTACCATTAAAAAATGCTCTATTAATACCCTAACAATTTTGATTAACATATCAACACAAATAAACAAAAGATAACTAACAGCTTACAACATACTGAGAGAGAAAGAAAAAAAAACATAACTTGTTTAGTTATTGTGATGAAAGTAGATTGAAATGCAGAAGCGAACTGAGAGATTTGCGATTTAGGGTTTTCGAAAAATTGAAAATTCAGAGAGCAAGGTAATAGTAACGGTAAAATCGAATTGGGTTTGTAAAGACATCAGAAAATAGGCGCAATGATAAAAAAAAACTAGGCAGAAGACGTAAAGATCCTGCCTCACCTCGTGTCATACAACGGTAATATTTGTGTGCGCCTACGTATCACCTAATTATTTCGCCACTTCATGAAGTGCAAGCGATATAAGTGGCGAAATGTTTTATATCGCCAACAGTGTAGGTGTGATAAAATTTAGAACTGGGCGAGAAAGAATAAACTCGCCTTAATTTACCTAACTGGTGATATAAAGTGGCAACATATCTATAACTTCGCCTTCACAAAGAATTTCAGGCGAAAAGAGATTACCTCGCCAAAAATATTTTCGAAGCAGGCAATTCTCCAGGTGAATAAATCATACTTTGCCAAATTTAACTTGTTTCCAGGCGAAGAAATTTGGCACAATTAAAACTTGGTGCCATAAAACATACTTGTTTGGCGAGAAAATGACAATGTGTTGAATTCTCGCCTCACTTTACTTGTCACTGGTCGATAAGACAAGGCGAGATTCGTCCTTCTTCGCCTTTGCAAGAGTAAGATAGGCGAAGTTTTTGGCATGACTACCCTTTCTCGTTTTCACCCAGGCGACCATGCATGGCGATATCCCATAATTCGCGATCTTTAAAATATTCATACAGGCGAAATGAAGTTATTCCTCGGCAATTGATCAATAGCTTTGACGAGTATTTTGGCAATAAGAATGACATCTCGCCTTCTTCTTTAAACTTCAAGTTCATCTGAAAACAACAATTCTTCTCCAAAACATGAACTTGGTTAGTTAAAAACTTACACAATTAATTGATCATAGTATAATTCTTAGAGAAAAATAATTGTGTAAGGAGTATGCTTTGTTTAAGGTCGTTAGCATCGACCAAGGCAAGTTTGCTATTGATTTTCCATTATATCTACAGGATCTGAGATGTAAAGGATATCTTTTGTCCTGTAGATGTCTCCCCCCAAATAATGCTTGAGTCTCTGTCCATTCACAACAAAGGAATCAATAGACTTGTTATCAAACAATTCAATAGCTCTATATTGGGAAACACTCTTTATTCTAAATGGTCCAGACCATCTAGACTTTAGTTTTCCTGGAAATAAGCTAAGTTTGGTATTTTAGAGCAGTACATATTGTCTAGGTTTGAACTCTCGCTTGACAATCTTCTTATCGTAGTAATTTTTCACCTTCTGCTTATACATCTCATGATTTTCATAAGCTTCAAGGCGCCATTCATCCATCTCATCTAGTTGTAGAAGCCTCTGCTTTCCTGCTTTTTCATAGTCCATATTCAGAAGTTTTACAGCCCAATACGACCTGTGTTCCAACTCCACTGGCAAATGACATGCCTTGCCATACACCATTCTAAATGGTGACATTCTAATGGGAGTTTTAAAAGTTGTTCTGTAAGCCCACAGAGCATCATCTAGCTTGAAGCTCCAGTCTTTTCTGGACTTATTTACAATCTTTTGCAGGATTCTCTTTAACTCTCTGTTTGAAACTTCCACTTGCCCATTCGCTTGTGGATGATAAGTTGTGATAACTTTATGGATTACTCCATACTTCTTAAGAACCTTCTCCAACAACTTATTGCAGAAGTGAGACCCTCCATCACTAATTAGTACCTTGGGTATGCCAAATCTAGTGAAGATATTCTTTTGAAGAAATTTCTCCACTACCTTCCCATCATTTGTAACACAAGCAACAACCTCTACCCACTTGGATACATAATCAACTGCTACAAGTATATACTCATACTTGTTTGATGGAGGAAAGGGTCCCATGAAATCAATACCCCAGACATCAAATAGCTCCACCTCCAGGATATAATTTTGGGCCATTTCTTGTCTCTTAGAAATATTACCCATTCTCTGGCATCTATCACAGCTGGCCACATAAGCATGTGCATCTTTGAATATTGATGGCCAATAGAAACCACATTCCAGAATTCTGGCTGCTTTTCTTGTTCGAGCAAAATGACCAGCATATTCTGATGAATGACAGTGCTTGATGATGTCCAATGTATCTTCATATGGGATGCAACGTCTTAACACTTGATCAGCACATCTCCTAAATAGGTAGGGTTCATCCCATATGTACCTCTTAACCTCATGAAGGAACCTTTTCTTCTGATGACTGTTTAAATCTTCAGGTAACACTTTACATGACAAATAGTTTGCATAGTCTGCATAACAGGGATAAAATGTTACCTCACAAAGGAAAAGTTGCTCATCTGGAAATTGTTCATTGATGTCAACTTGAGCCTCTATATCCCTAATGTGCAGTCTTGAGAGGTGATCAGCTACTACATTTTTAGTGCCCTTTTTTTCTTTGATTTCTATGTCAAACTCCTGCTGCAAGAGCACCCATCTTATCAACCTAGGCTTAGACTCCTTCTTAGCAAATAAGTATCTCAATGCTGCATAATCAGTATGGATGATAATTTTAGACCCTAATATATATGATCTAAACTTATCCAATGCAAAGACTATTGCTAGTAATTCTTTTTCAGTGCTGGTGTAATTTCTCTGAGCCTCCACCAACGTTTTACTAGCATAATAAATGACCCTGAATAGCCTCTCCTTTCTCTGTCCCAACACTGCACCTACAGCAAAGTCAGATGCATCACACATGATTTCAAATTCAGAATTCCAATCTGGTGGAACTATGACGGGAGCTGAAAAAAGCTTTTCTTTAAGCTGCACAAAAGCTTTCAAACATTCATCAGTAAAATCAAACTTCTTTTCTTTTTCTAACAAAACACATAAGGGTCTATCTATCTTTGAAAAATCCTTAATAAAGCGCCAGTAGAACCCAGCATGTCCTAAGAAACTTCTAATGCCCTTTACATTGGCAGAAGGAGGTAAATTGACTATCACATCAATTTTTGCCCTGTCTACTTCTAATCCCTTAGCAGACACCTTATTGCCTAAAACAATACCCTCTCTTACCATAAAATGGCATTTTTCCCAGTTGAGGACTAGGTTAGTTTCCTCACATCTTCTAAGCACTTTCTCTAGATTATTCAAGCAATCGTTAAAACTGTCTCGTATAATGGAAAAATCATCCATGAAAACCTCTAGAAACTTACCTATGAAATCAGTAAAGATGGCTAGCATACACCTTTGAAACGTTCCTGGTGCATTACATAATCCAAATGGCATCCTATTATAAGCAAAGGTTCCAAAAGGACAAGTAAAAGTTGTTTTATGCTGATCACCAGAAGCTATAGGAATTTGGTTATATCAAGAATAACCATCCAAAAAGCAAAAATAAGGGTGTCCTGCTAGCCTATCTAACATCTCATCTATGAAGGGAGGGGGGAAGTGATCCTTTCTAGTGGCATCGTTTAAAACTCTATAATCTATACACATACGCCAGCCTGTAACAGTTCTAGTAGGGATCAATTCATTCTTTTCATTCTTAATCACAGTAATCCCTCCTTTCTTTGGCACACACTGCACTGGACTAACCCATTTACTATTTGAAATTGGAAAAATAATACCTGTATCAAGGAGTTTCAGTACTTCCTTCTTCACAACCTCCTTCATAGTTGGATTCAATCTTCTCTGAGGTTGGATCTTGGGTGTATGTTTGTCCTCCAAGATGATCTTGTGTGTACAGAAAGTGGGGTTGATTCCTTTAATATCTGCTATCGTCCATGCAATGGCTTTCTTGTGTTTCCTCACCACTTGGAGGAGGCTTTCCTCTTGTTCATCTGTTAAGTCATTGGAAATCACAAAAGGTAAACTAGAATCCTTAGAGTTAAGGAATGCATACCTGAGATGACTTGGAAGTGCCTTCAGTTCCAACTATGGTGGTTTTTCAGTTGAGGGAAGCATTGGCTCAGCAGATGGTTGTATATCACTAATGTTGAGGACAAAATGAGAAGTCATGCATTCCAGCTCACCACTGTAAGCACTCTCCTCTGGAATATCCATATCCACATCATTGATTAATACATTATTCAGTGGATCAGAACTTCTCAATGTGAGAATTTTATCCATCAACTCTGTATCAGCTACCAATTGTATACTCTTGACTTCATCAAAATCGTATGGAAATTTTAATGACTCCAAAAGACTAAATTTTGCTTTCTCTCCATTAACTCGGAGTGTGAGTTCACCATTTGCCACGTCTATCATTACTCTTCCAGTTCTAAAAAATGGTCGACCAAGTAGCAAAGGTACGTCTTCATCTACCTCCATGTCAAGCACTACAAAATCCACTGTAAACATGAATTTATTTACTGTGACTATCACATCTTCCACAATTCCCTTAGCATGAGTGAAAGATCTATCAGCAAGTTGCAACAAGGCATTATCAGGTCTGAAATGCCCTATTCCCTACCTTTCATAGATGGCCAAAGGCATCAAGTTTATACTGGCTCTTAAGTCACAGAGAGCTCTCCATTTGAATCTATCGCCTATGGTCAAAGGTATGGTGAACTTGCCATGATCTTTCTCTTTTCTACGAATCTGGTACTTAACAAGTTGGCTCACACTCTCATTCACATTAATGCATCCCACATCAGCTAAATTCCTTCTATTTGACAACAGCTCATTCATGAATTTAGCATAGACAGACATCTGTTTCAATGCTTCAATGAATGGGATGTTGACATGGATTTGCTTCATCATGTCTAAAAGCTTCTCAAGCTGTTTATCCAGCTTCTTTCTATTCTCTCTTTGAGGAAAAGGTAAGGCAATCTTCATAGCCTCTTGTTCTTTTGCAAAAGGTTTGCTGATTTCTTCATTTTCTTTATTCTGTGCAGGAGGTTCGTAACTTTTCTTTTCCTTAGAGTTCTCCAGTTGTTTTCCACTTCTCAGTGTAATAGCATGCACTTGTGCTTCCTCCTTAGATTTATCTTTGACCTTTGGGTTGGGCACAATGTCACTTGGAAGTGCTCCTTGGGGTCTTTGATTCAAAACTTGCATAAGTTGCCCCATCTAAGTTTCCAAATTTTTGGTTAAAGTAGTATGGTTGGTAAGAATAGCATCAGTCTTCTCCATTTATTTAATAAGAAGGTCCTCCATACTAGGCTTCTTCTGTCCCATCGGCTGATACTGAGTCTGTCCTTGTTGTCGGTAACCAGGTTGAGGATTTCTTTGGTAATAACCCTGATTTAGGTAGGGTTGGTTCCTCTGTTGATAGTATGGCCTATGCTGGTTCCCATAATTATTATTCACATAATTTACTTGTTCTGACTCCTCTGGCTCATCTTCATCATCAGCAAATGCTGCTTCCTGAGCATAATCTGCCAGAGTAGTCTTCTATTTTTCAACAGAATTAACTGAAGTCTTCTTTGGATGGGCCTTATTGATTGCCATATTGTCCATATTTTTATTCAATAATGCTATCTGAGCAGATAATGCATTGAAAGACTCCAACTCATAAACTCCAGATTGCTTCTTGTTTGCAGCCTTTTCCCTTTCATTCCATCCAAAATCATTATTTGCCAGCAATTCGATGAAGTCATGAGCGTCATCTGGCTCCTTATCCATTATTGATCCTCCAACTGAGGAATCAATGTGCATTTTGATCTGAGGAGGCATGGCACTATAAAATGTCATCACAATGCTCTAAGATGCTATGCCATGGTGAGGACATCTTCTGATCAGCTCCTTAAACCTTTCCCAGCTTTCATATAATGACTCTCCATCCACATACTGAAAATAAGAAATCATATTTCTCAGTTTCACCATCTTCATGGGAGGAAAGTAGCGGGCTAAAAACTTCCTAACTAGATCTTCCCAGCTATTTATACATCCCGGTGGCAATGAGTATAACCAGGAATGAGCTTTGCTACTCAGTGAAAAGGGAAATAAGCAAATTTTAACTGCATTCTCTGAGACTCCATTGTGTCGAAATGTACTGCACAGATGCAGAAATGTGTTCAGATGCTGATTAGGATCCTCAGTAGCTCCTCGTCCAAACTTGTTCTGTTGAACCATTTGGATGAGTCCTGATCTCAACTTAAAGTTTTCAGTTGTTATTGCTGGTAAGTTGATAGCCTGTGGCATGCCATCAACTAGTGGGACGGAATATTGACGAAGAGTCATCCTCTCAGGATCTCCTCGTACATCATTGTCATTATTTTTGTTGTAGTGTTCTCCAGACATTATTACTCTTGACTCAGTTCTCGCTACTGATCTTGTTCGTGATCTAGATTGTCTAACAATTCTTTCTTGTTCAGGATCAAACTGCAAGTCTTGAGTACTTTTAGATCTTGTCTGCATACACTACACATTTGAACAAACAAATTTAAAACTGAAAAAGAATTTAATAAACCAAGTTAGCGCAGTTCAAAATAAATCTTAATCTTCAAAGAAAAATCCCCGGCAACGGTGCCAAGAAATTGATGGTTAATTTTCTAAAGACAGTAATGTTCACAGCAGTCAGACAGAAATCCTATCAATGTCTAATGTAGTATTTTAGATATCGTCTCCACAGAGATTGTAAGCTAAGAAGCATGATTAAGACTAAGATTTAAATTGAATTGCTAAAAAAATTCCTATATACAAAATGAATCATAAGAATCATAGAATTGATGTGAAGTAAAAGATACTAATGAAATTCATCCAATTAAAACTCAAGTCAGCACTCTATTCTGCAATTGATCTTAACAATGAATAAGTTGATTTGCTAAATCTGTTATCAATTAACTTCTCATGCAAGTTTCACCTTAAATCACAGATTTACCTTCTAGATCATCATCAGTGATCTGTTAAAAGATCTCTCAATTCAATTTAACAAATCCAAATTATATAGTTGCATATATCTCTATACTACAACCAATACAATTGATAAGCATAATATGTAGAAAAACAGATCTGTAGTCTATCTCTAGCACTACGATCCTCTGTTCTTAGATCTGAAACTTAATCGCCATCTCTGGTCTAAATCAAATCTCATAATAACAATATTACGTAACTCTTGTTCTTGTAATTCAATTAGCTCATGAAATCAAGTAGATCTGGCTATAATTGAACAAGAAACATTGCAATTGAAGTGATAATCAACATCAAAATTCAACAAATCAACAGAGCTTTTAGCTAGCACATCTACATCAGCATATCCAATCAAGTACAAAATAATCATCGACATGCTTAAGATCTAAATCTTACCAAGGAAGATTGAAGCTAGACTCTGTCACAGTTGTTGCTTCACAATCTTCAAGCTAAATCTTAATGATCAATCAGAAACAGAATACAAAACTTCTTTAAGAAACTTATCTGAAGATGTTGAATAAAGCGTATAGAAGAATCTTGAATTTCTCTTAAAGTATAACAGAATGTCAAAAGTAAAATCAATCGTCTAAACTTTCTACTCTCTAAAAACTCTACTCACTCTGCTTCATCTGAGCTCCTATTTATAGAGCTTGGCTCATTGGCAATTTTGAAATAAAATCAACAAAGAAACACAAATTGGCGAAGTAACATTTTTCCTCATTTATGTCGCCTGTTCCTTCGCCTGAACCAAACGACTTCTTCAAATCTCGCTTGTCCTGATCGCCAAGCTAACAATCTCCCTAGGCGAAATGTTCTTAATATAGCCATAGTATGTCGCTTGATACTCAGGCGAGTTGATATTCTTCGCCAAAATACTCTTCTAGTTAAAATCTTCTAGGCGATGTCTCATCAAATGTCGCCTGTTATTATCCTTTGACTTGGTGACATTTCTCCTTTATCGCCTCAGCTATCGCCTCAAGGCAGGCAAAGTTCAACCTTTATTGCTTTAATTTCTGCCAGGATAGCGACATACAAAGGCGAGGAGTTTCTGATTCGTCTTGCATGTTTTAATCTTCGAGGCAAAATCTTCTTTATATCGCCTGCTGCATCGCCCTCTACTCCAAATCATGGCGATGTCTTCAAGTGAATTTGTTTCTTAGCAAAATCATTTCACTAGTTTGCTGACTTTGGATGAAATTATGATTTGGTCATTCTTTCTTCTGAATTTGCATGTTTTAGCTTCTTTTCCACAACTTTTCATCCAAGTCCCTGTCTCAACAATAATAGCCTAGAATTAATATAAATGTATTTAATATCTTGTCATTTAAACTCAATTTCATTACATTCAAGCTCATAAAGTATGCTAAAACATAGGTAAATTCTAGACTTATCAGTAATGCCAAATGGTAAGCCACTAGTCCAATCCTCTCTAGAATTTCGTACGACTTTATGAAACGAGGTGCAAGTTTACCCCTTCTTTCGAATCTCATAACTTTCTTCCAAGGAGACACTTTAAGGAAGACCTTTTGCCCTACTTCATATTCAATTTCCTTCCGCTTCAAATCAGCATATGATTTCTGTCGGTCTGCGGCTTCCTTAAGTTTCTCCCCAATGAATTTCACCTTCGCCTCTACTTCTTGAATTATCTCTGGACCAACTATTTTGTCTTCACCCAACTCTGTCTAACACAAAGGAGTTCGACATTTTCTTCCATACAAAGCTTCGTAAGGAGCCATCTGAAAACTTTTCTAGTACGAATTATTATAGGAAAATTTTACCAACAGCAAATATTTCTCCCAGGTTGATTCAAACTCCAAAATGCAACACCTTAGCATGTCTTCCAGAATTTGAATAACTCTTTCAGATTGCTTGTCTGTTTGAGGGTGAAAGGCAGTACTGAGTTTCCGTCTTGCTCCCAACACCTCTTGAAATTTAGACCAGAACTTAGATGTGAATCGAGGGTCTCTATCAGATATGATTGATGATTGCACTCCATGCAATCTCACTACTTCCTTGATATAAATTTCAGCAAACTTTTCCATCGAATAATTAACTCGGATTGGAATAAAGTGAGCTGACTTGGTGAGTTTATCCATTACAATCCAGGCTGCATCATGCTTAGTTTGGGTTAATGGAAGTCCCAGCACGAAATCCATTGTCACCTCATCCCATTTCTACTCCTGAACTAAAATAGATTGCAATAATCTCGAAGAGACTTGATGCTCTACCTTCACCTGCTGACATATAAGACACTTCCCAACATATTTCACAATATCCCGCCTCATACCAGGCCACCAGTATAATGCTCGCAATTCGTGAAACATTTTGGTAGCTCCGCCATGTATGGAAAAAACCTGCTGATGCGCGTCCGCTAACAACTCTGCCCGAATTCCTTCTGTTTCAGGCACATACAATCTGTCCAGGAAATACAACCCATCATCATCCTTACAGTTCAATTCTTTCATTTTACCCTTTACCATCTTCTGCAATAAAATTGTCATCTCTTCACTGTCAACCTGTTGGTCTGCCAGAATTCACGCTTTAAAGGTCAACTTATCCACCAGTTCTGCCATAACTCCACCATCTACAATGTTCAATCACGCCATCATTGTTATCAGCGAATGTACTGACTTTCTACTTAAAGCATCAACCACTACATTAGCTTTACCAGGGTGGTAGTTAATCACAATATCATAGTTTTTCAAAAACTCCACCCACATGCGCTACCTTAAATTCAGCTCTTTCTGAGTAGGAAGGTACTCACCGTTGATATAAAACTTAGCACCGTAAAGATAATGTCTCCAAATTTTTAGTCCGAAAACTATAACCGCCAATTCTAGATCATGCGTTGGATAGTTGCATTTATAGGGCTTAAGTTGACACGATGCATAAGTTATAACCTTCCCTTCTTGCATTAGATCACAACCCAATCCATTCAACGAAGCATCACTGTAAATAACATAATCAATCCCTTCAATTTGCTGGACAAGAACAGGAGCTTCAGTGAGTAACTTCTTCAACAACTTAAATCGCTCTTCACATTTACTTGTCCATTCAAACTTTACCCCTTTATGTAACAGTTTGGTCAATGGACCGGCAATCGAGGAAAATCCTTTAATAAAGTGACGATAATAACCTACTAAGTCAAGGAAATTCCTCACTTTGGTCGCATTGGTTGGAAGTTTCCAAGCTACCACCGCTTTTATTTTATTAGGATCCACCCAAATTCCAACCTTCGTGATCAAATGACCCAAGAATGCTACTTCTTCTATCCAAAACTCGCATTTCGATAGCTTTGCATACATTTTCTTCTCCCTCAATGTTTGCAAGACTATTCTGAATGTGGGAAAAAGTAAAAAATTGAAACTTCTTCAAGTAGATCTTTTTGAACTTTTTCTTTAAAGGATATAGAATGTCCTTTACACCCCTATGACATATGATACATAACCTCACAAATTCTTATTTTGGTTTGCTTATTTTACATGTAAATACCATCATTTTAAGATATATAAAATTATGATAAATCAAAATTTTAAATCGATAATAAAATTTGACATATAAGATTGTAAAATCTTTATACAATACAATTTTGTTATATTTTATAATCCTTTATCTTCTATTATTATTATTATTATTCTATTATTATTATTATGAAAAAAAAATTTCAAGGCCACAAAAAGTTTAAGTCTATAATTAAATTTTAAAGTTTTCATTTCACTCCATAGGTCATTCACAGACTATGAGCGTAGTTCACAGATTCTGTGAACAGCGCGATTTCAGGGGTATTTTGGAAAATGGGATAATGCATATTTTGACCCATGAAGTTGACATAACTTTTCATGTGAACCCTTAAAATTTTCGAAGTTTCAACTAGACCCTCCAACTTGTCAAAAGTGTTTTAGTTAGACCCTTATTAAAGTTTTATGAGAACCAAATTCTATAAAAATTGAGGGTTGAGTTGAAACTTCGTAAAGTTTAAGAGTTTAACTGAAACACTTCTGACAAGTTAAAGAGTCAAGTTGAAACTTCGAAAAGTTTAAGGGTCCACATGAAAATTTATGCCAACTTAAGGGATCTAAATAAGTATTATCCCTTTGGAAAATTAGGCGTCTGGAGTGAAAATTAAACTTTTAAAAGTTGATTTTTGTAAATTTTTTTAAAATAAGTCTATAATTTTATTTTGATGTTTAAAATGCCCACTTAGAAGAATTATCACTACTATTATTATTATTTACTGTTAGGAAAATCGGGCTCGTCGCAGCGGAATTCGTCTCGATCAATAAGTAAACAAAATAAAAGACAAGAAACAAAATATTAACGCACCAAGATTACGTGGAAACCCAAAACGGGAAAAAACCACGGACGTCAGGACGGACAGAGATTTTCACTATGTAGCAAAAGATATTACAGCCACAACCAGAAAACACTCTCGAACTCAATTACAAGTCTCATCCAAGCTCACAAGAAAGAAACTCACAAGACACTCAGGATCTCTCAATTTGTGTCTCTACAATTGAAGACTACAACATCATATTTATAGTGAACAATGATTTACTTACCAAGTAAATCATAATAAACTAGGAAACGTATTATTACTAGAATTCCTAAAAAAGAGGAAAAGGATTCTTTCCTAATTGCAATTCTAATAAGACATAAATACAATTCCTAGTCAAATATAATACTTCCAAAACAGTCTTCAAATCTTTCACTTCCAAAAGAGTCTTCAAATCTTTCTCAGCTTCCAAATAAAGACTAGTATATTGAATACAAATTTTTGTCAAACCCTAACAAACCACCCCTTGACAAAAATTCCCTAAACTTGCGTCCCTTAAACGACGACCATGACTCTACATCGAGCCATCATATCCCACCATGAAGATATACACACTTAGGAACCATCAAACGATCCATCCTAAGATTTATTCCGGCACATGTCGATACAACCCTTGCTGATTAAATCATGGTGCAACTTCCTTAACTGGCTTTCAAGAAAGTTCATCAGCCATCGACATCTTATCCACCACACAACCGCATTAACGCCAGTCTAATGCCCATGTGCAAAACTTGTGGCCGCTAGAAGTACTACATCCTCTTTCATGGCACCATGGTGGTTAGCGACCTGCCATGAGGATGTACCCATTCCTCCTTAGAGGAAGTCACCTTCATCAGCTTCTAGCAAGGAGACACATGGAGTATCTCCATCAACAGAGTCCTTTGCTGAACTTGCTCCTTTACAATCCATCCTCAGATGTCCCTTTTGTCCACACTTCCAACACTGGATGTTCTTCTTGGAGTACCCATTCTTTCCATTCTTTTCTCGAGTCATCAGAATTGACTGATTATCAGAGTTATTATTTTCACTCTTCAGTCTTTTCTCTTCAGAGATCGACTTATTCGCAACCTCTGCAAAACTTACCGTCGAGTTTCCATGCATCAGGATCGGTTTTATATACTTGTATGAATCAGGAAGAGACCAGATCAATTTCAATGCCTTATCCTCGTCATCGATCTTCACTCCAATAGACTCCAACTCAGAGATGATCCCATTAAGTTCTGCCAGATGATCAGAAACTTTCGTACCTTCATCCATCTTCAATAGATGAAATTGTTCCTTCAGGTAGAATCGATTGCAGACGCTCTTTGCTTGGTACAACTCTTCAAGTCTTCCCCAAAGTTCTCTTGCAGAAGTTGTTCCTTGAATATTCGCAAGAACATTCTTGGCCAGACACAGTCGTATCAAACTTGCAGCTCTCTCATCGAGTTCCTCCCATTCATCGTCACTCATCAGGGATTTTTCGGACTTTTCAGACTTCTCTTTACCAGTTTCTTTTTCACCAGAGCTTTCAGAGACTACCGCAATTGTTCTCCCTTTCAACGCCTTTTGCAATCCATGTTGGATCAGGATATATTTGACTTGTACTTGCCACAAGCCAAAATTGATTTTTCCATCAAATTTCTCCACATCGAATCTTCCGGTGTACATCTTGCTTGTAGACATGTTTACTTCAACAATCGAAACTCACACGAACCTCGGCTCTGATACCACTTGTTAGGAAAATCGGGCTCGTCGCAGCGGAATTCGTCTCGATCAATAAGTAAACAAAATAAAAGACAAGAAACAAAATATTTACGCACCAAGATTACGTGGAAACCCAAAACGGGAAAAAACCACGGACGTCAGGACGGACAGAGATTTTCACTATGTAGCAAAAGATATTACAGCCACAACCAGAAAACACTCTCGAACTCAATTACAAGTCTCATCCAAGCTCACAAGAAAGAAACTCACAAGACACTCAGGATCTCTCAATTTGTGTCTCTACAATTGAAGACTACAGCATCATATTTATAGTGAACAATGATTTACTTACCAAGTAAATCATAATAAACTAGGAAACCTATTATTACTAGAATTCCTAAAAAAGAGGAAAAGGATTCTTTCCTAATTGCAATTCTAATAAGACATAAATACAATTCCTAGTCAAATATAATACTTCCAAAACAGTCTTCAAATCTTTCACTTCCAAAAGAGTCTTCAAATCTTTCTCTGCTTCCAAATAAAGACTAGTATATTGAATACCAATTTTTGTCAAAACCCTAACATTTACAACTTAGAGTTTTTTTTTTTCATGGAGTAAAAATATATAATATTCATATTTTAATTGATTTTATTGAAAAAATAATCAAATCAAACAAAAAGTATAGTTAATATATATATATATATATATTATATAGATAGTATTTTACTCAATTCCCAATTTAAATTTAAAATTTAAATAAAATTGTGTGAAATTCCTATATCATATCAACAAATATATGAAGATTTAAACCATAAACAAACAAGTATACTCCAAATGCAAATAAATGAAGAGATTCTCTATAAATTCATTCGAAGAAGAGTGATAATGAACTGGTGGGAGAAAAATTGTTTTCGAGAAATTGAAATGGATGATATATTTACTTAATTTTAATTTTTTAAAATTTATTTATTTTAAATAATTATATCTAATATCTTTTAAATAATTAAAATATTTTAAATTATTTTTAAAAATAATATTTCCAATTACTACCTCTACCTCTTTTATTTTATTCTTTTATTTTATAACAGGGGTGAAATTATATAAGAAATTTTGGAACACAGATACAAATACAATACCGACCGTGGGCATACGTTCATATTTAACGCGTGTTTTGATTGACACATGCTTTAATACTGTACATCGTACTTCGCCGCTGTGGAGTGGACTCCACCATTTCATTTTCATTTCAACCATTCATTCTTGATATTCATATAAAACATCCCTTTCCAACAATGAGAATTGCATTCTTTTCATAAGCGGCGAATTCAAATTCAACGAATTTCAAAATGTATAAAAATTAAATTGAATAAAATTTTAAAGTGAGAGAATAATATAACAAAACTGTTATAATATGAACCAATAAAATGACTGGATTTTTTTAAAAAACTTTTAATAACACCAAAGCAATCAAAATATACATGACTGGCTTTTATATAGACTATGTTAGGACTACCCATGTTTTTTTTTCAGATTTTTTATTAAATTTCTCATTTTTAAAATAAGGTTTTTCGACTAGCAGTTCAATTAATTTTTTAAAATAATATTTGGTAAAATATTTTAATTAATTTATAAAATTTAAATATTATAAGACATTATATAAATATCATTATTTTTTAATTGAAATAAATTAAATCAATTCTTAAAATTATATTAAAAAATCAATTTATTAATTAATAAAATCAATTTTTTTTATTTTATAGAAAAATAAATTACCTTTAATTTTATTTTTTAAAAATCAATGAGGAAATTTTTAATAATTATATAATAATAGTGTTATAAATAATAAAAAATAAAACACTCCCTAAATTTTTCTTTAATTTTATTAAAAACTCTAAATTAATGGCTTCATAATAATAATAATAATAAAATAACTAAATAAATAAGTAAATAAAGGACATTACTAAAATCTCGTATGGAGGGTGAAGAGAAAGAAAAGATGTGCCGTATTTTAATTTAAAATCTCGTTAAACAACAAATATGTCCAAATGTACAACTAGATTCTCTGAAAGTTCCGTTTTTTAGTCACTCAGAAATAAATCATGTTCAGGCTTCCAAAGTTTTGAGTGAAGAGCGATATCATGGAGACATTAATTGATAAGGTAGATGTAAACTGAATTCGTGCAAGAGTTTTAAAATTTATATGGTACATGAAACTGGAAGACACATATTATTTCCGGATTGTTGACAATCCTGACGCTCACTCCATTCATTATCGTCTTTTAAATTACTTCCGTGGATCTTCTTCATAATATGGTTTAAAAAAAATTCAAACAAGTTGAGATAATGAGAGAAAGAATTTTATTAAAACTACATTATCAAAATTCTAGATTTGAAGAAAAAATTAAACGAATTAAGATAATGAGATAAAGAATTTTATTAAAACTATACTGTTAAATTTTTTAATGTTCTCCATTATTCTATCGTTGATGAAAAAATTAAAACAAGGAAATTTTTTTATTAAAACTATAGTACTAACTTTTTGATGCAATTATAATATTAAAGATATAATTGAAAAGATATGCGGTATTTAAAATTTTGGCATGTTGTATTTAACACTTTTAGAAATAAATAAATAAATAAATATATATATATTTCTTTGCGGTTTTAACAATGTCGAAACACAATGGTTATATATATATATATATATTTCTTTGCGGTTTTAACAATGTCGAAACACAATGGTGAGTTACATATGGAGGAAGCCTCATAGGCCCAACTTGTTCATATATTTTAGTACAAAACTACATATTGTGGGTTAACCAGTCACTATATATGAAATTTTGCAACGTTGGATGTGATAAGAACTATATCACTATCACTCTGTGTTTGTGGTTCATTTTAGAGGATATCATGTTGTCGTTAAAAACGTGTTTTTGTAGTATACAGTGAACCAGAAAAAAACTTGCAGATTAAATGAACTAAACGTACAACGACACTCCACCTGTTCCATTCAATTGCCCAATCTCTATTTCTATAAAAAAAATACAAGCCCTTTCAATATAATACAAGACAACACCATACAATAATTCACCCTTTCCACTTGTATTCTTCTCTGAAGTGGGGTTTAAATTCAACCAAATTCAAAACATGTAGAATTTAATTGAATGAAGTTTTAATGTCGAAGTATAATACAATGAATCCAACTATTTTGACTTCATAGAATTTGTTCATCCTATATGCATACTACGCAATCAACATACAAACAATAAGCGGAAAAGGAAAGAGAGATTACTATCAATTGGTCGACGACCGTTCAGTTCACCGGCTAAGAACCCCAATTGCTCTTCTAGAACACGAACGCGGAATCTCTTCAAAACTTAAACTCTTGGAAACCTTGGAGTAGGTTTCACTTTGCAAACACTGTTTGCAATTCACGTTTCAGAGAACGCTCTGAGATGTGAAGTTTTTGGGATGATTGAATGAATGAGAGGAGGACTCTATTTATAGTAGTCCTTGGCTAGTTCACTTGAACTAGAACTCATTTGAATTCAAACTCTTGAAATCTAATCTCTGGTATCTTACTAATCCATTGCTTAATGGACAAGTAAGTGAGATCTGGGCCGGGCCTATCTTGGGTGGACCTATCACCCAGGCCCAAAAGCCCCAAGCCCATATTTATTTAAGGCTTGGGCCAGCCCATATTCATTATAAGTCCAACATTCTCCCACTCACACAAGAGAGGTATAGCCCACTAAGGACTGTCAAGGCTTAAACAGAGAAAGCACGCGTCGTTCAATCAATTGGTTTTATACGGCAAATAACCGGTGTGACCAAATGAACCAGTTTCTTCAATAAAGAAGAACAATCTCGAAATTCACTTCATATCCCAGACTACCATGATTTGAATTCACTTCAGACATGTTCGGTCCCAAACGAACCAATGTTCTGAAAACATCGAAGTACTTCTAATCACAACTGTGTTCCCAAGAACCACAGTCCGCTAGCGTGTGATTTAAATAGTGTGAATACAATCAGAGTCTTCCAATTCGTTCTTGTCCCAAAAGTCGATGAAAGTAACCGACATCACGGTCATGTCACATAGGCCGAATTTACCATAGCCATAGAAAGACACGCCAATGACACAGTCATTACCCCAACACTCCGGATACAAAAGAGATTGTACTAAGGATAAATAAATATGGGACCTTGCACGATAAGGAGTAGGGACTATTCTCAAACTTATCTCCCATAGGGTCACCTTATAGCTCGCACGGTATAAAAGCATGCGCGACAATGAACCTTACCTCTACGTTAGGCGCGTATGTCTATTATGATAGTTCATTGTCCGGACGATAGCACAAAGCTATTCCTCAGACTTGATCACTCCCACTTTCCAAGTGTGATGACTCAAAAGTCTAGTCCGGCTTGTCAGGTCTCATGATTGTGGTTCTCATGAGCGATTCTCAATCCATGTTGGAGAATCTCATCTTGACGACCACGTCAAGGCGATCATATTATACACCCCTCTTAGTTCATGAAACTCCTATTCAGAACATGAGTGTATAGATCTCATCTTGCATTATCACCGGATAATCAAGGTAACTGCGCGTGCAAGTGCGCAAGTTTCTCAAACTTGACGACATACTCTCAGATGAATCAACTCTCTATATGCCAGAAAACATATAAAGATAAACAATTATCATTAAAACATAGGCATAACAATCCAAGACATTACAATCTACGTAGACCCAAAGACCTAGAATGCTTGACAAAAACATCTCTAGTTACAGCCTTAGTAAATGGGTCTGCTACCATATCATGTGTAGATATATATCTGACTGCTACATGCTTCTTTGTCACTATATCCCTGACAAAGTGGTACTTAGTCTCTATGTGCTTAGACTTACTGTGATACTTAGCATCCTTAGTGTAGGCAATAGCTGCCTGACTATCACAATATACAGTGACTCGCTTTGGCTCACTCTCAGTTAGGTTAAGGTCATCTAAGAACCTTTTGAGCCAGACAGCTTCCTGCACAGCCACCGAGCAGGCTACAAATTCTGCTTCCATGGTGGACAATGCTATGCAAGTCTGCTTCTTGCTACTCCAAGAGATAGCTCCATGACTCAGAATGAAGGCATAACCGGAAGTTGACTTCCTCTCATCTAAGTCGCCACCCCAATCAGCGTCAGTGTAACCCACTAGATGGCTTTCACCACCTTGGTAACATAGAGCATAATCTGATGTTCCTTTTAGATATACTAGAATCCGTTTCACAGCAATCCAATGCTTTTGTCCTGGATTAGACTGATACCTGCTTACCAGTCCTACTGCATAGCAGATATCGGGCCTTGTACACAACATAACATACATCACGCTGCCGATGGCATTTGCATATGGAACTTTCTGCATCTTCTCACGCTCTTGCGGAGTTTTAGGGCACATCTCAAGACTCAAAGTCTCCCCTTTTGCAATGGGTGTATCCATAGGTTTGCAATTAGCCATATGGAAACGTTCAAGGATTTTTTGAATGTAGAGCTCTTGCAATAAAGCCAATAGCCTCTTACTTCGATCCCTTGAAATCTTGACTCCTAATATATAGGCAGCCTCACCCATATCCTTCATCTCAAAAGTTGTCGACAACCAGTTCTTCGTTGACATTAGAATGTCCTTGTTGTTGCAAGTCAAGAGAATGTCGTTTACATATAATGACAGTAACACAAAACCGTCACTGGACTTCTTCACATAAACACAATGGTCTTCTTGTGTCATTTGGAAACCATATGACAACACCGAGTCATGAAATCTCAGGTACCATTGCTTGGAGGATTGTTTGAGTCCGTAAATGAACCTCAAGAGTTTACACACTTTCTCTTCTTTGCCTTTAGTTATAAAACCCTCAGGCTGTTCCATGTAAATCTCTTCCTCCAGTCCACCATTGAGGAAAGCGGTCTTGACATCCATTTGATGCAATTCCAAGTCCATATGTGCGACTAAGGCCAAGATTAGGCGAATAGAAGCGAATCTCACCAAGATTATGCCCTCAAGTTGGGTATAGCCTTTCGCCACCAATCTTGCCTTGTATCTCTCGATCGAACCATCAGCCTTCCGTTTAATACGAAGGACCCATTTATTTCCGATGGCTCTACGTTCTGGCGGTAAGTCAACCAAGTCCCAGACATGGTTACTTTTCATCAATTTCATTTCCTCATCCATGGCTTTCATCCATAGATCCTTGGCGGGTGAATTGAGAGCGTCCTTTATGTTCTTTGGTTCATCACCATCGTGTGAAGCCATCATGAACGTTTCCCCTTCAATCTTATAACGTCTTCGGGGAATGGGGATTCTTCTACTTCTTCGATTCGATGACTCATGCATCGAAGAATTAGGAATCTGTGTACTCCCACTGTCATGTACCAGTGGAGCTGATTCTTCAGGCACTTGTTCACTCCCACTATGATCAATATCCATCTGTGGAGGAACTAAGTCCTCTGATTCGTTTTGTTCAAAGAAGGAAGTCTCTCTTTCTACTTCACCCCTCTTGGGGAATTCATTCTCAAGGAACACAACATCACGTGACTCTAATTCTGAAATGGTACCATCTGAATTTTCTCCTATTAGTACATATCCTTTGGATTGCTTGGGATATTTTATGAAGATACATCTTTTACCCCTCGCACCTAGCTTCCCATATGGGCTAGAAAGATCATGTACATAACACGCGCACCCCCAGGGTCGCATATAGGAGAGGTCAGGTTTTCTACCTGTCCATAACTCATAGGGTGTAGTAGTCATTGATTTCGTTGGAACCTTATTCAATATGTGGGTCGCTGTTAGAAGTGCATCTCCCCAATAAGATATTGGAAGATTTTCTTGTGCCATCATCGATCATACCATTTCTAACAGTGTTCTATTCCTCCTCTCGGCAACTCCGTTTTGCTGAGGAGTCCTGGGAATAGTCAACTATCTCACTATACCTTTCTCTTGACACAACGTCTTAAATTGGTCAGATAGATACTCTCGGCCTCGGTCAGTGCGTAGCACTTTAACAGTCCTATCTAATTGATTCTCAACCATAGCTAAAAATTTTCCAAAGCAATCTAAAGCTTCTGACTTATGGGAGATTAGATAGACTATACCGAAACGAGTGAAGTCATCTATGAAGGTAATGAAATATGATGCACCACTTCTAGCCCTAACATTCTTAGGTCCACATATGTCCGAATGAACTATCTCTAAAGGAAAAATGGCCCTATTTGCCTTTCCAAAAGGTTTTCTAGTGGTCTTCCCAGCTAGGCAATGATAACAGACTGGCAACTCGATCTTATTATAAGATCCTAAAATCCCCTCTTTTGCCAATCTGTTCATTCTATCTTGTCCTATATGACCAAGTCTAGCATGCCAAGTGGAAATATCAATATCACCAGATGCAACAAGAGTAAAACTAGTATCACTATCGACATAAGAAGGGTTCATATAATCATCAATGCAAAGATAAATAAATCCATCAGCCATTCGTCTAGAACCAATAAAAACAAAGTCATAATACAAACTCAAAACTTTCGATTCAAACACAAGTTTATATCCAAAAGTCATCAAAATAGAGACCGAAACGAGACTACGTCTAATCTCAGGAGCGTAGAGGACATCATGTAGTAGTAAAACGTGGCCACTTTGCATCCTCAGTTTGCAAGTGCCGATCCCTTTTACTTCAACTCGAGAGTTGTTCCCCACATATATCCATCTAGTACCACGCGGTATGCGTCGGTACTCTACGAACGCTTTTCTGTCTCTAGCTACATGGTCGGTTGCCCCTGAGTCTACAATCCACATAGAATAACTCGACAAGCAAAACGGTGCTAGAAAGAAAAATATTAGACATATTGAGATCAGAATAGGATACCTCCTTTTTCGGCTCGGAACAATCACGAGCGAAGTGTCTCATCTTGTTACAATTGTAACATTTGATCTTTCCCATGTCTCTTTTCTGCCCCTTTCCACGTTTGGCCTTCTTTCGAGGGTTTTTGGTCCCGGGCTTAGCAGGATTCCTCGAATCCTTATCTTTCTTGCTGCTCTTATTACCCCTCTTGCGCTTAGCATTACTGCCCCTACGCACATTTGAATCAGCCATGTAAAGCTGACCAGAGGATTTTGCCGCCTCTAAGCGCTCGTCCTCAAGTTCCACATGACGGGAGATATCATCAAACGTTTTGATGTTATCATTATGTGTCATGTTTATCTTCATGTTTTCCCAATTGTTTGGGAGGGACCTTATCACTGCCTGCACTTGTTGCTCGTCCGTTAGGACATGACCAGCTGATTTCAACTCGCAGATCATGTTAGCCATCTCACGAAGATGGTAGCGTATAGTATGATCACCGCGCTTGCGATAAGTATCAAACTTAATCGTCAGCCGTCGGAGCTTGGTGGTTGAAGTCCCACCATATTTGTCCTTCAGTGCTACCTACATAGCCTGTGCAGTGTGGTAATCTTCAAAAGCACACATCAAATCATCAGCCATGCTAGATAATATGGTGATGTGCGCAATGCTATTCTTGCGCTTCCAGGACAAATAGGCATCCATATCACGCCTCGCTTGTGCAGTGGAACCATGCGCTGGTTCGACCATCGTGTTTGAAAGGGTCTCGAGAGCTTCTTGCTCCGGATATACTGGATCTTGCGATGCCAGATATCGTAGTTGTCTCCATTGAGTTTGTCACCCTTGTTCAACTCAGCGACATTAGACTTAGTAGCAGAGGCCATCACTGACAAGCACCAAAAAGATACATAAGACCATCTATGTTTAATCTAGCATAATCATCTGATAGTAGTATAAATGCACTAGCTAAAACAATAAAAAAACTCATCGAATTAATCTGAGGGGGAATCGGAGAAGATAGGCAATCTACCCAATCACCATCCTTATCCTCAAACTTCATCAACTTGTTAATCATGCAGTGTGCAAACAAGTTCTAAGCATGCAAGCCTAGAGCATCCACTAAATTATTCAACAACCAAGGAATAATCATAAAGAATTCATGTTATAAAAAAATATATCTATAATATATTAAATAAAAACTGTATACTAATCAGTTCTAAACAAAACATGAATAATCTTTTAAAAAGATATATGGTCTATGGATAGTCCCCTGGGTCCCAATCGGATGGTGTGAGAGGGGTGTACTCGGGCTCAGTAATCACACTATCGCCATCCTGAGCCTCGTCAGGTATCTCGGGTTCGTCGCCATCCAAATCGACGACTTCCATCTCTTCGTCGCCATTCCACTCGGCGACCTCCTCCTCCTCTCCAGCCCCCTAGGCTTCGTACTCTTCTTCATCAACCCACTCGGGGATCTCTCCTTCACCAGCCCATTGGGCAAGCTCATCTTCCAGAGGTTCGTGCTCATCTTCGAACTCATCATCTGCCTCATTTTTCTGCTGCAACTCAGCTTCGGCAGCCGCTTGCTGCTCTGCAAGTATGTCATCCATGAAGTTGATGTTCTCTCCAGGCACATAAGCTCCATGCACATGCGGAAACAGTGGAGGTGCATGAGCTTGAACAACCGGGTGTTGCTCAGGAAAAGGAGGAACAAAAGCTTGAGCAACCGGAAGATGCTCAGGATACATTGGGGCCGGTGATGGAACCATCGGTGGATGCTGAGGAGGCGGTGGACCGAAATAATGTCCCACCGGGGGGTTTGGATGGGGAAAAGGATGTGCCCATCTAAAACCCATCGGCTGATGTGGAAGTGGAGGTGGTGGAGCAGCCGGATGCAGCTGCTGGACTGGGTAAGCAGGTCCAAAAGGAGGTGACACCATCATTTGAGGAAGATTTGGAGGAAATATATAGACGAGAGCCGGTGCAAGGTGCCTGTTTGGATACTGAGCAGCCCTCTCAGCGGGGACCCAGAAGTCGTTGTCCACAACATAACCATATCTATGAACCATAACCTGTGCAAAACAAAAATGCTCATGCCATAAGCATGCAAACGGCATTAGTAAATTAATAAAAATAATAATTAAATGCCATAATAAATAGAAAATAATATTTCCAAAAATTTTCCACGAAATTGCATGCTCAAAATATTAAAAAATGGCATATAAAGGTTAGGTTTTAAATAAAATTAAAAACCAAAAAATTTGGATTTTTTTTTTTTTTTGAAAAATTTTCCGGTCGCCAGCGGCGGCGCGTGGCGGTCACGCGCCGCCGGAGGTTGGCGATTGACCGGCGACGCGCCGGCCAGTGCTGGGTGGGTGCTGCACGCGCCGGTGACACGTGGCACGCCGAGGCGTCGCCGCGTGTCACAGGTGCGTCAGCCGCACAATCAGCATTTGGGCTGACGTGGCTGCCACGCACGCGGCCACGTCAGTGCTGACCTGTGCGCCACGCGGCACGAGGTGTCAGCTTGCCCAGTCAACAAAAAGTGCTGACTAGGACGCTGACTGGGAGCAGGCCGCCCCTTGTGCGCCTCACGCGCCCGCCTAGCGCGTGAGGTGCACGCGCCGCCTTGCCGTGGTGCGACGGCGGTCGGGCCGGTGGCCGTTTGCTCCTCTCGCCGTCCTTTTTCCAGCCGTGCCGTCGGTTGTCGTCTTCGGAGCTCCGGTCGTCGACGGTAATTGCACTCTCCGAAGCTGTGACTGGTCAAAGTAGCTCAACAAGAAAAACATTAGTGCTGTTTGGGTTTGATTCGTTCCAATCTGTCCCCAAACTTCAGAAGGCCATAATTCCTTCGTTTCTCATCGAAAAAATTCATATTATATATCGACGGATTCATTATTCGAAGACAAATCCAACGATATATAATTTGCATGTTACAAAAATTCGAGTAATAAATTAAAGCTCAAACAAGGTCACGAAAATCACATGCAAAATACTATTTCCAGCACGTAGTTTATATTTCATTCAAGCAAAAATAACGAGAGCGTAATTATTACGACCAACAACGGTAATATAGACAGGCTCTGATACCAATGTTGATTCTATATTCATACTACGCAATCAACATATAAACAATAAGCGGAAAAGGAAAGAGAGATTACTATCAATTGGTCGACGATAAATCTCCTGGAAATACCGTTCAGTTCACCGGCTAAGAACCCCAATTGCTCTTCTAGAATACGAACGCGGAATCTCTTCAAAACTTAAACTCTTGGAAACCTTAGAGTAGGTTTCACTTTGCAAACACTGTTTGCAATTCACGTTTCAGAGAACGCTCTGAGATGTGAAGTTTTTGGGATGATTGAATGAATGAGATGAGGACTCTATTTATAGTAGTCATTGGCTAGTTCACTTGAACTAGAACTCATTTGAATTCAAACTCTTGAATTCTAATCTCTGATCTCTTACTAATCTATTGCTTAATGGACAAGTGAGATCTGGGCCGGGCCTATTTTGGGTGGACCTATCACCCAGGGCCAAAGGCCCCAAGCCCACATTTATTTAAGGCTTGGGCCAGCCCATATTCATTATAAGTCCAACAGAATTAGTGGCGTGAAATTTATGCCTGTGCCGCCTGTGTGTGAGCATCTACAATGCAACAATTGTGCCCTCCCACTTACCATGAAAAAGTGAGTTTGCTTGTCCCAAGCATTGTGCATCGAAAAAAAAAAGTGGGACGCGTCCCAACAAATTGGGACCGTCCCAGTTTTTTTTTTTTTATTACATTATTATTTTTAATATAATAAATTATATTTAAAGTATACATCCATTATCAATTTATGGTTACCAATTAAATATTATAATTCAATCATTTTATCGTTATCAAATAAATATATAATTGTCTATTATCAATTATTAAATATTTAAAAATAATATTAAAAAATATTATATTTTAATTTTTAATATTAAAATTAATAAAATAATATATTGGATCACAACTAGGACATAAGCTGTCCCTCAGCATTGGAGATAAATTTAGTGAGGACAGTTTTAAGTCTCAATTGCTGATGTGGTAGAACTGGGACTCAAAACTGTTCTTGTACATTGTACATGCTCTAAAAGGCTGCGATTTTTACAGTTTTAAATATATTAACTTCGCAGCTTCGCTCACAAATTTTTATGCTATTTTAATTAATATCTGATTATACTTGTCCGTATTCGTAAATATTTTCATTCATAAAAGATAAAAATTAAATAAAATTATTATAGTTAGTAAATAATAATAAATACAATGTTAAGATATAAATTATTTTTCATTAAATTATATACAAAGTCGAGACGTAAACAATATATTAATGTATTTCAAAAGCTGGATCCATAAAAATACTATTAAATAAAAATTAATCATAAAAATACTATTAAATAAAAATTAATCATAATATAATCCCAATGAAATATAAATCATATGATGGTAATTTATAATCATTTTTAAACAATTATATATATGAACAATTGGTGATTTATTTATATTTATTATATTTTATATATTTGAAAATATATAGTTAATATTTATTATAAAATAATAATAATCTACTAATAAAAACCTTAATAAATTGTCTAAAAGTTCATAAAATAAAATTTTGAATTATATATATAAAGATTATGTTTAGCATCAGATTTTCAATTAACTATTAAATTATATTTTAAATTTGTTGTTAAGTTAACTTTCGGAGTGAATGCTTGGTATTAATTTTAATTTTTAAATTCACTGTTACATATAAAAATACTAAAATTTATTATAGATATAAATATAATTCAAAATATAATAATATAATTAATTATAAAAATAAATATTAATAAAACAAATTACTACGAGAGTTTGGATTTAAAGCTATCTCTGATAGCATTCTCTAACGGTATCTTAAACACTAATTGAAATATTAAACACAATTTTAATCTCTGTTACTAATAGAATTATGTATATTCTTCCTAAAATCGTTCCAAAATTAGGAACCGAACCGAAACTGGCACTAGAACAGGAAAGAAGTCATATAGAAATATATCAAAACTATCGGTAAACATTATATTTTTAGGTAGTGGTTCTAGTTCCTTGATTGGAAACGGATCGGAACTGGACTTGAACTAGAATTGGTACCGAAATTGAATCAGAACAGAAAAAGAAATCGAGAAAAGAGCCTATTTTTCTAAAATGTAATACATATATTTTTTTTGGTGCTCATATGTATTAGGCTTAGGTTTTGCTTTATTATATCGATTTTGAAATGATTATCTTATAAGTATAAATTTGAAAAATGGTGATCTCACGAGTTTTATTATTATTATTATTATTATTATTATTATTATTATTTTATAATTGGATAAATTGTAAAAAGTTCCGTTATTTTTTCAAAATCAGTACTAGAGCCGTACTTGAACTGGTAATAGAATCAAACCGAAACTAGTACTAAAATCGATACTCATTCTAAATACCAATGGTATCATTATCGGTTACTAAAAAATAGGGAGCAGGTTATTTAGTTTTGACACCGGTTCCTTCAAGGAATCAATATCAGAATCAGTCTCTAGTTACGCAACTTTTTTTTAGAACAAAGTTAATTTAAAATTTAAATACTATAAAGTGTTAATTGAATTTTTTTACCAAACACACTAAATTTGCGAGGATTTTATATTTATTTTATTTTTATATATATATATATATTTATATATATTAAGAACTTTTTATTATAAATTATAAAAAATTTTAAAAGTAAACTTTTTAAATTATGGTTTTCATTCATAAACCTTTAAAATATATTTTTACATATTAAGTCTAGTTTTCAAAAATGTCCATTAAATTTATGCACTGCATTTATTTGTTTTTTTAAAAAAAAATTAATTTAAAAGTTTGTAACATATATTTTAAACAACTTAAATTTAAAATAAACTTAAAAAATTTTAAATAAATAAATAAATAAATAACATAGAGATGAATGATGAATTTAATAAACGAAAGGTTAAATAAAATTATCTAAAATTTGAACCACAGTCTTTAAAATCGAATAAAGAATATGTTATTTTCAGTGGCCATATGATCACTAATAACCACACTTGCTTTTACCTATACAATGAAAGGCGTAAATACACTGGGGTCACCTGGCCCACGTCGGTCCGCCTATGGATCAAGATTGGAGGTTTTGTTATTGCGGTTGTGTTTGGGAGTGCTTTAAATTAAAAAATAATTATTTAATTCGTTTTTGAATTAATTTGATGGATGTTTGAGAAGAAGATTGCTTAGTAATTAAATTATGAGATGAGTGAGATATTTATATTTGGTAAATATAAATAAGTATTATGAAATTACTAAAAGTATATACACTTTATTATTATTATTTTTTTTATAGTTGTTTTAAGTTTAATATTTTTTATATTTTTTTTTTAAAAATGTTTCTTGACTTTTATATCTTAATTATTATTATTAATCTATTACATATTGGAATAATTAGAAGTGCTTATTTGGTATTAAGGAAAATATAGTAATTAGGTTGTAATTATCTTTTGCCATATTTAGATGATTAGCTTTACATGTATATAGCTAGTTGTTAGCCTTTGATTTAGGAACTGACAAGATTTGTAATGTGTATATATACGTGGTCTTCCCACACAAGAAATACATTCCTTCATCACAAAATTCTTTCTCCACTTTATTTTAGATGGTATCAGAGCACTGAGTACTGATCTTGGTGTTCTACATAAAGCCTTCTTCTTAATTTTGCCTATCATCTTACGTTGATCATCATCAGCCATGGTCGACAACACTCTTAATTCTGGAAAAACTGGCGAGATGTCAAAGATCTCCACCACGGATCCATCACACTCATATTACCTACATCACTCAGAGCAACCGGGTCATATGATTGTTCCTGTCAAGTTGAATGGTCTCAACTATCCATTCTGGAGCAAATCAATGACTCATGTCGTGACAGCAAAAAGAAAAATCGGTTTCATAGACGGATCCTTCAAAAAGCCATCGCCGACATCAGAAGATTTTGGGCCATGGAATCAGTGCAACAGCATGATCCTTTCATGGCTTACACATTCTGTTGAACCCAATATTGCCTCAGGAATTGTTCATGCAAAAACGGCTCAACAAGTGTGGGAGGATTTGAGAGACCAATACTCTCAAAGGAACGCGTCAGCTATCTTCCAGATCCAGAAATCAATAGCGACGATGTCTCAAAGTACCATGACTATACCTGTTTATTACAATAAAATTAAGACCCTGTAGGAAGAATTGACACTTACCGAACTTCTCCAACATGTGACAAAGCCGGTGCACATATTCTTCAATGAGAAGAAGATAAATTAATGCAGTTTTTTATGGGACTTAATGAGTCTTACAAGGCTGTCCGATCTAATATTTTAATGATGGTTCCCTTGCCCAATGTTCGTCATGCCTATTCACTACTTGTACAGGAATAAACTCAACGACAAGTTTCCTCTGAACCAGTTGACAACTTTTCCATAGCAACTGCTATACACGGTCATTCTAAGCCTCTAAAAGATAAGATCTATGAACACTGCCATCGTTCAGCACACTCGATCGACGAATGCAGAACACTCAAGTATCACTACAAATTTTGTGGCAAAAGGGGTCACACGGCGAACCGATGCCAGCTCAAGAATGGTGGCCATAATTCTCGTTTTTCCTCAAATCGCAATAATAAAAATGGTAGATCCAATGGTCCTGCAACACATGCAGCTGATTCCTCCTCCACAGCCGGCGCAGAAAATTCCCAATTTTTGCAAAATTTCTCTGCCGAATAATTACAACAATTGGGACAGGCGCTATCTGCAGTAGGCCAGAATCGCGCATCTTCTGGTAATGGTGATGTATTTGCAAATACAACAAGTCAGTTCCCTATGCCCCATGTTTACTCTAATTCATCTTTTGCTAGACCGTGGATCCTTGATAGTGGCGCAACGGATCATATAGCATCTGATCTAGCGCTCCTCTCAAACACTACTCTACATTCATCACCACTTGTTAATTTACCCACCGGTGCAACTGCAAACATCACCCACTCTGGCACTGTTTTATTTAACACTCACCTTACTTTAAATCATGTACTTTGTGTACCATCGTTCAATCTAAATCTTATGTCTAACAGTAAATTAACCTCAGCCCTTAAATGTTGTGTAATGTTCTTTCCTGATTTCTGTCTTGTGCAGGACTTAGCTACGGGGAGGATGATTGACTCGAGTAAACAACACATAGGTCTCTACTACATGATGCCTTCCAATCCCTCTGCCATTTGTATCTCTCATCCTTCACAACTCTGGCATCAAAGACTCGGTCACCCCTCTCCAGCTCGCCTCAAATCTGTCCTTCACTCTATAAATATTAATACCAATGCTCATGTACCCAATACTTGCACTATCTGTCCCATGGCAAAACAGACACGTCTTTCTTTTCCTTTTAGTTCCATTACAACTAAGTTCCCTTTTGATTTATTGCACTGCGATGTTTGGGGTCCACATAAAGTTCCAACATATTCGGGAGCTAGATACTTTCTAAGCATTGTAGATGATTACAGTCGTTATACTTGACTCTTTCTCACGAATAATAAATCTGAAGCATCTTCCTTGAGCGATTTGTGCAATTTGTTGACACACAATTTCATACTATTGTTAAAACAATTCGGGCAGATAATGGTGCGGAGTTTTTCCCTATTAAAAATTTTCTCCACACTTATGGCATTGAATTTCAACATTCATGTATCTACACCCCCCAGCAAAACGGGGTTGTTGAGCGCAAACACAGACACATACTTAATGTTGCACGCTCACTACTATTCCAGTCTCATGTCCCGCTTCGCTTTTGGGGTGAGTGTGTCCTTATGGCTGCATATATCATAAATCGCCTTCCATCTCCCTTGCTTTCTAATAAATCACCATTTCAAGTTTTGTACCAAAAACCTCCCTCACTTATACACCTTCGCATATTTGGGTGTCAATGTTATGCCACTAATGTTCAACCTAAGCAAAAATTTGATGCAAGAGCATATAGATGTGTCTTCATGGGGTATTCTCACGGTCAAAAGGGTTACAAGTTATATAGTCTCACCTCCAACAAATTCATTGTTAGTAGAGATGTGGTGTTCCATGAATCTGTCTTTCCTTTCTCTTCTTCCCATATACCTGAAACACTGACTCCTCCTGCTACCTTTCAGCCTTCTATCAATATGAACACACCTGTTCTGCCATCATCAACATTACATGCTCCTCATACTCCTATTCCGCTGCATCATTCTGGAAATCCAGACTCTCATTTTCCTTCTCACAACTCATCCTCAAAACTTTCATCACCAAATCTAATTTCTCCATTTGTAGAAGAAAATTCCCATACAGCCTTACCTCAATCAGACACTGAACATCCTCTAATCGAATCTTCTTCACCTTTCCCATCACCCACGCCCGAACCAGAGTTACGTCATTCCTCTCGGATCACACAAACCAATCATTCAACCATTGGCTCAAGTCTACGCCCCAGCACAAGGTATCCTTTATCATCTTATATGTCATTTTCATGTTTTTCATCATCTCACCGCTCTTTTCTAGCATTTGTGTCTACCCATACAGAACCTACTACATATGAACACGCTGCCTCTGATCCACACTGGCAACAGGCAATGCAAGATGAACTTGCGGCCCTTGAACGAAACAAAACCTGGTCCATGGTACCTTTTCCTCCAGGGTATAAGGCGATTGCTTGTCGATGGGTATACAAAATTAAATATAATTCTACGGCTCAATTGGTTGCTAAAGTTTTACGCAGGTGGAAGGTATTGATTATAAGGAGACATTTTCTCCCACTACCAAACTTACCACTCTTCGTTATTTATTGACAGTTGCAGTTGTTAGAAATTAGCATACTCATCAGCTTGATGTTCACAACGCTTTTCTTCATGGGGAATTACATAAGGAAGTGTACATGTCTCCACCTCCCGGATTATGTCGACATGGGGAGAACACTGTTTGTCGACTTCACAAATCCCTTTATGGGTTAAAACAGGCCAGCCGCAATTGGTTTTCTACATTTACTAATGTTCTTCGACAAGCAGGTTATGATCAATCTCGAGCAGATTATTCTCTTTTCACTAAAGTCAGAGGTACATCATTTACAGCTCTTCTCATATATGTTGATGATATTTTATTGACTGGGAATGATATCGTCGAAATCAAAAGACTCAAAGAATTTTTGTTAAGCACTTTCACATTAAAGACCTTAGTGATCTCAAATACTTCCTCGGCATTGAATTTTCACGTTCTAGCAGTAGTATATCTATGTCTCAAAGAAAGTATGCTCTCGATATCTTGCAAGATTCAGGGCTCACAGGTTCAAAGCCCGAGAAGTTCCCAATGGAACAAAATTTAAAGCTCACACTCACAGATAGGTTGGTTGGCCGGTTGATTTACTTGACTGTAATGCAACCAAACATTGTTTATTCTGCTCGAGTCCTAAGCCAATTTATGAATTTGTCTTGCAAATCTCACTAGCACGCGGTGATGAGAGTTCTCAGGTACATTAAAGGGACTCCCGGCCAAGGCCTTCTACTCCTATCGAACAACAATCTACAGTTACGCGCCTTTTGTGATTCTGATGAGGGTGGATGTCGCATTACTAGGCGATCTGTATCTGATTTTTACATATTTCTGGGTACTTCACTTGTCTCTTGGAAATCAAAAAAATAAACAAATGTTTCCCGGTCATCAGCTGAAGCGGAATACAGGGCGATGACAAATACATGTTTGGAGTTAACATGGTTGAGGTATATTCTCCAAGACTTGAGGGTGACACAAGATGGACCTTCATCATTATATTGTGACAATCAAGCTGCATTACACATAGCAGCGAATCCTGTTTGTCACGAGCGTACCAAGCGTATTGAGATCGACTGTCACATTGTTCGTGAAAGATTACAAGCTGGATAGATTAAGCCTTCATATGTTCCTACACAATTACAGTTGGCAGATATTTTCACCAAAGCCTTAGGGAAAGATCAGTTCGAAGGACTACGCAACAAGTTGGGAGTTTTCAATCCCTACTCTCCAACTTGAGGGGGAGTATTAAGGAAAAAATATATGTAATTAGGTTGTAATTATCTTTTGCCATATTTAGATGATTAGCTTTACATGTATATAGCTAGTTGTTAGCCTTTGATTTAGGAACTGACAAGATTTGTAATGTGTATATATACGTGGTGTTCCCACACAAGAAATACATTCCTTCATCACAAAATTCTTCTCCACTTTATTTTAGATTTGAAATTATCAAAATGGATAATTTTATTATTTATTTTTTAAAAAAATTAAGCAATAATATTTATAATAATAATTATTAGAAATTTAAATTAATAATTAATCAATTTTTTCATTAAAAAAATTAAATTAGTTGTACAAACAAAAAAAAATTATGCAAAAATCAATAATTGCACAAATATTAAGGAACCAATTTACAAAAATCAAGAAATTATAACTTTTTTTTTACTTAAAATTTTATTGTTTTTATTTTTGGTAAAAATATTAAAAACGTAAATAGTTTTATTTAAAATAACTTTCATAAAACTTAAAATTTTAAAATAAGAAAAAAAAGAAATAAAGATTTAGAAAACAAAAGTAGCATGAAAAGAATAAAATTGCAAATTTCAAAAATAAAGTCAATCTTGTCATTAATGTCAAGGAAAATTGAATGCTTACTAAATAATTGGCTTACAAAAGCATTTTCCAGTCGCTTCGATTATTTCAAAAGCAAATTGTTAAAAAATCAACTTTTAAATGGATACCCAAACACCTGAATTAGCTTAAAATTATTAAATAAGTGATGTTTTTAATAATTTAAGCGGTCCCAGACGTACCCTACATTATAGAATTACTCTCCCGTGCATATATGTTAAAAATATGTTATAAAAAAATCATTATAAAAGTTTAAATAAAAAAAATTTGAAATAAAATTTAAGTTTATTATAAATAAAACAATTAAATTTAAGTTGAAATTTTCATTTTAATATTTAATATAAGGTATGTGATTAAGCACCATATGTGCAATATGCACTATTTCATTAGTTATTTTGAGGACATTATTGCGATTTTATACTAATTTGCCCTATTTTTGTGAATATGAACAGTTTGGAGGCATTAGTGTAAATTATGAAGATTTCTAGGATTAAAGACCAAAAATGCAGAAAGCCAAGGATTAAAGATAAACTTTCACATTTTTCAAAAGTTAAATCAGAGATTATACTAGAGAGGATTTTGAGGAGATTTTATGGGTTTTGTTATTTTTCTTAACGGGTATATTTACTCTGCAGAACAGATAATTGGATTATCTTTTGTTTTCTGAAAATACTTGAACAGGAATCAGGCATTAGTTTTTCTATCTGTTTTCTTTTTTTTGTACGTTTAGTTTTATTTTAGACAATGATGTTGATTGCGCCCATGGGGTGCTAAACTAGTCTGCCCAGCTAAACGATTAATTTAATTAATTCGTGTTGTGAGATCTTTGCTTCGTTGCTTTATCTTTTAATATTTGTGTAATCTCTGTGCCCATAGTTAAGGTTATTCTGTGCCCATAGTTAAGGTCATGTTAGTTTTATTTAATTAATTGATTAAGCGCGCGATTGGTTAATTGAGTATGCTAATACACTGCATGTTAGATAATTCGTAATTAATCTAACCTAGGTAGTGTTGAGGTTGCACAATCATAGTTCAAGAACTGTCATACTGATTCATTGGCTATGACCATAGGTCTTTTCTAGTTCATATTGCAATCTACGTGTTAGATTAGTGATTGATTCGAAGGGTCGTACCCGGTCAGTCTAATAACTAAGGAAAAGATTGGTTGTTAGGCACGTTGTCAATAACTATAACTGTGGTTATTAAATTCGATAGAGATATCTTTAGAATCAATGATCGACACATTAATTAAATGATCGGTTAGCTGGATCTTTTAATATATTTGCTTCTTAATATTTTGCGTTTTTAGCATTCAGTCCAAATCCACTTTTCAAACCCCCATTTACATTACTTGGTCATTATACAATACACAATTGATAACCAATCTCTGTGGATTCGATCTTGTTTACTACAATCAATTTGTTGTTTACAGGATATTTAAATTCCTGACGGACTCGACAGCCGTCAGTATATTTTCATTTTACCACCCCAGATTTGCAATATTAGTAAAAACAATATCTCCATTGTTTTATTTTTAGGCAAAAATATCAATTTTTAGAGTATTCTATTCCTTTTACTGTTCATCTGTTAACTGATTAACAATAATCAGGGATATTTTGATAGTTTTAAAAATTATTTTAAAAAAATTAATTTTAAAGCTAAAAATTAAATAAAAATTTATGAAAATGCCTCTGGTTACTAGTCATGCAGGATGAACAATAAAGTTGACATATTCTATTAAAAAGTTTTTTTTGCCAATATCAAAATATTGAAAGTTTTTTTTTTTTTTTTTACTAATATGTGAAACTTACGGTGGTAAAATGGAAATATCCTTAATATAAATATAATAAACCTATGAGTAAGTGGCGGATCTAGTGAATCAAATGCCGGATTCCCCTATTTTTCTAAAAAAAATACTTAAAACTAGAAAATAACATCGCGCTACGCGCAGTTGTTGTTAAATAATTTTTTGAAAAAAATATGCTTTTAAATATAAGATATTTAATTTATTATTAAGGAATGAAATTTTTTAAAAAATATTAATTTATTTGAATAATTAATTAAATTATATTTTAATTTTTTTTATAAACTATATATATATTTTAAAATTTTAGTAGAAATAAAATTATTTATTAATTAAAATTTAAATATTATTTTGGAGTATATAATGAAATATATAAAAATTAAAAATATATATATTAGTTTTCATGTCTATTTGACTATAATATATATATATATCCATGGTGTCTCTAATTGTTAATATATGTTTCATTTTTTATTTTAATTTTAAAAATTTTATTTGATATTAATATGTTTGAATTTTTTTTAAGCAAATATTAATATATTTGTAAATAATATATATATATATATTAAAGTATATTTTTATTATAGAATGCATAATATACATTTTTTATAAATTTTTTTTACATAAATATTATTTATTTATTTAAATTATGAAATTTTTTTAATTATATGAAGTTTATTTATTATATAAGTTATATAAGTGTAAATAATAATAAAAACGTCTTATTAATAACCGTGTATGTATTATTAATGATGTGAGTGACATAAGTGTAAATAAGAGTAAAAGTTTAGTCTTATCATTTGGTATGAATATCATAAAGTGTGTGAGTGGCATAAGTGTAAATAAGAGTGAAAATTTAGTCCTATTACTAAATATGAATGGAAGAAATCTAAGCATGCTACGCAGACATGTTTTATATAGATATATAGATATTTATATTTTTAAGGTTGAGTTATTGGATTGGAATTTTATATATTTTAGACAAATTCAATTAAGAGAGTGTAAAGAATTTAAATGAAATATTAAACAGAAGTTTATATATATATATATATGTATATTATTACCATTTATACTCTTCACTCTACAAATTTACTCCTTATATAATGAATTCTTAGTTAATTATTTTAAAAAATAATGAAATTTGTTAGATTTATTATATTTATATATATATATAATTTTTTTAGTGAGTACGTTGTAAGATGATATTTTTTGTTAAATAATTTAAGTATAATAAAAAAGAACTTGAAAATTTATAAACCATATAGAGTAAAAAATTTATCAAAAACTTATAATTTTTATGATTTATAAATAAATTTTAAACTTTATTATATAAAATGTCCTCCATTTCTAGGATTTTGGATCCTAGTTAAAAAAATTATGGAAATTTATAAAAATTAAAAGAAAAATATTAAAATATTTGAATGACATCAAAATAAGAGAATCATTATTAATCGACTCAAAATCAAAAATAACAAAAAAAAAAAACTATATAAAGAATAGGATTCAGATCAAACTCACCTTCATAGTAAATATTATATAAACTTTTATAATATATATATATATATATATATATATATATGAAATTAACATAGATATTTTAATGTAGAAATTTGATATGGGAAAAATTAGAGTCGGTGATGATGAGAAAGATCCACTCTAATTAACCAAGAATATCAAATAACCTTCAACGATCAAAGTTTAAAGAGAATAAATGATGCAGGAATCAATTCAAATATACTCTCTCAATTATATTGTAGCTAAGGCTCTCAGTGTAGATGAATGATGATTGAATAAATCCCAATTACTTGTCGCACACCACGTAATTAATTGTGGAGTCAAGTAAAAAAGATCAGTTGCACTTGAATCAAGATATTGATTTGGGTTGAGAGTATTTTGGACTTTTTATTAAAAAAATTATATATTTAAATAAAAATTAAAATTTTGCTAAAATTAAATTTTTTCAAAATTATTTTTGAAAAAATAAACTAAAATGACGATAATATTTCTATTTCCCAATCTTCATTTGCTTCCTAGGCAAATAAGACCAGGAAATAAAAATACACGGGAACAAACAAAATATAACTTCTTCCTGATGTTTTACTTTCCGAACCGAGAAGCATGACACTAGAAAGCAGTTGTATTTTGCTTGCTTATCAGTCTAATGCTTCCTGTTCCACCGGGAATCAACAAAATATAATTGTTTAATGGTGTTTTGCTTTCCGGATCTGGAAGCATGACACCAGAAAGCAGTTATATTTTGGCTGCTTCTCGATCTAATACTTCCTGATCCACCAGGAAGTTCATATTTGCATATTTTTTAATATTTACTTTTGTAATTTTTTTTAAAAAAAAAAAAAAAGTCTAGAAGTATAAAAAATTTAGGGTTAGCCTAACAATTAAGAATGTTGGAATAATTTTATAAATGCTAATGAAACGTTATTTTTACTATCACTTGTAAAACAGAGTTAAAAACTCTAAACACTATATTATAAGTTGTGATAAACACGGTTTTAAAAGTTATTAGAGTGCCCCAAAAATACTCTAATAAATTCTAAACGCCGGTGAAAAAGCTTGTACCGAACATACACTTAGGCTATATTTGGCCCTAATAGGATTTTTTATAGCGTTTAGCATTTTTTATAACATTTAGAAAATTAAAAAAAAAAAAAAAAAAGCATTTACCATTTTTTAAATAACGGTTAGCATTTATCATTTAAACAAGTGTTTTTAATAAATATCATTTGATAAATTAACGTTTGATTATTTAATAAAGTTAAAATGAAATAAAAGGACACGATATAAAAAGATAAGGGGTTGTTTGCACTTTTGAGTTATTTTTGTTAAACAAAATATATTTTTGGATCAACATTAAAATTTTTATAAAACTGAACGTTTTTATTTTTTATTTCTTATTTTTCTGAAAAAAATTGACCAAAATGACCATCTTACCCTTCAACACTAAGAGCATGTCTGTGAAACATCGTTTTCAATTAAAGGTTAGCGTTTTCAGAAGTTTTAGAGGTTTGAACCTCTAATTTTTGAAAGTAGCTAGTTTGATATTTAATCAGCTGATTTGGTCCAAACGTTAATTTTGAAAATGCCGCTAATTTTGAAAATGCTGATAGTGGGAGCCTTTGAGAGGTTTTTAAATTAAAGATTTGTTGAAAATACCAAATTATCACAATTTTAATTAGAACTATATTAATTATATCTTAATAAAATAAATAAAACCTATTATAATAATATTTAATATTTTCATTATTATTTTTATTATAATATTTTATAATTAAAAATATTTATAATATTTTTTTAGTATTATAGTAAGCATATTATTTTCTTTTATATATTAGTTTAATTAATAATTGATATAAAAATAGTAAACATTATTAAAATTATTACTTTTTAGTATTATTAATTAATAAATATTAAAATATTTAACTCAGTCTATTATTTATTTGAAGGTAATAGTGCAAAATATACCTTATGAAAAAAAAATCCTTTTAAGATGTTCGTCATTTCATATATAATTAAATCCGCTAATAGTATTATTATTAAATAGTTAATCACCAAACATTGAATCATCACTCCGCCAATAGCTAATAGTTGGTCAAACCGCTGATATAATCCACCAATCGCTAACCACTGTTAAATCCGCAAACTGCTAACCCCTAACAGTTAACATTCTCTAAGAAAAAATATATTCATTAACTTCCCAGTATTACTTCAGAAAATATGCCAAATTCATATTCTCTTCCCACTATGTAATACTAGAAAGTCAAAATTTGCTTCCCGCTTCCACACAACAGGAAGCAAGATTGAATTTTACCTGCTTTATGATCTGTAATACTAAAAAGTAAAAAATATAACATATAATGGGGTTAGATTATGAGTGGTTAACCCAAACATATATACTAAATATTTTTACAACTTTAACACTAAACATGGTAAAAAAATATTTTGGCCAAATATAGTACATGATATATAAAAAATACATATATAATAAATAATAATTGTGGTGTCAAATAAACCACAGCCAAATATTAGGCTAAGATTGCTTGAATACAGTAGTTAAATAACTTACAGATATGATCTCACAGAGTTTAGTTCTAATCAATAAAAATCGGATCTCTTTACAATCATCCCTACCCCTATTTATAGAAAGTATTTGGGGTCCTATTTCTATTTGGATTGGGTCTCCTTATTTTCCTTGAATTCGGTCTCCTTTTGGCATTGGTTTCCTTCTTTCAATAGGGTTGGTCTTCATTTATCTATCGGGCTTTGGAAGTCCTTGATCTAGTGAGATAGGTATTCCTTTATCTACTGGGCTTTAGGAATCCTTGGCCTAGTATGATAAGTCTTCCTTTACCAATTCGATTTCAGGAATCCTTGTTTGGCTAGGTAATAGTTTGGAGGGTTGGTGTGCCTCGGCTGGAACTTTGTTGGACTCGGCCGAGTTAGTCTGGACCTTTGGGCCCATAACCATTTCGGTCGAGCCTAGCTTCTAAGAGTTCTGGACCTTCGGGCATTTTCGGCCGAGCGTGGTTATGGCCGTTGGGCCTCCTTTGTTTCGTCCTTCACCTTTGTTGCCTTATGGTTATTTTCCCACCACATACATCGTTGTTTTGATTGAGTTTGGGTTGCGCGTGATCTCTCGGTTTTGGCCGAAAAACCTCTGGTTTCTTCAGTGGGCCACGTCAGCCCTGTTTGTCTTTTCTTAAATAGATTTGGCAGCTCCTCGACTGCTTTGCCCAAGATTTGACATCATTGCGGCTGGCCTATAAATAGGTTGGTGATTTGCTTCTCTCTCTTCACTTCACTCCCCCTTTTCTTTTTGCTTTCTCTTTTTAAAAAGTTTGAAAATTTTCACCTTCGTTCTCTGATTCCGCTGCCATTCTCGTCGGCGACGCTCTGTGGCTGTGCTTTCCGGCTTCTTTCAGGTTAGTTCGCCTCTGATTTGTTCTTCTGGGCTTTTGCTTTGCTTTGGTTTGGGATTCTGGCATGTTCGTGGTTTTTGGGTTTTGACTGTTGTTCATGAGTTCTTTGACTGTTCGTCTGCTTTGGAGATTTTCGATTTTTGATTTTTTATTTTTGATTTTTGATTTTTGATTTTCGATTTTTGATTTTGATCCTGCTTACTTGCTTCCGTTTTCTATCTCTTGTTTGTACTAACTTCGGTCGAAGACCGCTAACTTGTTATTTTTCCTCGGTCGATTGTAGATGTCTACTGACTTTATGGGCACGTCTTCTTTCGGTGGTCTAACTTCAGAATTCTCGACCGTAGAAGACACGGGCGAGGAGTGTTCTTTGGCTCGTAATTCGCCGGCCGAGTCTAGTCCTCAAGGCATTCTGCCTCCTTTCTTTAACATGAGGAGTACTATGACCATGGACGAGCTGGAGTCGGCCTTTTTCGCTTACAAGTTTCCAAGTTGGGTAAAGGCCAGATTACCCGAGCCCGAAGAGAAGATTGACGATATGTTGGCCGATGGTTGGGAGCCCTTCTATCTTCGTCATTTCAAAATAGGGCTTAAATTTCCAATCATGGGGTTGGTCGAAGAGTTGTGTGCTTGGTGTCAGATTCACCCAAGTCAGTTAACTCCCATGACTATTAGGCTTCTCCTATGCGTCGACCGTTTGAAGGAGAAGTACAACTTAGAGTTTTCGGTCGAAGACTTTTTCTACTCTTACTTCGTAAAGCGAGAGAATCCTGAGTTTGGGCGATATGTGTTGAATGCTCGGTCGAATGCCCAGCTCTTAGTTTTGGGCTTCTCCTCTAACGAGACTAAATGGAAGGACAAGTACTTCTTTGTTAAGGCGGTGACCCGTTTGTCAAAGGGGTTGAGTTACCCTCCATATTGGCGGGACTCTTGTAGGCTTTCCTTCTCTCTATCTTTTTTTGTTTTTTGGTTTTGATCGAGTTTGATTTTGTCTAACTTGCTTGTTTCATTTTCAGCGAATTTCGGAACAAAGAACTGCAGGTCCTCTCCTCGGGCACGTGTTAGGAGCGAGGCTATCTTCGCTTTATCGGCCGAGTCTTAGGATTACAAGACGCTTTTGGACGAGCTGCATGTCAGTCGTTTTTGGGCTTTCACCAGAACTAGTAAGTTACTTGTGTTGTGTTTCAAGTGCCTTCGGTCGAATTCTGCTAATGTTTGTCTTTTTTCTTTTTTCAAAATTATCCGACTACGTGATGTCTAAGCTCGAGGGTCAAAGAGCGTTGGCCATGCGGGCTATCATGCGCCAGATTCAAGCTGAGCAGAAGGCACACGCGTCCGGTCCTGCTGGGGATAGGGGCCGGCCCAAGAGCGGGCCGAGGTTGCCCCGAGCCTGTTCGTCCTCCAAGTCCTGCTCCTTCAGAGGCTGCTGAGGCTGCTCGCCCGACGGTTCCTGAGGCTTCTCGGAAGCCCTCTCGTTCCTCGGTCGCGAAGGAGAAGCGGCCGATGACGGATGGTGTGGCTTCAGCCAGGAAGCGCACCAAACATATCGGTCAAAAGCCTCGTGGCGATGGTCATCATGTGATTGACTTTCCTGGGAATTCTTCCACCAGGGAGGTGTCAGCCGAGATGATTGCGGCTGCGGAGGGCTTTTTCTTTCCTCAGGACGAGGAGTGGTTGGAGTCCCTATCTTTTACTAAATTCTACGAGATGACTATCTCGAGTCTTTACAGGGTGAGTTCGTCTCTTGTTTGTTTTCTTAGGTGGTTCTTATGCTTACCTTTTATATTTTCAGGGGCTCCAAGGGGCGGTTGGCATGCGCAAGCATTTTGTCCCTATTTTGCGGGACAGGCGGGCCCTTGAAGGTAAGTACAAATCTGTCTCGACCGAGTTGAAGGCGACTCAGGAAGACTTGGGTAAAAATGTGGCCCAATATGCTGAGGCCGTCAGTTGAGCTGAGAGGGTGGAGGCTCATAACGCTAGGCTAGAGGCCTCGATTGCTTCGAAGGACGCGGAGCTAAAGCGCCAAGCGGCGGAGCTGGATGAGTTGAGGGCGGCGAAACAAGCCTCACTCAGCCGAATAGAACAGCTCGAGGGCCGTGTTGAGAGTCTTACCATTGAGGCGGCCCAAACTGAGGTTGTGACCAGGTCCTTTTCCTCAGAGCAGGTTATCAAAGGATCTTTGACTCCAGAGTCTGCTCAGAAGGAGCTGGACGCATTGGCTGCTCTCCGTGATGAGAGTTGAGCGAGTATTGTGTATCTTTTTCTTTCGATCTTTTGTGTACTCGTTGTAACCCCCCCTTTCAATTAATGAAATTTCTATCTTCCGTCGTACTTGTGTTGAATTTATTTGTGAGGGGTGTAATCCCCCAGCCTTTTATTTGCAATCGAGCGTACTATTTCTGCATGTGCCGTTTGATTCTCTAGGGTTTCGAGGCTGCGGTTCGGCTAATTTTGGCCGAGATGTGCTTTATTTGATATTTGTTTACGGAGATCTTTTCGACCGACGTTCTCACGAGGTCTGCCTTGGCGATTTTCGGGATGCTTTTTGGGCAGTTTTTACATTGCTCTTTGAGCGGTTGATCTTCGCCCGAGACCCTCTAGATTTACCAGGGCCTTGTCTTGGGTAATTTTCGGGTTGCCCTTTGAGCAGTTTTTGCATTGCTTTTTGAGCAGTTGGTCTTCGCCCGAGAACCTCTAGATTTACCAGGGGCTTGCCTTTGGCAATTTTCGGGTTGCCCTTTGGGCAATTTTCGCACTCCTCTTTGAGAAGTTGGTCTTCGCCCGAGACCGTCTAGATTTACCAGGGGCTTGCTTTTGGCAATTTTCGGGTTGCCCTTTGGGCAATTTTCGCACTGCTCTTTGAGCAGTTGGTCTTCGCCCGAGACCCTCTAGATTTACCTGGGGCTTGCTTTTGCCAATTTTCGGGTTGCCTGTGGGCAGTTTTGGCACTGCTCTTTGAGCAGTTGGTCTTCGCCCAAGACCCTCTAGATTTACCAAGGGCTTGCCTTTGGCAATTTTCGGGTTTCCCTTTGGGCAGTTTTTGCATTGCTCTTTCGGTTGCGAGTGTTTGAGGAAAATGAGCTATTTTATTGCTTTAAGATGGGGCCTCATCAAAAACCATGCTTGGGGAAAAGAGTGCCCGTTATTACAGATAGTATGTTACATTAGAATAGATACCTCTTTAGGTGGTGGATGTTCCAACTGTGTTCCACCTCTTTCCCTTCCATAGTGAGCAATTTGTAGGATCCTTTTCCAGATGCGCGCTCTATCTGGTATGGCCCTTCCCAGCTTTCGGCCAATTTGCCATGGCTCTGATTCCTTGTGTTCTGGAAGACTTTTCTGAGTACCCAGTCTCCGGGTTGGAAGGCTCAGGCTTTGACCTTTTTGTTGTATCGCCGTGCTATCCCCATTTGATATTCTGCGATTCTTTGTCGCGCACTTTCTCTTTTCTCGTCTAAAGTATCCCTTTCGAAGGCTAGTACTTGTTGGTTGGCTTGGTTTATCAGTCTTTCTTGTGGCGATTGGATCTCGGTTGGGAGTACTGCTTCGGTCCCGTAAACCATCGAAAATGGAGTTTGTAATGTTGATGTTCTAGGGGTTGTTCGGAACGCCCAGAGGACTTCGGGTAAGGCCTCGTGCCATAGTCCCTTGGCTCCTTCTAGCTTCTTTTTGAGCGAGTCAATCACCGCTTTGTTGGATGCTTCTACTTGTCCGTTTGCCTGAGGGTACCTTATGGTCGAATATGTGAATTTGATGTTCATTTGACGGCAGAAATCTTTCAGCGTTTGTGCTATAAATTGAGGCCCGTTGTCCGTGATTATTTCCGTGGTATGTCGAACATGCAGATGATATGTTTCCAGATAAACTTTTGTACTTCTTGCTCTCTGACTCTTTCTAGTGCTTCGGCTTCGACCCATTTTGTGAAATAATCGGTCACCATCAGGATGTATCTTTTTCTGCCATGAGTAGATATTGGGAAGGGTCCTATGATGTCCATCCCCATTTGTCAAATGGCCATGGAAAGGTTATGCTGTGTAAGGTTCCTGCCGGGAGGTTGGAGTAGTTGGCGTGTCTTTGGCATTTGTCACAATTTTTAACCAGTTCGGCCGCGTTCGTTTTCATGGTTGGCCAGTAGTATCCGGCCCTGTGTGTTCTAAACGCCAGGCTTCTTCCTCCGGAGTGGTTTCCGGCCGGTCTTTCATGGAGTTCCTTTAATACCGTCTTCGCTTCCAGGGCGGAGATGCAATTTAGGAAGGGGCCGGCTATGGACCTTTTGAAGAGTAATCCCCTTATGATGCAAAATCTCGCGGCTTGGGCTCGCAGCTTTCTGGCTTCAGCTTTGTCTTCAGGGACCTGTCCATGATTGATATAGGCAAGGATGGGTGTTCTCCAGTCGCTTTGCTCTAGGACCATGGTTTCTTCGTATTCGATGGCCATTTTCGGGAGGAAGGCGTATACGATTGGCCCGGTTGGTTCGTCTTTGTGCATTAAAGTTCCGAGATTTGCCATCGCATCTGCTCTTTCGTTCTCCTCCCTCAGGATTTGCTTTATTTTGGCCCTTTGGAAGCGCTTCATGAGGTCTTTAGCTATCTTGAGGTACTTAGCCATTTTTTCATTTCTGGCTTGATATGTGCCATTGATCTGGTTGGCCACCAGTTGGGAATCGCATCTGATGGTGAGATTGTGCGCTCCACTTTCTTTTTCCACCCTTAGTCCTGCGATTAGGGCTTCTTATTCGGCTTCATTATTGGTGGAGGGAAATTCGCACCGGATGGCCTGGAGAATCGGAGGCAAGTTCGGAGGTTTGAGAATACGCCTAGGCCGCTGCCACTCTGTTTGCTGGCTCCGTCTACTTCCAATACCCATTCGTCGATTGAAGGTGTTGTCAGCTGGTTGATGTCGATAGAGGCTGCTTCAGCCGGTGGAACCTCTTCGAAGTCGGCCATGAAATCTGCCAGCGCTTGAGATTTGATCGTTTCTATCCTTTAAAGGATATGTCGTGCTCACTGAGTTCTAGAGCCCATTTCATTAATCTCTCGGATCTGTCGGGGGAGTGGATTGCGCTCCGAATGGGTAGTGCAGTTATGACCGCAATTGGGTGCCCTTGAAAGTATGCTTCAAGTTTTCTCGCAGCGAATATAAGACTCAGAATGGCTTTTTCCAGGGTAGGATATCTGGTTTCGGCCGATGTTAGAGTCTTACTTGCAAAGTACACTGGTTGCTGTTTTCCCCCGATTTCTTGGACCAGAATGGCGCTTACTGCAATCTCTGAGTGTGCCAGGTATAAGTAAAGTTTTTCGCCCTCTTCTGGTTTTGCCAAGAGCGGAGGGCTGGTCAAGAAATCCTTGATATCGGCTAAGGCCTTGCTGCATTTTTCGGTCCACTCAAATTTTTTGGATTTTTTGAGAGCCTCGAAGAAAGGCTGAAATTTTTCTGAAGCCTTAGGGATGAACCGGGTTAGCGCGGCTAGCCTTCCTGTGAGTTTTTGTACGTCCTTCTTGCTCCGAGGTTCTGCTATATTCAAGATGGGTCTGATTTGATCTGGGTTGGCCTCGATTCCTCTCTTTGTGACTAGATACCCCAAGAATTTCCCTGCTTTGACTCCCAATTGACATTTTGTGGGGTTGAGCTTCATGTTGTATTTTCAGAGTGTCTCGAAAGTTTGGCTCAAATGATGCACATGGTTGCTCGCATTCTCGGATTTAACCAATATGTCATCAATGTAGACCTCCATTTAACCAACATGTCATCAATGTAGACCTCCATAGTCTTCCCCAGCTTATCAGCAAACATCTTGTTCATGAGCCTTTGGTATGTGGATCCTGCATTTTTTAGGCCGAAGGGCATCACCTTGTAACAGTAAATTCCCCTCTCTGTGATGAAGGCAGTCTTTTCTTGATCGCTGGGATGCATCAATATTTGGTTGTAGCCTGAGTAAGCGTCCATGAAGTTTAGCATCTCGTAGCCCGCGGTTGCGTCGATAGCAAGGTCGATGTGTGGTAGCGGGAAGGGGTCTTTTGGACACGACTTGTTCAGATCTGTGAAGTCGATGCAGACCCTCCACTTTCCATTCTTCTTTTTGACGACCACTACATTAGCAAGCCAGTCTGGGTACTGGACTTCTCTGATAGATCCGTTCGCGAGGAGTTTTTCGACCTCCTCGTTGATGATTTTGTTTCTTTCGGGGGCGAACCTTCGGCGCTTCTGTTTGATTGGTTTTGTACCATCTTTTACATTCAGCTTGTGGGTTATGATTGTCGGGTCGATTCCAGTCATGTCTTTGTGCGACCAGGTAAAGCAGTCCTGGTTGGCTTTGAGGAAGCTTATCAGTTTTTCCCATTCCAAGCCTTCTACCGCGGCTCCAATCTGCACCATTTTCGCCCCTTCTTGATCTAAGGGGACCTCATCTACCTCATATTCGGCCGGACTTCGGGGTATCTTCAGCCGGGACAGTGATTGCTAACCTTCAGCCTCTTCTTGTTTTAAACTGTTAGCATAGCATTCTTTGGAGGAGCTTTGCTCACCCTTTATTTGTTTGATCCCTCGAGGGGTTGGGAACTTGATGAGTTGGTGATACGTGGACGGGATTGCCTTCATGTCATGTATCCAAGGTCTTCCGAGTATTACGTTGTATGCAGACCTCGAGCTTATCACTAGAAAGGTTGTGTACAGATTGATTCCCTCCGTGAACACCGGCAGTTCAATTTCTCCGATGGTTGAGGTGGTCTTTCCATCGAAGCCGATGAGGGAGACGGCCTTTCTGCGCATCATTCTCTCGTCCAGTTGCATATTTTTAAATGTTTCGAGGAACAGTATGTTGGCCGAGCTCCCGTTATCCACTAATACCCTCTTCACAGTTAGATTTGCTATTGATATCTTGATTACTAACGCGTCGTGGTGGGGCACATTGACCCCTCTAGCCTCTTCTTCTGTGAAGGTGATGGTGTAGTTATCGATCGTGGGACCGTTCCCGATATTGTAAATACTAAAGGAATCTCTCAGCTTCCTTTTCGCCGCTGAACTGGTCAGCCCACATATCTCGGATCCCCCTGCGATCATGTTGATTATTCTTTCTTCTTCTGCATTTGTAACTGGGACCGCTTTCGGTGATCGCCGATTCTTATCAGCCTCAGCCACGATTTCTCGCCCCTTTTCAGATAAATACTCCCGCAAGTGACCTGCTTTTATCAGTTTGGCGACTTCTCTTTTAAGAGTCCAACAGTCGTCGGTGTTGTGGTCATGGTCTCCGTGAAACTGGCAATATCGGGACTTGTCTTTCCAAGTTCCCACGGGGTTCATCGGTTTGTCGGGCCATCTGACTCTGTCCCCCATCCCTTTGAGAATCGCAAGAGCTTCTCTCGCGGGAATGGTGAGCGGGTAAGACAGCAGTTCCTTTCGCCTCCGGCTGTGTTCGGAGTAATCTGGTCTCGAAGAGCTATGGCCGGTGTAATCTGGCTTAAGTGGGTCGCCGCGGCCGGATTCCTTCAGATTATTCCTTGGCCCTTCAGCTCGGCCGAAGTTTCCGATGCTGTTTCGGCTACGTGAGTTTGATGGATTTTGGGAGCTTCTATGATTTCTAGGCTGGAGCTCCTCCTCGTATTCCATCGCATCTCCGGCCCTTTCTAGGACGTCTTCGAAAGTGCGGGGTTTGATTAACTTCAAACTTTCGTAGAACTTTGAAGTTTTCAGTAGTCCCTTGATGAAAGCTTTGGTGGCACTCTTGTCTCGGCAGTCTGGAATGGCCATTTTGGTTTCTTTGAATCTTCTAACATATTGCCTGAGACTTTCAGTAATCCCTTGTTTTAGATCATACAGATCATCCACGTCTTTCTTCTTCTTTCTGCTGTCTGAGAAGTGGTTCACGAATTTGGTGACCAAGGAGGAGTATGACTTGATGTTTTTCTCTGGGAGAGCCGAGTACCACCTTTAGGCGGTTCCTGTCAAAGTGGAGTCAAAACTTTTACACATGATCGCCTCCATATCTTCTTCTGGGATATTGCAGGTTCCCATTCGATTTTTATACCCAGCGATGTGGTCTTCAGGGTCTGTCGTTCCGTCGTAAGGTTTCAGGTTCGGAATTAAGAACCTCTTGGGCAATCTTGTTTCTAGGATCCAAGATGCGAAGGGCATGTCCGAGTATCGCATTGTCGATGACCTTATCGTGATCCTCTTTCCTGAGATTCTCTGTACCAGGTCTTTAAGCTCCCTGATTTCCCGATCGCCTCTCTCGGTCTTTACGGGTTGATCTAGGACCTCTAACCCCTTCATCAGAACTGCTTGAGTCACGGCAGTCAGTGTTTTTGCGGCTTTCTGTCGACCCATCGCTTTCTTCTGATGTTTCCCTACTGGAGTCCTCGAAGTTGAGTTTCCGCTTCCGGATGGGAGAATATTTTCGGCTCGATTGCCGGACTTTCTCCTTAGTGAGGTTCGTGGACCTCCTTCTTGATTCTACTTCTTTGCTCCACTGCTCCTTCTCTTCTTCAGCTTTCTTCGACATCTCTGTCAAGATTGCCAGCTGTTCCTCTGGCGTCTTCGGAGATTGATCTTCTACGTTGATGGTATTAGGGTTTATTGGAGCCATGACTGATAAGAACAGGTTCGGAGAATAATTGTAGCGAGAATTCGGAAATTTCAAGAAACCTTAACATTGTGTGTGAGGTTCCACGGTGGGCGCCAAACTGTGGTGCCAAATAAACCACAGCCAAATATTAGGCTAAGATTGCTTGAATACAGTAGCTAAACAACTTACAGATATGATCTCACAGAGTTTAGTTCTAATCAATAAAAATCGGATCTCTTTACAATCATCCCTACCCCGTATTTATAGAAGGTATTTGGGGTCCTATTTCTATTTGGATTGGGACTCCTTATTTTCCTTGAATTCGGTCTCCTTTTTCGCCTTGGTTTCCTTCTTTCAATGGGGTTGGTCTTCATTTATCTATCGGGCTTTGGAAGTCCTTGATCCAGTGAGATAGGTATTCCTTTATCTACTGGGCTTTAGGAATCCTTGGCCTGGTATGATAAGTCTTCCTTTACCAATTCGATTTCGGGAATCCTTGTTTGGCTAGGTAATAGTTTGGAGGGTTGGTGTGCCTCGGCTGGAACTTTGTTGGACTCGGCCGAGTTAGTCTGCCTTTGGGCCCATAACCATTTCGGTCGAGCCTAACTTTTAGGAGTTCTAGACCTTCGGGCATTTTCGGCCGAGCGTGGTTATGGCCGTTGGGCCTCCTTTGTTTCGTCCTTCACCTTTATTGCCTTATGGTTATTTTCCCACCACAATAATTTAAATAAAAAAAGGGTAAATTGCAGAGAGGGTCAGTGAGGTTTGGCATAATTACACCTGTAACGAGGTTTCAGTTTTTCCACACAAAATATATACGAGTTTTGGAAAATGTTACTAGCAGGTCTAACGGCGTTAGGTTGTCATGCTATTGTGTTAAAAGGCCATTTTATCCTTCTAATTAGTGTCATGTCAGGTTAGGTAATTGTTCAATGATTATATACTAATTTTTATCGATTGGTTAAAACTTTTTAATAATATGTAATCATTCAAATGTACTTTTTATATTTAATAATAATAATAAATATTAAAAATAATAGAAACAAATCCATTGGTGGCCACTATTCATTCTTTCATATTTTTGGTGGCCACTTTTCATTTTTTTCATATTTCAATTATTATAACATAATTTTATATTTATTTATCTTTATTTATTATTATTAACTATTTTTATTTATTCTATATATCTCAAATTAATTTATAAAAAATTAATTTTAATTATTTAGATTTAAAGTAGTAAAATTTAATTTTATGTATTTAAATTAATTTAAAAATTTATTAACCAAAAATATTCGACAACACTTTAATTTCATTTTACTATTTTTAATTTATGAACAAAAATTTTATTTCATGAAAATCGATTAAAATTTTTTATTGAAATAAAATAGACTACATTTACTATATAATAAAATAGAGGGTTATGAATTTTTAATTTTTTATATTAAAATTTTATTAATAATAAAATTATAAAATGACAAAACAATAATCTTTTTATATTTAAAGTTTGAAATATATATAATTATTACCTTTTCAAAAAAAAAATTTCATATTTGTCAATATCTTTTAAAATCCGTTTTAAAATTAATTTTAATCTGTAAATATAAACTAATTATAAAAATATTTTATATACTATAAATTTTAATAAATTTAAACTTCAAAATTAATTTTAAAATATTTCATATTTATAAAATAAAATTAATTTAAAATTTAAAATTAATAAATAATTAGTTTAAATATTATTTACATGAAAAATATACTTTTAAAAAAATAAATCGATTATATTCTAATTTTGTTCTTACTAAAATCGGTTATATTCTAATTTTATTCTAACTAATATTAAATGTATTAATAAATTATATTCTATAATTTAAAATATAAATAATTTCAAATATTTTAAAAATATTTAATTAAATTTTATAGTATTTAATAATTTTTATTTATAAATAATAATAATAATTTTAAAAACCAACATAAGAGATGTTAATTGGAGACGAGAGGAGAGAGGAGAGAGTGTGCTATTTGTTGCAGTTTGGATATCACAGAAGGGAGAGAAAGTAGTTAGCTAGTGGTGAGAGTGTAAGAAGAGAGATGAGAGGGAGAAGGGGGATGTTGGTAGGTCTGGGGTGAGAGAGAGAGGGAGAGGTGTGGTGGTGTGAGAGGAGGGAGAGAATTGACTTTTAATTTAGCTAGGAAATTACTAAAATACCTTGACACATGGACATTATCATCAAACCATATCAACGCCACATCATCAATGACAATGTAGATAAAGGGATTAATGCATTGACTTGACACCGTTTAACCTGTCAGGGAATATGATACTGTGTTTGAAAAAATTGAAAACTCGTTCTACCTGTAATTATGGCAAACCTCACTGATTTTTTGTGCAATTTATCCTAAACAAAAATTGTATACAAATATATAAAAAAAATTAACTTTATTAGATAACATATATAATTATATAAATATAGTTTAGTTTGATGAATTAAATAAATCAGGCAAGTGTAACACTAGCCTAAGTACTATAATAAAAAACAATGATACAGTTATGTTACGCGGTAATTTGATTTGAAATTGCGCCCACGTCGTCTAAGACATTGCACTATTTCGCTTTTCTAGCTATCCAGATCAGTCTCTTCATTTGTGTAATGGACACCATTTTCCCTCTTCTCGTTTCTCTCCTCTTTGTGTTGTCGATGATTCTAATCAAAATCAAAAACAAAAACCACCGCCTCCCTCCCGGACCACAAAAATTACCCATAATCGGAAACCTACACCAATTCCTTCTCCACCCTCTACCCCACCGTCGATTGACAGACTTATCAAACCAATACGGACCATTCATGCACCTCCAACTCGGACAGTTTTCCACCTTCGTCGTTTCCTCACAAGAAATCGCCAAACAACTAATGACAACACACGACATCAATTTCTCAACACGACCATTCAATTTCCTCGTAAACGTCATCTGCCAAAACAATAACAACATCACCGACTTGATATTCTCCCCGTACGGTGACCACTGGCGACAGCTCCGGAAAATCTGCACGCTGGAGCTCTTCAGCATGAAGAGGGTACAATCGTTTCGGTCAATAAGGGAACAACAAGTGTCGGATCTGATCAATTGGATCGGTTCGCAGAAATCGGCGATCAATTTGACGGAGGCGATTTACTCGTTTTCTAATGCTGTGGTGTTTAGGACTATGGTTGGGAAGAGACACAAGGACCATGCGATATTGACGGGTATTGCGCAGGAGGCTTTCCGTGGATTGATGGATTGGCGCAGAGAATGAGTGGAGTGAAGAAGAGGGTGGAGAAGTGGCGAGAGGAGAAAGATAGGATACTTGAAAGAGGGTCTTCTATTATGGATTGATGGATTGGCGCAGAGAATGAGTGGAGAAAGAGGGTCTTCTATTATTTATCTATTATTATTACTTTTATTATTTTAGTAACATCTATTATTTATCTATTATTATTACTTTTATTATTTTAGTAACATGAGACTTTTTAAATAATAATTTCAAAAAATATACTAAAAGAAGCCATTGGATTTGATATTTATTATTAATTTTACAATATATCACAATTGATATTAGCATAAAATTAAATAATATTAGCTTTTTAAAATATTATATATCCATATCTTTTTCATAAAAACTTCAACACTAAATTCTCATTTATTTATTGGTATTATTTGTCAAATTTCATATTCAGGACATGTTTATTGGTGGTATCGATACATCGGCTAACACTCTAGAATCGGCTAACACTCTAGAATGGGCAATGGCAGAACTGATAAGAAATCCAAAAATAATGAGAAAAACACAACATGAGGTAAGAGAGTTTTTTGGTAAAATTGGAAGGATCAATGAAAGGAGAATCAATGAACTGAAAATTCTTAAAAGTGTATTAAAGGAGACTTTGAGATTGCATCCTCCTTTTCCCGTATTGCCCAGAGAATGTAATGAAAAATGTGTGGTCAATGGTTTTGAAATACCTGCTAAAGCTAATGTCCTCATTAATTTGGCGGCAATTGGAAGAAATCCTAACTATTGGGAGGAGTCTAATGAATTTATTCCAGAAAAATTTGCCTATACACCACTTGACTATAAGGGGACTAGTTTTCAGTATGTCCCATTTGGTGGTGGTAGAAGAAGTTGCCCAGGTGTTCTATTTGGTATGACTAATGTTGAGCTTCCTTTAGCAATGTTGTTATATCATTTCGATTGGGAACTGCCTAATAATATGAAGAGTGAAGATTTAGACATGTCTGAATCCTTTGGTCTGGCAGTGAGAAGGAAAAAAGAGTTGCACTTGATTCCTATTCCTTATCATCCTTGATTGGGTAGTTCATATGATAATGTAATTCTATTATGGTTATATTATTTGTTTGGTAGCATTATGGAATAAGTTGTTATCTCATAATCATGATATTTCTCTAGGTTCCAATATTAAGATATTTTATGAATAATGGAATACCTTATATCTAAAAATTTGTTATGGTTGTTGAATTTAGTCCACGTTCACTTTGTGCTTTCATATTTTATTGAGATTATTTTGGAAAAGCTGCATTATTATTAGTGTATATAATTTGGTTATATTAATGAAATAAAGTGTGCAATTTTTTTTTTTTAAATTAAAACTTGTCTACATATTTGTCATGTTTCAATTTTCTCCCCATACATGCCGTGTTTTCATTTTCCATCAGTAATATTAGAGTCCTTGAGTGAAACACATGAGAAAAATACTTGTGCGATCCAAGTGAAAAACAGAGTGAAGAACACACTTTTAGCTACAGTTGTTGTCGAAACAGCCATAGACAAGTTTGCACAACATGCAATTCCAATCTTCGATGGACACTACAGCCATTGGAGTATGTTAATAAAAAAAATTAAGTTCCAAAGAGTATTGGGAAGTTATGAATAGTGATTATACAAAACCATGAGATGTTTTTATTGATGCTCAAAAGACAACCCATGAAACATCGAAGCTGAAAGATCTCAAAGTAAAAAATTATCTCTTTCAATCTATTGATTGTGTTATTATGGAGACAAATCTTTGCAAGAATACTTCAAAGTAGATTTGTTATTTTATGAAAAAGAAGTACCAAGAAAATATAAGGACAAAGATAGTACTATTTCAAAATCTCCGAGGGGAATTCGAGACTTTATGCTTGAAGTCTAGTGAAGGAGTTTTCGTTTTTTCTTAAGGACGATGGCAATTGCATATATATATATATATATGTGAATTCATGGGTAAAAAGCTTGAAAATGTCATAATTGTTGAAAAGATTTCATGTTTGTTGGATTCAAAATAAGACTTTGTAGTTTTTTCAATTGAAAAGTCAAAAGATATAGATACTCACTCTATTAATGAGCTTCAAAACTCTTTTTAAGTTCATGAACAAAGAATCGATCACAATACCATTGCAAAAGAGTAAGCTCTTAAAGCTTTTTACTTCATCTGATTCCATAAATTCAAGAGGAAGACAAAGAGGGAGATGATGCGAGTGAGCAGGACAAGGCAATAGACGCAGATGTAGACACCATCAAAATACTAAAGATAATATTGAATATCAAAGTAAGGGAGGACAGCATGATCAAAGTCAGTATTTCAACAAATCAAAGGTAGAATATTCCAGGTGTTAGAAGTTTAGTTATTTCGAAGTATTATACAAATTACCTCAAGATAAAAGTAAATAGGAGAAGTCAAATTACATGGAGAATAAAGCAGAAGAGACATTATTGATGGCATTTAACGTCAATGAAAACAAGCATGGACAAGACATCTGGTATTTACATATAGGCTATAGCAATCACATGGTAGTAATTCATTCTTTTCTCATACAATGAAGATTTTCTTACTATTGTGAATTTTGGTGATCATTCTTAAGTAAAAGTAATTAGAAATGATGATGTTCAAATTAAAACAAAGGATGGTATTGCAACTATCTCCAATGTCTTTTCAATTCCTTGTTTAAAAGTAATATGTTTATTGTGGGGTAGTTAAAAGAGAAGGGGTATGAGACAACCATAAGGAATAAAGCTTATGAGATTCGTGATCCAGTAAAAGGACTTATTACTTAGGTTAATAAGTAAGCAAATAAATTATTTCCACTTAAACTAAAGACTTTGTAGACTTTTTTTTAAAAGCTTCTATTGATGATTTTATGTGGCTTTAGCATAATCATTATGGTCACTTGAATTTCAATGCTCTAAAGATACATTTTCAAAGGAATATAGTAATCGTACTTCCTAAAATTCTTCCACCTATAAAGGCATATGACTCCTACATAGTCCGTAAACAACATCAGAAGGAGTTTACAGTTAGAAAGTGTTACAAAGTAAAGAAAGTTTTGCAATTTTTTCACTCTAATATTTGTGGACCAATAACACCATGTTCGAAAAGAGGTAAGAAAAAATATTTGACTTTTTCATCGATGATTATAGTTGAAAAAATGGATATACTTTCTACAACATAAATTAGAAGCTCTTGATGTTTCTAACAGCTTCAAAGCATGTGTAGAGAACTAAATAGATACAATAATCAAAACCCTTTGTATGGATCATCGTAGTAAATTTTGTTTGAAAGAAATCGCATCATTTTACGAAGAACATGAAATCTACAAACGAGTAACAAATCTCTATAGGCCTAAATTGTAATGGAAAACCCCATCCCGAGAGTAAACCAGAATGGAAGGCTTGACGCCACGATGCAGATAGAAACCTGTAGTGATTATAGTAAAATTCTAGTACAATAATATTTCCACAAGTTCTCCAAAAATCAAAATCCAAAACCAGCAAGGTTCCATTAATATATAGAGAAAAAGACAATATCTCAAAATAGTATATTACACTGTCAAAATAACTAAATAACAGCTTACAAACCCAAATCTAGCACAGTTTTTAAAACACAAAATGTCTAAGCAATGTAAAATATGAAGATTCCATATGCATGCTCAAGCTCTTGATGTGATAGTCATTTCCTAATTGATCGATGTATCTGTACCTATTCAGGGATTTCCACATAACAGAAGAACAGAAAAAGAAAGAAAGTACAATGTTAGACCATATAGTCTAGTTAGCAACTTTAGTTCCAAACAGCCACACACAATGCCGCTAGACTCGATTCTAACATGTGGGAGCACACAATGTAAGACTCTTCGAGTTCCCTAGAACTCCCTATAGCAGAGATCACCCCAAACAAGCTACAAACAGCAGATTATGAATTAGTCTCATTTAGCCAACTAACATATATACTTCATTTACTTTATTTAACTATTTAGGCTATACTAACAAAGGTTCTAAATGTCGGCGGTTTGGCACCTATCCAATTATAGGCCACTAGGATTACGTCCTCAGTTTTAGTTCTGTATCAGTTTTAGTTTGAAATTTCCAAAATTTCCAGATTAGGGGTCTATTTGGTCCTAGCATTTTCTGAGTGGTTTTTAAGCGAAAACAGTAACATACAACATATAATTTTACATGTCCACTTCAGTATTACCAATTCAATCATCAAACCACAGTTTTACTAGACTTTATAGATATAAGTCAACACAACAATTATCATAGAATAATCAAGCAACAAGACGTTTAGTTCAATTATCAAATAATGCCTCAGTAGCTTTACATAGAAAATGGGAAACAATCAGATATACATATATAATTTAGGCCCTTATATGGCTGAAGCCCTTGTATGGCCGAAGTCGATCACATATAAATATTGGCACTTCAAGCCGGTCAAGATTGTTATTACGAGGTACATCTATCCTGTAACGTGCAACCCCTAGCCATGGTAGAGCCGCGAACAGAGAGTGAATCGCCATATTATAATCAATCATTCATTGCAATAGATACGGAAAATAAACATTTATATTTGTTTTAGTCAATTATAAAATAAATTCCTGAACCTATTTTGAAAATAATAATATGATCAAAATAGTTCATTTGGAAACAAAACCTGTTCGCAATCCATATCAATCATCCAAATAATAGTTTACGATTTCCAAAATAATGTGTCCAAAATACAAGCACTAAAAATTTTTAAAAAGGTTTACATATTCTTGCAAAACTAAACAAAAGTAAATAGTTAACAATTCTTGATTTGGTTCCAAATAAAGAAAACTTGACATGCTTTGAAATGCTGTGCTAGGACTCTCAATCCACTCGATCACCTGTTTCACATTCCAATACGACATACAAGAAAAATGGGAGAAAAACAGTCAGACTATAGATGTCTGGTTAGCAAATCACACTCCAACAAGCACAAACATATGCGTCTATTTAATCATACAATTATGATGTAGCATACAATGCACTTATTTCTATCAACCAATCATATAAGCAAACAAACCAACCCAATTGCGTAATGTGTATATATATATATATAACATGTGTATGGATATTTACATTACTCATTTTAGTTCTGCTTATGTTCGTTGAATTCATTTAACATTTCCTAAAATCTAGGTAGGTTCTTTATAAACATTTAAAAGCCCCAAAGCAATCAGCTATCCTCTAAACAATCATCACACAATAACATTCATATTGAAGTTCCAATTTAATTAGACAACCACTAATCTAGTATTGATAATGAAACAAGATCAATTAGGCTGAAGCCACACAATAGGGTCCGAAGACCGAAATCCGTAGAGCCGTTTATTCCCCCTCGGGATGGACTAGTACCTTAGGAGTCCATCAATTAGGTTCAAAGACCACAATATAATAGGCCCACAGGCAGTGGTGCCGTCACACCTAATAAGAGTCGTCACTCAGTTTTCAATGGTGGTTAGCTAAACCAAAAGTCGTATGTTTCCATTAGGTTGAGATATCTCAAGTACCCCTAATGACATGTCATTCCACCACTATTTCAACCACGACTAGGGCAATCATTAGTTATTAATTAGGTGACAATGCACACAATACAGTTTAAACATTCAATATTACATTATAACAATCCATTGGCTTTCAATCGATATTCATTGGGTATTTTACTAGTGCCTTATCCATTTATTTCCAGCTTTAACTAACCAAAACTTAAGTCTAACACGCGATATACTTTCAGCATTACTATGTCTAATAATTACTACAAAAAGTTGCAATCAATATTCCAATCTAACATCAATACCTAATGTTCCAATCAACGGTTCATGTGATTTGGTTATTTATCCATATTAATGCGCATTTCAATATAAACAAACATCAACCACATATGGAGTATAAAACGTCGTTGCTAACCTTTCTTCCGAAGATAAGCTAAGCTAAGCATCGCCGATACAATCCTCGGCACCGTCTGCTTCACCGAACAATAACAAGAAATAATAATTTGATTAGACAATCGATCGAACACGTGGTGTGTGAAAAGAGAAACTTATTCTAATCGCAAAGAAACAGCAATCGAACGACTAAAATATGAATACACTAGCGATTACGACACTAAACCCAATTCAATCTATTATCCAATCATCCAATTCAGTTTCTCCCAACACTGGGGGTTTCAAACAAAACCCTAATTAAACCAAGAACAATCTCAACTCTAAAACAACATGAATCACCTTGAACAATCCTAGCAATCATGCGCTTATTCAAAGGGAGTGAGATTGGGGTTGATCGGAGACTTACCGGAGTTACGTCGATGAAACGATGGCAATGGATTCGATAGAGCAGACAATCGCAAGACAAGAGGATTCGAATGACATGAAGAGAATGAATGAAACTCAGCCAATTTAGGTTTAAAACCTCGATTTTGTGTCCGGCGACAAGGCTGGTAACATAAAGCCCTTGTCGCCAGTCGCTACAGAATCTCGCCCAAAAGCTCGCCTGGTGACGGTCGTTAGCGACGTGGCTGGTGATATAAAGCCCATCTCGTGAACACCTACAGTTTTGTGCACCTTGATTGGCTTGGGAGATTCGCTTGCTGGTGACAAGAGGCTATGTCGCCAGTGCTACCGGTGTTGCGTACCTCCAATTTCTTCATTCGTTCAACTTCGTTTTGCTACCAGTTCAGACGTATGGCCAATAATAACACTTATAAACATTTCCAATGCAATTCAATGGTCACAATACAATTTCAATAATAAAAAATAATTCAAGAATTATAAGGTTCAATAACTCAACGATTAAATTGGTTCCAAAGAATGAATTCATTTTGCCCTAAAATCAGGATGTTATAGCTCTACCAACTAAAATAATTTTCGTCCTCGAAATTTAACCTATAGCAAAAATATGAGGGTACTGCTTTCGCATCGTCCATTCCGTTTCCCATGTTGCTTCTTCTACTACATGGTTTCGCCACCGTACTTTAACCAAGGGTACAGACTGCCTTTGTAATAGCTTCACTTCCCTATCCAGAATCTGAATAGGCTCCTCTTTGTACAACAAATCTGGTAGAATCTCAATCTCTTCACGAGCAATCACATGTAAAGGATCCGACCGATATCACCATAACATAGAGATATGAAAGATATTGTGAATCTTCTCCATTTCCGGTGGCAGCGTTAAACGATAAGAAACCAGCCTAATACGTTCCTAAACTTCATAAGGACCAACGAAATGCGTCTTCAATTTCTTCTTCTTCCCAAAACGTAGAACCTTCTTCCACAGAGAGACTTTAAGGATCACCTTATCGCCTACCGCGAATTCAATCTCTTTCATTTTCAAGTATTCATAAGACTTTTGACGGTCCGTTTCATCCTTGAGTTTCTCCCGGATAAACCGTACCTATTCCTCAGCTTCACGAATCAATTCTGGGCCAATCAATTTCCCTTCATTCAATTTTGTCCAACACAAGGGAGTACAAAATTTCCATCCATACTAGCTTTATACGGAGTGATCTTAATACTCGTCAGATAATTATTACTATAAGCAAACTCTACCAGTGACAAGTACTTAAACCAAGATCACTTAAATTCCAATACACAACTGCAAAGCATATCTTCAAGGACTTATATGATCCTCTCAGACTGGTCGTCTGTTTGCGGATGGAACGCGGTACTGAAGTTCAATTTTGTCCCATTGCTTCCTGAAACTTCTTCTAGAATCGAGACGCGAATCTAGGATCCTGATCGGGAATGATAAGCGATGAAATCCTGTGCAATCTCAACATCTCATTGATGTAGAAGTCAGCTAACCATTCCAACGAATAATCCACTTGAATCAGTATTAAATGGGCAAACTTCGTCAAATGATCAACCACCACCCAAATAGCATAAAACTTCTCTTTCGTCAATGGCAAAGCAACTACAAAATCCATTGTTACATTGTCCCATTTCCACTCCGGAATCATAATGGTTTAAAGTAACACAGAGGAAACCTGATGTTCTGCCTTTACCTGCTGACAAATCAAACACTTACTGACATACTCAACTATGCTTTTCTTCATCCCTAACCACCAATACATCGATCTCAATTCGTGGAATATTTTTGTGGCACCCGGATGCATAGCAAATACATGGGTATACGCTTTAAAACCTCGTCACGAACACCATCAACATTCGGTACATAAATTCTGTCGTGATAATACAATTCACCATCCGATTTCTTGAAGAAATCTCTGGCTTTTCCTTCATCAACCTTATCATCTTTTCGATATGCTTCCAGAATACGCGGAATCAAAGTAGGTTTCAAAACCAACTTGGCTACAACCGCATCATCAATAATCTCCAATCTCACAATCATTGCTGCCAAAGAATGTAACACCCAATATTGAGAGATGGTTAAAAGAAATTGAATTGCTACCCATATCATCAATGTGCACATTATTTTTTGGGAGCTCCAAACTTGAGAACTCTTAAGTTAAGCGTGCTTGGCTTGGAACAATCTTGGGATAGGTTACCTTTTGGGAAGTTTTCTCGGAAAGCATGCGAGTGAGAACAAAGCATGCTAGAAAGCGTAATGGTGGCCTATGGGGCTAGTGGTCAGCCTTAAGACCAGTATTGTAGTGACGTGGTGCCCTGCCACCGAGCCTTGGGTCATCCGGGGCCAGGGCCAGATGTTACAAATGGTATCAGAGCAACCCTATGATCGTGAGTGCGCCTATGGACATAAGAGCCCTGGGAATTCGTCTAGCAGGGGTAAAGATTCTGGGAATGATGTGGGCCAACCATAACGAGGATGTTGTGTCCTAAGAGGGGTGGATTGTAACACCCCATATTGAGACACGGTTAAAAGGAATTGAATTGCTACCCATATCATCATTGTGCACATTGTTTTTCGGGAGCACGGAACTTGAGAACTCCCAAGTTAAGCGTGCTTGGCTTGGAGCAATCTTTGAATAGGTGACATTCTAGAAAATTTTCTCGGAAAGCATGCGAGTGAGGAAAAAGCATGTCGAAAAGCGTAATGGTCGTCTGTGGAGCTAGTGTTCATCTAAAAGATTGGTATTGTAATAATGTGGTGCCCTGCCACCGCGCCTCGGGTCGTCCGGGGGCGGGGGCCGGATGTTACAAAGAATGCATTAACTTCCGTCTCAACGCATTGGCCACTACATTGCTTTATAGGATGATAATCAATCACCATATCATAGTCTTTTAGAAATTCTACCCACCATCGCTGTCTCAAGTTCAACTTCTTCTGAGTAGGCGAATATTGTAGACTCTTGTGATCTGTGTAAACATAACATTTAGCCCCATACAAGTAGTGTCTCCAAATCTTCAAGGCAAACATTATAGCCGCTAATTCAATATCGTGAGTGGGGTAATTACACTCATGCGGTTTAAGTTATCCCGAGGCATATGCAATCACCTTTTCTTCCTGCTTAAAAACACATCTCAAACCTTGTAGAGACGCATTACTATACACCACATAATCTAACCCTTCAACCGATTGAACCAAAACTGGTGCTTCCATCAATAACTTCTTCAACCTATCAAACCTCTCCTGACATTTGATCGTCCATTCGAATTTGGTACCCTTATGAAGAAGCTTGATCAATGGACCTGCAATGGGAGAGAATCCCTTCACGAACTGGCGATAATAACCAGCTAGTCCCAGAAAACTCCTCACTTTAGTTGCATTTTTAGGCGGCTGCCATACAAATACCGCTTCTATCTTCTTAGGGTCCACTGATCCCATCCTTTGAAATTACATGTCCCAAAAATGCAAATTCGGTCATCCTAAATTCACATTTTGCGAGCTTTGCATACAACTCCTTCTCCCTTAATATCTGCATCACAATTCGCAGATGCTTATCATGCTCTTATTTATTCTTCGACTAAACTAGAATATCATCGATAAAAATAACAACAACCTGGTCTAAATACTCCTTGAACACCCGATTTATCAAGTCCATAAACACTGCTAGAGCATTAGTCAACCTGAAAGGCATGACTACAAATTCATAGGGTCTATATCGTGTTCTAAATGTCGATTTTGGAATATCACTATCCTTGATTCTCAACTGGTGATATCCCGACCTCAAATTAATTTTTGAGAACACATCTGCTCCCTTAACTGGTCAAACAAATCATCAATTCTAGGAAGCGGTTATTTGTTCTTCACTGTCAACTTGTTCAATTTCTAATAAACGATACACAATCGGAATGACCCATCCTTCTTCTTTACAAACAGAACCAGAGCACCCCAAGGAGAGACACTCATTCTGATGTATCCCTTATCAAGTAATTCCTGCAACTATAACTTCAATTTCTTAAGTTGAGCTGGAGCCATCCGGTAAGGAGCCATAGATACTGGAGTTGCTCCCAGAACAAGCTGAACTGAAAACTCTACTTCAAGTTCCAGCGGAAAACCAGACAATTCTTCTTAAAATACATCCAAGAAATTCGTAACTGTCGGTGTAAACTTTTCATCCGATCACTTCTTACTACCAACAATTATATGAGCTAAATAAGCCTCACATCCCTGCCTCATCATTCTGACAGCCAAAGATGTAGAGATAACCCCTTAAACCATTCCACTATGACCCCCCAATACCGTTATAGTTTCTTCCTGAGACTGTAATGTAAACCATTTAGCTTTACAATCCAATATTACCCCAAGGCAGGATAACCAATCCATTCCCAATATGACGTCAAATTTCAGACTCTTCATCTCTAATAGATTACCCTTGAAAGTCTTACCCTGAATCATTAAAGGCACATCCCTATACTCCCTGTTAACAACATTAATGTTCCCTAAATGATTGGTAACAACTATGTCGAAAGCTATCTTAGAAATTTCTCAACCCTTATCAACCAATACATTACTACACATGTAGGATAGCGTTGAACCAGGATCAAATAAAGTGATAATAGGAGTATCAAGGATAGAAAATGTATCAGTGATCACATCAAGAGTATCCACATCATCATATCCCCTCAAAGCATAAGTAAGCGCAGACGTATGCCCTTCAACTCTTTGTATTCCCAGATGGTGCTCCACCACGATAACCACTCTGAGTAGGACTAGAAGCGGATCTAACATTCTTCTTAATAGAGACTGCCTCGAATTGAGTAGCTTTCGGTGGTGCTCTGGTATTTTTGGGACAATCCCTCATAAAGTGACCCTGTTCACCACAAAGAAGGCAAGCACCAGAAGCTTTCATGTACTTACCCCTATGCACTTTGCCAAAGTAGTTACACAACAGAGCATCCATATTAGAACCACCACAAGAAGGAACACTAGCAACATATGAAGTAGGTTACTTTCCTTGTCCCTTATTATTGTTTTGTGGCCAACTAGAACCGCCACCACCAAAACCACCATGAAAAATAACTTATCAATAAAACAATATCAAAAATATAAAATACCAATAAAAGGGTTCTTTGAAAACTTACCAAATAAGAAGGTGAGAAAGAGAGGGTTTGGTTCCTTTTGAAAGTCAACGGCAAATGTTTAAGAGAATGATTAGGGTGGCTTTTAGGTGTTTAATTGGGAGATAAAGAGTTTGAGTGAAGAGAGTTGTAGGTGTTTGTGCTTAACATGAAGGAGAGGGGTGGAGAATGTGAAAAGTTTTGGGTGAGGCTTAGGGGTGTAGAGATGGAGAATATGGTTTTTGGCGGTGTTGATAGGCCTTGAGTGGGTTTTGTGCCCGTAACTCATCTAGCCCACCAATAAGCCTCATTAACCATCTAATCCTATAATTTGTTCACTCTCGGTTTAGAAAACATTGTTCAGGTGTAAAATAATTCCTCAGACACCCAGATATTTGTATTAGCCAAATTTTGTCCAAAAATCCTCAAAAGTCAAATTTTTGCCCAAAATCCTAATTTATAAAATAAAGCATAATTTACAAAAATGACCTCAAAATTACTTGAGTTTAAACATTTTTTACTCTATGCTACCTTTTACAGTCTCTAATTATTGTTTTGCCCATAGAGTGAATTCTCAATTTGTATATGAAAATTTAAAATTCAAACGTTTTACCAAAAATTCTAAATGACCCAAAAAATTTTAAAACAATACAACATTTCTCTTTCCTTTTTATTTTCTAGAGACAAGTCATCTCTAAAAGGCTAATTACTATCATTTGTAGTGCTTTAATTGAGAGACATAGTTGAAGGAATACACCAAGCTCGATTGGATGAGACACTTGCAAAACTCACATTGATACAATTGTCTTAAACAAACCAGATCTCATCAGAACGCACCTCCATTAATGTTTTGACAAACACCATTAAAGATTTTTCTTTGAGCTTGCAGACTCTGGATGCCGAATTTGATCAATATATCCTATGACAACTTTCACCACTACTCAATAAACGCACTCCCGATCCTCATCACTTTCCACATTATTCCTACCATAACATTAAAATGCATAAGCCTTCACAACTCAATGCGCCTCCAACTAAGACGATACGACTTGATGTTCCACTTTTCTACGATGAGGACCCAATCTCTTGGATTTCTCAGAGTCAAAGGTATTACTATTACACTCTTGGTCCTCAATGATTATTGATTTCCTTATTTCATTTGAATGGAGTTGCTCTAAATTGGTTCGATTGGATGTATACAAGTCAATTAATCCTTGATTGGCCAACAATTTTACTCTGTATTGAAAACCTTTTTGACCCATTGAAATAAGAGGATTATTTTGGTAGACTATCAAATTTAACACAAAATTTTAAACTCCCTGAATGCCAATCCCAATCGGAACATTTGACCAATAAAATCACAGGAACTCCTAAACATGTCTTGGTTAGTTGCTTCGTCTCTCGTTTATATATGATTTTAGAAAAGAAGTTCAATATTATAAACTTCATAATTTGATTCAAGCCTTGGGACTAGCATGACTATATTCTGATAAACTCACTGATAATCGAGTTCCACCATGTCAAAATCAAGAACAAAATTGGATAAAACCATACACATGGACTAGACCATACACATAGCCCATACTAAATACATTCTCATCCTTATTGCCTACGCTTCAAATTACTAAACCCCAAGCCATTACTTGTCATCCAACATCATATTAATTCAAAAATTAACTACAAATGAGATATTAGTTAGACGAGGGAAAGAATTCTGTTATGATTGTGATGATAAATTTTCTATGGGTCACAAGTGTAAAGGACAAATTCTTGTTGTCAGACAATGATGATGATATATAAGCAACAGAAGGAGATTTGAGCTCTTTATCAATTGCGATAGAGATTCATGCTCCATAAGAGACTACTGAAATAAGTTTTCATGCTATCCTAACCAAAAATATCCTTGAATAATCAAATTACATGGATTAGTTAGTGGTTTTAAGTCCAAAATCTTATGGATGGAGCTAGCATTGATAATTTTATCTAGGAAAGAGAAGTTAAGTTCTTGAAACTTCTAATTGTGAAAATCTCCACATTTTACTACTATGATAGGTAATAGACAATCATCAGCTTTTGAAGGGTGTTGGCCAAAATTTTAACTCCAATTAATAAAAGATACATTTTCTATTGATTTTTATGTATTGCTTGTTCAAGGTGCAGATGTTATTCTTTGCATGCAATGGTTAAGATTTTTGGGAAAGTTAACCACATATTATAATGATTTGAAAATGGAATTTGAATTCAACGGTATCAAGGTGATAATCCTTTACATCTGGAAGAAGTTCAATATCAATAGCAGAAAAGATTTACCCATACAAATAGCATTACACAGTATTTCTAACTTTATTTATTGGTTGTAGTTCCTTGTAGTGATCAGGAGGTACACACTACTTCAACAATTTAATATATCTTATTGATAAATTTGAGGATGTATTTATGGAATCGACATAACTTCACACTACAAATATATGAACCATAAAATCCATCTTGTGACAAACACAAATCCCATCAGTGTCAACTCATATCGATACCCTTATTTCCAAAAGTCTGATATTGAGAAATTGATTGCTGAGACGATAAAAGTTGGGATGATTAAAAGTAGCCAAAGTCATTTATCCTATGTTGTTTTATTGGTTAAGAAAAAAGATGGAACATGACATTTTTCTGTTGATTATAGAGCATTAAATCATGTCACAATCAAGGAAAATTTTCCTACTTCTTTTATCAATGAACTCTTAGATAAGTTGCATGGTGCTACTATTTTTTCCAAGATAGATTTAAGAATAGGTTACCATGAAATAAGAGTTAATCCATATAACATCCCAAAAATAGTTTTTCGAAGACATTATGGGCATTATGAATTCCTTGTTATGCCTTTTGGCTTAACAAATGTACCCTCCCAATTTCAAGCTACAATGAATATTAACTTTCAAACTTTTCCTTGCAAAATTTTCATTATATTCTTTAATGATATTTTAGTCTATAGTAAAATACTTGATGAACATGTTATTAATTTCTCACTTGTCTTGGGTTACTTTTTAACATAATTCTTCATATGTTAATAAGTCTTAGTATTGCTTTTGCCAATCTCACATAGATCTTGGTCTACTGTTTATGCAGAAGGTGTGAAACTTGACCTTTCTAAAATTCAAACCATACTTAATAAGCAAGACAAAAAACACATAAATCATTGCGATGTTTTCTTAGTTCAAGTGGTTATTATAGAAAAATTGTATCTCATTTTGCCAATATAGCCAATCCTTTGAGTAATCTACTAAAAAAAACTCTTTTCTTTGGACTGCTAATGCCAAACAAGCTTTTGATAACCTTAACTCAGCCCTCATCAACACTCCGATATCACCTCTTCCAAAATTTTCATTACCCTTTCAAATTAGAAATGATGCTTCAAGTTCGGGAATAAGGCTAGTCCTGTTACAAAATAATCACCCTATTACTTAATTTAGTAAGAAATTATCATCTACACTTCCAATGGCTTCTACATATGTTAGAGAATTACATGCCCTTGTACAGGTTATCTTAAAATGGAGACAATATTTATTAGGACACAATTTTTCAATTATAATTGACTACTATGGCCTCAAAGAGATATTTAGCCAATCAATTTATACTCTTGAACTACAAAAGTATGTAAAATTTATGGGCTATGATTTTTATGTTTCTTATATTTTAGAAAAACCAATATTGTAGCAAATGTGCTATCTCAAAAATTCTGTGACAATCAATCTCCAGATATTTCCAGCTTCCACTTATTTTCATTCACTATCCTTATTTCTAGATTATTGAAGATCTTATATAAGAACAACAAAGTGACCCTTATTGTACAATTATTATCTCTAAAATCAAAAGTAACTCATCATCTTCTTCTCACTTTCACTATTAAGACGATCTTCTTTTTTGCAATATCCACCTTAGTATCTACCTTACATCCCCATTTGAATAGAAGCTTCTTTTTTAGTTCCATTATACTCCTTTAGTTGTTCATGAATGGATCCAAAAGACATTGAGTAGACTTTCTTCTAGTGTTTTTTTAGAAACAAATGTTTAATGATATGAAAGACTATAAATGCTAACTGTCATACTGCTTTTAAATCTATAGGCACACTTCAACCACTACCTATTTTGATAAATATTTGGGAAGATATTACCATGGATTTAATAACAGGTCCTCTTTCTTCTCAAGGGTTCTTAGTAATACTTATGGTGGAAGATGAATTGTCTAAATATTCCCATTTTGGAGATTTAGGATCTGAATTCGCTGCAACTTCGATAGTTGCATTATTTGTGGAGATTGTGATAAAATATCATTCTTTTCTAAAGTCAATAATTTCAAATGGGGATCTAATTTTCTTAAGTCAATTTTGGGAAGACCTTTTCCATTTTAGTGGAACTTCATTAAGGATGTCAAGTACATACAATCCACAAATAGATGGACAGACAGAATGCATAGAACAATATCTTTGATCATTTGGTATGGACAAACAATATAAATGGTTGAAAACTTGAGTTGGGATGAGTTTTGTTACAATACATCTATCCATTCACCCAAAGGAATGTCTTCATTTCAAGCATTTTTTAGTATACTTCGCCCTACAATAGTAGGGTATATATCTTTATCCTCTCATGTAGGAAGCAAAATACTATTTTCTCCTAAATAGAGATATAATCATGACAACCCTTAAGTCCCATTGGCACAGGCTTAAGATCAAATGAAGAACTTAGCTAATTTGTATAGAAATGAGGTGTATTTTAGTGAAGGATTGTGGTGTTTTATTTGCATCCTTAGATTGCAAGTGCCGATCCCTTTTACTTCAACTCGAGAGTGTTCCCCACATATATCCATCTAGTACCACGCGGTATACGTCGGTACTCTACGAACGCTCCTCTGTCTCTAGCTACATGGTCGGTTTCCCCTGAGTCTACAATCCATATAGAATAAGACTCGGTAAGCAAAACGGTGCTAGAAACAAAAACATTAGATATATTGAGGTCAGAATAGGATACCTCCTTTTTCGGCTCGGAACAATCACGAGCGAAGTATCCCATCTTGTTACAATTGTAACACTTGATCTTTCCCATGTCTCTTTTCTGCCCCTTTCCACGTCTGGCCTTCTTTCGAGCGAAATGTTGGACTTGGGGCTTATATGGATTGACCCAAGCCTCATATTGATGTGGGCTTGGGGCCATTGGGCCTAAGTGATTGGTCCACCCAACAAAGGCCCAGCCCAAGTCACTTACTTGTCCATTAAGCAATGGATAGTAAGATAACAATCTGATTAGAATTCAAGAGTTTGAATTCGAATGAGTCCTAGTTCAAGTGAACTAGCCAAGGACTACTATAAATAGAGTCCTCCTCTCGTTCATTCGATCATCCCAAAAACTTCACATCTCTGAGCGTTCTCTGAAACGTGAATTGCAAACAGTGTTTGCAAAGTGAAACCTACTCCAAGGTTTCCAAGAGTTTAAGTTTTAAAGAGATTCAGCGTTCGTGTTATAGAAGTGCAATTGGGGTTCTTAGCCGGTGAACTGAACAGTATTTCCAGGAGATTTATCGTCGACCAATTGACAGTAATCACTCTTTCTTTTTCCGCTTATTGTTTGTATGTTGATTGCGTAGTATGCATATAGGATCAACATTGGTATCAGAGCCTGTCTATATTACTGTTGTTGGTCGTAATAATTACGCTGTCGTTATTTTTGCTTGAATGAAATATAAACTACGTGCTGGAAATAGTATTTTGCATGTGATTTTCATGACCTTGTTTGAGCTTTAATTTATTACACGAATTTTTGTAACATGCAAATTATATATCGTTGGATTCGTCAGCGAATATCGAATCCGTCGATATATAATATGAATTTTTTCGGCGAAAAACGAAGGAGTTATGGCCTTCCGAAGTTTGGGGACAGATTAGAACAAATCAGACCCAAACAGCACTAATGTTTTTCATGTTGAGCTACTTTGACCAGACACAGCTTCGAAGAGTGCAGTTCACCGTCGACGACCGGAGCCCCGAAGACGACAACCGATGGCACGGCTGGAGAGAGGACGGCGAGAGGAGCAAACGGCCGCCGGCACGACTGCCGTCGCACCACGGCAAGGCGGCGCGTGCACCTCACGCGCCAGGCGGGCGCGTGAGGCGCACAGGGGGCGGCCTGCTCCCAGTCAGCGTCCCAGTCAGCACTTTTTGCTGACTGGGCAAGCTGACACCTCGTGCCGCGTGGCGCATAGGTCAGCACTGACGTGGCAGCCACGTCAGCCCAAATGCTGACTGTGCGACTGACGCACCTGTGTCACCAGCGCGTGCAGCACCCACCTGGAACTGGCCGGCACGGGCCGCCGCCGGCGACCGGAAAATTTTTCAAAAAAAAAAAAAAAATTCCAAATTTTTTGGTTTTTACTTTTATTTAAAACCTAACCTTTATATGCCATTTTTTAATATTTAGAGCATGCAATTTCGTGGAAAATTTTTGGAAATATTATTTTCTATTTACTATGGCATTTAATTATTATTTTTATTAATTTACTAATGCCGTTTGCATGCTTATGGCATGTGCATTTTTGTTTTGAACAAGTTATGGTTCATAGATATGGTTATGTTGTGGACAACGACTTCTGGGTCCCCGCTGAGAGTGCTGCTCAGTATCCAAACAGGCACCTTGCACCGGCTCTCGTCTACATATTTCCTCCAAATCTTCCTCAAATGATGGTGCCACCTCCCTTTGGACCTGCTTACCCAGTCCAGCAGCAGCATCCGGCTGCTCCACCACCTCCACTTCCACATCAGCCGATGGGTTTTAGATGGGCACATCCTTTTCCCCATCCAAACCCCCCGGTGGGACATTATTTCGGTCCACCGCCTCCTCTGCATCCACCGATGGTTCCACCACCGGCCCCAATGTATCCTGAGCATCATCCGGTTGCTCAAGCTTTTGTTCCTCCTTCTCCTGAGCAACACCCGGTTGCTCAAACTCATGCACCTCCACCATTTCCACATGTGCATGGAGCTTATGTGCCTGGAGAGAACATCAACTTCATGGATGACATACTTGCAAAGCAGCAAGCGGCTGCCGAAGCTGAGTTGCAGCAGCAAAATGAGGCAGATGATGAGTTCGAAGATGAGCACGAACCTCTGGAAGATGAGCTCGCCCAATGGGCTGGTGAAGGAGAGATCCCCGAGTGGGTTGATGAAGAAGAGTACGAAGCCCAGGGGGCTGGAGAGGATGAGGAGGTCGCCGAGTGGGATGGCGACGAAGAGATGGAAGTCGTCGATTTGGACAGCGACAAACCCGAGATACCTGACAAGGCTCAGGAAGGCGATAGTGTGATTACTGAGCCCGAGTACACCCCTCTCACACCATACGATTGGGACCCAGAGGACTATCCATAGACCATATATCATTTTAAAAGATTATTCATGTTTTGTTTAGAACTGATTAGTATGCAGTTTTTATTTAATATATTTTTTATAACATGAATTCTTTATGATTATTCCTTAGTTGTTGAATAATTTAGCGGATGCTCTAGGCTTGCATGCTTAGAAATTGTTTGCACACTGCATGATTAACAAGTTGATGAAGTTTGAGGATAAGGATGGTGATTAGGTAGATTACCTATCTTCTCTGACTCCCCCTCAGATTGATTCGATGAGTTTTTTTATTGTTTTAGCTAGTGCATTTATATTACTATCGGATGATTATGCTAGATTAAACATAAATGGTCTTATATATCTTTTTGGTGCTTGTCAGTGATGGCCTCTGCTACTAAGTCTATTGTCGCTGAGCTGAACAAGGGTGACAAACTCAATGGAGACAACTACGTTATCTGGCATTGCAAGATCCAGTATATCCTCGAGGAGCAAGAAGCTCTCGAGACCCTTTCAAACACGATGGTCGAACCAGCGCATGGTTCCACTGCACAAGCGAGGCGTGATATGGATGCCTATTTGTCCTGGAAGCGCAAGAATAGCATTGCGCGCATCACCATATTATCGAGCATGGCTGATGATTTGATGTGTGCTTTTGAAGATTACCACACTGCACATGCTATGTGGGTAGCACTGAAGGACAAATATGGTGGGACTTCAACCACCAAGCTCCGACGGCTGACGATTAAGTTTGATACTTATCGCAAGCGCGGTGATCATACTATACGCCAACATCTTCGTGAGATGGCTAAAATGATCCGCGAGTTGAAATCAGCTAGTCATGTCCTAACGGACGAGCAACAAGTGCAAGCAGTGATAAGGTCCCTCCCAAACAGTTGGGAAAACATGAAGATAAACATGACACATAATAATAACATCAAAACGTTTGATGATATCTCCTGTCATGTGGAACTTGAGGACGAGCGCTTAGAGGCGGCAAAATCCTCTGGTCAGCTTTACATGGCTGATTCAAATGTGCGTAGGGGTAGTAATGCTAAGCGCAAGAGGGGTAATAAGGGCACCAAGAAAGATAAGGATTTGAGGAATCCTGCTAAGCCCGGGACCAAAAACCCTCGAAAGAAGGCCAGACGTGGAAAGGGGCAGAAAAGAGACATGGGAAAGATCAAGTATTACAATTGTAACAAGATGGGACACTTCGCTCGTGATTGTTCCGAGCCGAAAAAGGAGGTATCCTATTCTGACCTCAATATGTCTAATGTTTTTGTTTCTAGCACCGTTTTGCTTGCCGAGTCTTATTCTATGTGGATTGTAGACTCAGGGGCAACCGACCATGTAGCTAGAGACAGAGGAGCATTCGTAGAGTACCGACGCATACCGCGTGGTACTAGAGGGATATATGTGGGGAACAACTCTCCAGTTGAAGTAAAAGGGATCGGCACTTGCAAACTAAGGATGCAAAGTGGCCACGTTTTACTACTACATAATGTCCTCTACGCTCCTGAGATTAGACGTAGTCTCATTTCGGTCTCTGTTTTGATGACTTTTGGATATAAACTTGTGTTTGAATCGAAAGTTTTGAGTTTGTATTATGACTCTGTTTTTATTGGTTCTGGACGAATGGCTGATGGATTTATTTATCTTTGCATTGATGATTATGTGAACCCTTCTTATGTCGATAGTGATACTAGTTTTACTCTTGTTGCATCTGGTGATATTGATATTTCCACTTGGCATGCTAGACTTGGTCATATAGGACAAGATAGAATGAACAGATTGGCAAAAGAGGGGATTTTAGGATCTTATAATAAGATCGAGTTGCCAGTCTGTAATCATTGCCTAGCTGGGAAGGCCACTAGAAAACCTTTTGGAAAGGCAAATAGGGTCATTTTTCCTTTGGAGATAGTTCATTCGGACATATGTGGACCCATGAATGTTAGGGCTAGAAGTGGTGCATCATATTTCATTACCTTCATAGATGACTTTACTCGTTTCGGTATAGTCTATCTAATCTCCCATAAGTCTGAAGCTTTAGATTGCTTTGGAAAATTTTTGTCTATGGTGGAGAATCAATTAGATAGGACTGTTAAAGTGCTACGCACTGACCGAGGCCGAGAGTATCCATCTGACCAATTTAAGACGTTGTGTCAAGAGAAAGGTATAGTGAGACAGTTGACTATTCCCATGACTCCTCAGCAAAACGGAGTTGCCGAGAGGAGGAATAGAAAACTGTTAGAAATGGTACGATCGATGATGGCACAAGCAAATCTTCCAATATCTTATTAGGGAGATGCACTTCTAACAGCGACCCACATATTGAATAAGGTTCCAACGAAATCAGTGACTATTACACCCTATGAGTTATGGACAGGTAGAAAACCTGACCTCTCCTATATGCGACCCTGGGGGTGCGCGTGTTATGTACATGATCTTTCTAGCCCATATGGGAAGCTAGGTGCGAGGGGTAAAAGATGTATCTTCATAAGATATCCCGAGCAATCCAAAGGATATGTACTAATAGGAGAAAATTCAGATGGTACCATTTCAGAATTAGAGTCACGTGATGTTGTGTTCCTTGAGAATGAATTCCCCAAGAGGGGTGAAGTAGAAAGAGAGACTTCTTTCTTTGAACAAAATGAATCAGAGGACTTAGTTCCTCCACAGATGGATATTGATCCTAGTGGGAGTGAACAAGTGCTTGAAGAATCAGCTCCACTGGTACATGACAGTGGGAGTACACAGATTCCTGATTCTTCGATGCCTGAGTCATCGAATCGAAGAAGTAGAAGAATCCTCATTCCCCGACGACGTTATGAGATTGAAGGGGAAACGTTCATGATAGCTTCACACGATGGTGATGAACCAAAGAACGTAAAGGAAGCTCTCAATTCACTCGCCAATGATCTATGGATGAAAGCCATGGATGAGGAAATGAAATCGATGAAAAGTAACCATATCTGGGACTTGGTTGACTTACCTCCAGAACGCAGAGCCATCGGAAATAAATGGGTCCTTCGCGTTAAACGGAAGGCTGATGGTTCGATCGAGAGATACAAGGCAAGATTGGTGGCGAAAGGCTGTACCCAACTTGAGGGCATAGATTATGAGGAGACGTTCTTACCTGTGGTGAGATTCGCTTCTATTCGCCTAATCTTGGCCTTAGTCGCACATATGGACTTGGAATTGCATCAAATGGATGTCAAGACCGCTTTCCTCAATGGAGGACTGGAGGAAGAGATTTACATGGAACAGCCTGAGGGTTTTATAACTAAAGGCAAAGAAGAGAAAGTGTGTAAACTCTTGAGGTCCATTTACGGACTCAAACAATCCTCCAGGAAATGGTACCTGAGATTTCATGACTCGATGTTGTCATATGGTTTCCAAATGACACAAGAAGACCATTGCGTTTATGTGAAGAAGTCCAGTGACGGTTTTGTGTTACTGCCATTATATGTAGACGACATTCTCTTAGCTTGCAACAACAAGGACATTCTAATGTCAACGAAGAACTGGTTGTCGACAACTTTTGAGATGAAGGACATGGGTGAGGCTGCCTATATATTAGGAGTCAAGATTTCAAGGGATCGAAGTAAGAGGCAATTGGTTTTATCGCAAGAGCTCTACATTCAAAATATCCTTGAACGTTTCCATATGGCTAATTGCAAACCTATGGATACACCCATTGCAAAAGGGCAGACTTTGAGTCTTGAGATGTGCCCTAAAACTCCGCAATAGCGTGAGAAGATGCAAAAAGTTCCATATGCAAATGCCATCGGCAGCCTGATGTATGCTATGTTGTGTACAAGGCTCGATATCTACTATGCAGTAGGACTGGTAAGCAGGTATCAGTCTAATCCAGGACAAAAGCATTGGATTGCTGTGAAACGGATTCTAGCATATCTAAAAGGAACCTCAGATTATGCTCTATGTTACCAAGGTGGTGAAAGCCATCTAGTGGGTTACACTGACGCTGATTGGGGTGGCGACTTAGATGAGAGGAAGTCAACTTCCGGTTATGCCTTCATTCTGAGTCATGGAGCTATCTCTTGGAGTAGCAAGAAGCAGACTTGCATAGCATTGTCCACCATGGAAGTAGAATTTGTAGCCTGCTCGGTGGCTGTGCAGGAAGCTGTCTGGCTCAAAAAGTTCTTAGATGACCTTAACCTAACTGAGAGTGAGCCAAAGCCAGTCACTGTATATTGTGATAGTCAGGCAGCTATTGCCTACACTAAGGATGCTAAGTATCACAGTAAGTCTAAGCACATAGAGACTAAGTACCACTTTGTCAGGGATATAGTGACAAAGAAGCATGTAACAGTCAGATATATATCTACACATGATATGGTAGCAGACCCATTTACTAAGGTTGTAACTAGAGATGTTTTTGTCAAGCATTCTAAGTCTTTGGGTCTATATAAATTGTAATGTCTTGGATTGTTATGCCTATGTTTTATTTGATAATTGTTTATCTTCATGTGTTTTCTGGCATATAGAGAGTTAATTCATCCGAGAGTATGTCGTCAGGTTTGAGAGACTTGCGCACTTGCACGCGCAATTGCCTTGATTATCCGGTGATAATGCAAGATGAGATCTATACACTTATGTTCTGAATGGGAGTTTCATGAACTAAGAGGTATACAATGATCGCCTTGACGTGGTCGTCAAGATGAGATTCTCCAACATGGATTGAGAATCGCTCATGAGAACCACAATCATGAGACCTGACTAGCCGGACTAGACTTTTGAGTCATCACACTTAGGAAAGTGGGAGTGATCAAGTCTGAGGAATAGCTTTGTGCTATCGTCCGGACAATGAACTATCATAATAGACATACGCGCCTAATGTAGAGGCAAGGTTCATTGTCGCACATGCTTTTATACCGTGCGAGCTATAAGTTGACCCTATGGGAGATAAGTTTGAAAACAGTCCCTACTCCTTATCGTGCAAAGTCCCATATTTATTTATCCTTAGTACAATCTCTTTTGTATCCGGAGTGTTGGGGTAATGACTGTGTCATTGGCGTGTCTTTCTATGGCTACGGTAAATTCGGCCTATGTGACATGACCGTGATGTCGGTTACTTTCATCGACTTTTGGGACAAGAGCGAATTGGAAGACTCTGATTGTATTCACACTATTTAACTCACACGCTAGCGGACTGTGGTTCTTGGGAACACAGTTGTTATTAGAAATACTTCGATGTTTTCATAACATTGGTTCGTTTGGGACCGAACATGTCTGAAGTGAATTCAAATCATGGTAGTCTGGGATATGAAGTGAATTTCGAGATTGTTCTTCTTTATTGAAGAAGCTAGTTCATTTGGTCACATCGGTTATTTGCCGTACAAAACCAATTGATTGAACGACACGTGCTTTCTCTGTTTAAGCCTTGACGGTCCTTAATGGGCTGTACCTATATTGTGTGAGTGGGAGAATGTTGGACTTGGGGCTTATATGGATTGGCCCAAGCCTCATATTGATGTGGGCTTGGGGCCATTGGGCCTGGGTGATTGGTCCACCCAACAAAGGCCCAGCCCAAGTCACTTACTTGTCCATTAAGCAATGGATAGTAAGATAAAAATCTGATTAGAATTCAAGAGTTTGAATTCGAATGAGTCCTAGTTCAAGTGAACTAGTCAAGGACTACTATAAATAGAGTCCTTCTCTCATTCATTCAATCATCCCAAAAACTTCACATCTCAGAGCGTTCTCTGAAACGTGAATTGCAAACAGTGTTTGCAAAGTGAAACCTACTCCAAGGTTTCCAAGAGTTTAAGTTTTGAAGAGATTCTGCGTTCGTGTTCTAGAAGAGCAATTGGGGTTCTTAGCCGGTGAACTGAATAGTATTTCCAGGAGATTTATCGTCGACCAATTGATAGTAATCTCTCTTTCCTTTTCCGCTTATTGTTTGTATGTTGATTGCGTAGTATGCATATAGGATCAACACATAACTTGAAAAATTTTAGAATATATCCCACTTTCCACCTTAAGGACAAGGTGCTTTTTGAAGGGGTGGAAAATGATACAGAGTACCATGCAAATAAATAACATGAATTATAAGCTATACCAACGTGTTTAAAAATAGGCACATTAGGAACAAAAGAAAGCTTAAGAAATTATTAGAATATTGTGGTTTATGTCCAATAAATTAGATGTTTTAGAATTAATTTTGTTAAAAAATTATGTTCTGTTTCTAGTCTATTTTAATGGGTACAAAATGTCTGTAATCGAGAATCTTAGCAGAAAAGAAAATACATATCTTTCTATAAAATATTTCTCTTTCTTCTTAATTTTTTTTTTAGACAAACCATCTCCAAAAGGCTAATAAATATCACATGGTATTCTAACAAAGTAACAAACTATGACGTTATCAACAATTGAAGCTAATTTTGTTGCCGCTATGTCAAGCACCTGTCAAGCTATTTGGTTGAAAAGGCTACACAAAATTATACATAACAGGCAAGAAGATCCAATAGTGATCTACTGTGACAATTTACATGTCATGTCAGTTGTATATATAATTGGCTATATTAATGAAATAGAGTATATGCTTTGTTTCATTTGTTATCATAGGTATGGAATTGGTAATCCTAAAAGTTTAATAATATAATTTTAGTTATTCTTTTAAAAAGATTCAAAACTCTTTATGATTTGTTTGAACATGCAATTTTGATTTGGTTAAAATTTGGTGTCAACTTTTATTTTGAATTTCAACTAGTTCTTATCCATCATTTATGTGGAAAAGGGATGGTAATATCAAATTACTCAATAATTTACCTTTATCATTTCAAATTTTTATCTTTCACTCTTCTTCAAATCATAAGGATAGTGAACAAACACTTAGGTGGCTAAGGAAAAATTTTGGCTGCAAAGTAATACACGAGATAAAATGACGGACCCCCCAATGGGTAAATGGTTTCATCAGTTTTATTTGAAAATGGAATCGACTAATACAATCACTTACAAACCAAATAGGAGTTGGTTTTTGAAGTTGATTAAAACATCAACCTTATAAAAGCAGTGATAGTTTGTTATTTTGAACATGAAAATATTCAAAAGAATTTTGAGATTTTTTTAATGAGTATGAAAACAAAACATATTTCTTTATGAAAAAGGGTCTTTTCTTCTTTTTAACAAATTATTCAAATTTAATTGTTAGCCTAAATTATTTGAATTCAAGTCATAACCAATTGTTTGGTTTCTAAGTTATTAGACTCTATGTGAATAAAATCAAAGACATGACTTAGTCGGGTGGTGCTACTAGTTCGAATCACACATACGATTGGGCAATGAGCCGAAAAAGTGTATACAATTCTAAATCTATACTCTTTAATTATATAATTAAAATCATATATTGAATAAGTGATTGTTGGTTTAATTGATAGTTTTAAAAAGTTTTAAATTCCCGCTCCTTTAACAATTTGATTATTTTATTTATAAATTTTCAACAACATCACATATTATATATATATATATACTCAAATTGATAATATAAATTTAAAAATGATACGGGATATAAGAAGAAAAAAAAACATATCGGTGTTTGCTCAATCAGAGTATTGATAGATTGCCTACGAACTTATTTTTTTTATCTACCATACACGATACACATTGATTGGATTGAAAATTTAATGCATTAATAATTATAGAATCTCTATCCAATTATATATTGTCATGTATAGCGGGCAATAAAAGTAGATACATAATGGTAGATTTTGTAACATTGTTGGCTCAATTACAGGTATATGAAAGGCTAACTTCATAAAACAAGTAGTCATTTTTATTCAACACCTAATGTATTTATGGACAACAAAAATAGTTAATAAATTTACAATAATGAAAATTTTATCATACCACATGATTTTAAGTATCGCATGTGGAATCACTAAATTTATAATACACATCTTGTGATTTCATTATTCATCCAATAATTTAGTACATAAAAGACATTTTTTATCCCAATTATATAAATACCTTCATTTCATAATAAAAAATGAATTAATTAAACATTTGTGTTGCTAGGCAATGGAACATTCCTTCTATACTCAGCCAAAGCCCATAGTGGAAATATATTTTTGTATTCTCCATAGTGTAACATACAATTCCTCATGAAAACTCCCATTATTTCCTGTCAAAATTATAATTAAGTTGTATAAAATTCATAAATTTGTCAAATTTATATTACTCAATTAAATACAAAATTACCTGCTGTGGGAAGTCACCATTCTCTAATTGAGAGTTAATTAATAATTTGGCTCCTTGATGAATTGGCGCTGGATCTCTAAAACCCTGTTAAATAGCTATTATTTATATTTTAAAATAAAACTTTAATAAAATATTATAAAAAAATGTAGCTATTATATTTAAATTGTTTTCATCATGAAAGAATAACTCATATAATATTTAAATATGAATCCTATTCTATCAACAAAATAAAAGTACTAAAGTAATTAATGTTATTTTAAAAATTATGAATGAACCTGTCCCGCATGGATTAAACCAACCATAGCCAATGCTGTTTGTACCAAATTCGATCTATTCCCTTCCAGAGGTGTATATATCTGAATTATGATTAAAAAATCAATTTTTATTTATAAACTAATAGTATTTATGTAACAATCGCTTGAGTTAAAATTTATTACCTTATTTGGACATGAAAGAAAACTCTCACCCCAACCACCATCATCACATTGTGAATTGAGTAGAAAATCAACTGCTCTACGAATTGCTTTACAATTATTGTATGTCTTTCCAGTTGCAGCCAACCCTCCAAGTGCAAAAGCTGTGCCATATAAATAGCATATCCCCCAATTTCCATACCTATAAATATAAACATCACATTCAACATGTGTTTGGAGTTATTTGTAATTGTGAAATAAAAATGTGTATTGATATATTAGAAATAGGTGTATTTACCATGAGCCATCAAGTTCTTGTTCATCTTCAATGTATTTAACAGCTTTAGTAATGAAATTTTGTATCTCTTTCTTTTTATGATGTGGGTACAATTTTTTAAACAAAACTAAAGCTTGGATTGCTGATGCAGTGCATTCAACATAGGTATGTTCGACGACTAGATCTTCAAGAAATTCTACTGGATTCAGCCACTACAATTAATATAAACAATGTAATTAGTAAAATTGATTTAGAATTAGAAACATCATGACTCCAAATAATCGGTAGTTAATTACCTCTAAAATTAAGGAGGCTCCTGCTTTTTCCCAAACTGCTAAACCACCAGTGTCACTCTGCCATATTTTCAGATATTTTAACATAAATTACAATATATTATTCTCATAAAAATTAAAATATTTTCATTCAAATTTGTTTTTTTTTAAATATTATTCGAATAATTCTGTTTAAGGAGAGCCATTTAGAGGAACTATTATCTCCAAATATATATTTGTTTATGAAGTATTATTTGAATAGACTTAAATTTATTAGAATTATTTATTTTTTAATTAAAATTTTAATTTGACTAATTGATTAGGAATTTCTAAGTTATTACCTGAAGAGATAGTAAGAAATTGACAGCCTCAAATAATCTCTCAGGTTTCATTTCCTCACCAACAATATCTGGTGGTAGCATTGACATTTGTAGACAACACTGTATCAAGAGGTAAAACAAAAGCTATTTAGTTTTTCAATAGTGAAACAAGTCAAACTAATACAACTTATTATTAACTTTTTTAACAATAAAACAAGTCTAATACAACTTATTAGTAATCAAGCAAAGCTTGAAGAGCTAATTTGTATGACTCACAACCTTCAAACTTTCTGCGGTGCAATCTGAGACTTGCCAACCATGATCTTGATCGGAAAAAGTCCATGCCCCTTTTGAAAAATGTCTAAACATTTTTTCAAAATTTCCAGAAGGATTCTCTTTTATCTAAATTTAAAAAATGATATAATAAGTAGGAATTAAGAGAAAATTACACAAGAATGAAGGGTTTATTTAAAATTAAACCTGAGATTTCTTTAGAAAATCATATCCTTTAGCAAGTGTATGTGCTAATTCATCCGTAAGGTTGCTTGCTAACAAAGCTTGAAGACTAAGAGCAGTGTCCCACAATTGACTACCAAAAGTCTTTAAAAAAATTTACATTAAATAGTTAATTTTTTTTTATTAATTTAAGTGTAAAAATGACCAAAATCATCAAACTTAGGAATGAAATTGGCTAACCTGGACTTTCATACCATCTTCAGCAAGCCAAATGTAATCTGAAATTCGTTGGAGATGTTTCTTGAAGGGATCTCCGTGAGGATCCTCTACCCAGCAAGCAAGCATGCATAGTGGCTGTTCAAGTTTATCATCAACCATTAAACACATCTATGTATATATACATAGTCTTTATCAAAATTTAAACTCATAAAAAATATTGTACCTTCTCTACGCATCCAATAGTAATATATCTACTATTTTCATCCTCATAGTGTATATATTTCATAGTTTGTTGAAGAGCTTTCTCTCTTATCAATTTGTTGAAAGGCCAACGAGTGAGAATAGGCTCAGTTACTACATATAAACTATCCCAAAGTATATCTTGTATAAATGGATGTGGATAGTATAAGTCTTCCTGAAATCAATAACATATTAATGTAGAATTTCTCAAATCGAAAAATTTATTTTTAAAACAAAAATATATAAAATCACCTTTGCACAAAGATGACGAACTTTTCTCCAATTGATTTGATTATAAGGCTGAATGTGAAGTTCTTGTCTAAGTTGTTGAATAAGTGGTGTGATTGGACCAACGAATCTTTTTCCATATAGATATGATAATGGCATGTAAACAAGTCGACAATAGCACCACATCTTTGCTGCATGCGTAATTATAATTGACAAGATTATATTACAATGATTTCTAATGGAGATTCAGAATATTAATTGATTTACTTAAGTTATTTGTTACCTGGATGTATTGGGAAATAAGAAGGTAGCATCCAAAACTCTGGAGGCATCGGGTTGACTCCCGACCATTCAAATATTCCTAGTATCTTCACCAAAACATATACCCATAATGAAAATATATATATGATTTATTAAAGGCATAAAGGTCTAAAGAGCCCCGAACTTTGGTGTATTTTTCAAGTTAGTCGTCCAATATCACAAATGATCAATTTAACTCTTCAACTTCTAAATAGTGAGTCAATTATGTCTTTTTTTTTTTAATGTAGAGATTGATTTGGCAACGAAAAAATGTCAATAGAGCCCTCCACATCTGCGAAAAGAACTTAATGATCCAAAATATGAAAGTGAAGTGGCTAAATTGACTCTTCGTTAAGTTGGAGAGTTAATTTGAAAAATATACTGCACCTGAGACCATTATACCTTTATTTTAAAAAGGATTATTTCCAAAAAAAAAAAAACACTTTTTCAAACATTTTACTTTGAGCCACCAGTTTTGGAAAGTTTTGCAAAATCACCCCAAATCCAAAACAATTAGTGGTTTTATTATTGGATGAGTGATTTTGGAGTTTGAATGGGTAGTTTTGAAATAATATAATATTTTAATATATTTAAAATTATTAATTAAAAAATTAAAAATGATTAAATTATCACAATTATTCAAAATCATCCATCCAACAACAAACCACTAGTTGTTTTGGATTTGGGGTGGTTTTGCAAAACTTTTCAAAACCGGTGGTTTAAAGTAAAATATTTTAAAAATGGAGTTTCTTTGGAAATAACTCACTCAGAAGTAAAATGATGAATACCGAGAGCCAATTTTTGCCCCAAGAAGGAATAAAAGTGACACCACCATGATCAAGAATCCATTTACGAGCTCTTGAACAAGCATTGTTTAGACCATCATCAGGTCCTAATCCGAGTAATCTCATGCAAATGTAGCTGAAAACTGTTCCAAACATGCTGCTGTGACTCTCTACATGTATTCCCCATCCACCATCTTCATTCTACCAATCATATGTTACTCAAATTCAAAAATCAGAATCACAAAATAATCATTAATTAATTAATTAATTAATACCTGATGATTATACAAGTAACGAATAATTTCTTTGCGATGTTCGGCTGTGAATACTGAATTAAGATGCCCAGTTATGTACAAGCACATGACCTGTCATTTTATGGTAGATAGTTAATTATCACTATATGTTTGGGAAAATACCAAAACAACCCTCAAATTTGGGAATTATTTCTCTAAAACATCATTTTGAGATTTTTTTTATTTTTTATTTTCTAATTAAAATTATTTTTCAAACCATCTCAATTTAAGACTTATGTGATTTTATTGACTGGTTTTGAATTTTTACCCTCTTAATCTATATGCTTTGAAATTATTATTTTTTAATAAAAAATAATTTTCAATAAAAATATAATATTTAAAAGTAGATAATACACTGAAAAAATAATTTTTCACGCTTCTATTTTATAAAACAAATATATTTGAAAAATAAATAAAATATTGAAAAAAATGAAGTTTTTATTCGAAATATTATTTTAATAGTGTTACATTTAATTTATTAATTATTATTGTAAAGTATGGATAAATTTTATAATAATTTTCAAAATGGAAGAATTTTGGATAATAGTTTCAAAATTGAGATTTTGGAAGAATAATTTCAAAATGTGAGGAACAAAGTAGAATTTTTGGAGGAAATGAAATGAAGCTTAGCTTACAAATGGAGGAAGGAAGTACAGAGGACCAGCATTTTCAGAAGGCCAATGGCCATCAGAGGCCTGTAAGGCACTGAAGAAATTTGCAGACCTCTTCAATGCATTTGTGGCTATTTCATATGTTATTTCTTCTCCATCCTTCACTTTCTCTTGTGGAATTGTTTGTTTGAACTTCTTCTCTCTCAGAAACTGCATATCCTCACATCATATCAAATCAAACATTGACTAATTACTACATTTCAATTATTATAATTATGGACATACCTGTAATCTCCATACAAGATCACTAGAGGGCTTGACATGGTGACGATTTTTGTAGAAATTGTTCCTAGCTTCTTCAACCTCAGCTAATTCTTCAGGACTACCTGCTTCTGCATCAAATTCCCATGTTTGTCTTCCTACATATTCATTTGTGCTGTTAATGTATGGGCTCTTTCCTCCTTCAGCTATCTTCAGCTTCCACATTATTCTATAATGTGAAAAATAAAAATTAATTTGTTATTATCAAAAACACAATTCAAATGAATTTATGTTAAGCATAAAAGAACTTACAAGGTTTTGGTTGTGAGAGATTGAGAGAAGTATTTTAAAGAGTGATGAGTCTAGCAGGTGAACATGCTACACCTATTTATAGACTGTTTACTTCAGAAGTGGCAGATGAGTGGACTTTTAATGAATTATTATTAGAGTAATGCTACACGGATGTCAACTTTCATTGTCTACTTGTCTACTTTTACGTGAGATTTATTGGGTATAAATTTAATAATAGTCTAGAAAAATAGTCATAACGAGTAGTCTATCAATCATTACTCTTCTTATTGTTATTACTCTTTCATTCTTTGACTGTTGACTTTAGAAATTTTTTTTTTTTTAATAATTTAAATCAGGAATGTAAATACCGTAAAAATATACTTGCAAACATTAAAATAAATAAATAAATAAAATACAATCCAATAAGAATCAAATGAGATTGATGTGGTGTTGATACCGAACCTAACTAATTTGTGAGCCTAACAATTTGGATTATCACAAACTATTAAAAATTAAAAAATAAATAAATAAAATGGTAGGAATAAAGTTAATGCTGAAAATATACTTATATATTCTTTTGGTTTACATAGCTGTTAAGATTCTTTTTATCTAATTAATATGATTGGGGAATTGTTAAGCTTTCATAGCCTAACAATTTTGTTATTAAACTAATTTTTAGATATAACTATTTATTTAAACATTAATTATTTTTATTTCGTATTATTTTTAATAAAAATTACCAAATTATTTAGTTTGAATTCATATAATAATAGAATTTAATACATTAATTCTGTAATATATATATAGTAATTTTGTTATGTATTCAATTTTTTATATTATTTAAAAAATAGATATAAATATAATATTATTTTTTTTTTGAAAAAAACTTTAATACCATCAAAATACAAAATCTGGATTTTTTTTATAACAATATTATGGTCTAAACATTATTTTCCAACCTACCATAGAATTATATTTGTTATGGATTTCTAACAAAAACACAATTGACATCATAGATACATATTGTCCAATTAACTACTAAGTACAGATTGATGTTAATCTAACTGACTTAAAGGATAGTTGGATTCAACCTAATAGAGAATCAAGTATTTCATTTTCTTCATTCACACTAAACACCCCCACCCTAATTACGAGTTTAAGTGGTTTCACAAATACAAAGAGAGGGGAAAAAAATAATAATCTAAAAAATTATTAAAAAAATTGATTAATTTTAAATATTTCCTTTTATAAAATCTATACTCTAAATTAATATTTAAACTTATCTTAGATTTGACTTTATGAATTAGTAGAGAAACCATTGAATTTGATTTTGAACCGAGAAAATTTGGTATACTTGCATAATCTAATCTATGTACTACATCAATAAAGTGTTATACAAGGCCCATTAACTTGTTTCCTTGGGCCAGCAATAAGGCCCATTGGAAGAGTGTTTTGTTAAACTGGGTCGGGTCGAGGCAGTTTGGCCCTATCAGTTAAAAGGATGGCAGACTTGGTTTATTTGATTGATTATTAAATTATTTTTCTAATTAATTTTAATTAAAAATCATAAAATAATTAAATATACATCCTCCACTACCATTGTCGCTCATTTGAGTGTTTTTCTTCTTCAACATGCTCACAACTCTGCTCATCATATAAGAGGAAGATTGCTCTACTTTTCACTTATTCTCACTTCCGTGCACGATCAATTGAATGAAGCATCGGAAACTATCTTAAATGGTCTCTTTAAAATTTCATAGGCAATAAAAAATTTACTATACAATTATAGGTCACTTTTGTAAAGTTTATAAAACTAAAATTTGATTTTCATTCTCTAGGTTATTCACAGATTATAACCGTAATTTATAGACTATGAGCGTAATTCACAGTATCTGTAAATTGTAAAGATTCAGAAATATTTTGGGAAACTTGGCCTGGAGTGAAAATTAAACTTTTAAAAACTTGTTTTTATATGTTTTTCAAAACAGACTTATAATTATATTTTGAACTTTAAAAAACTCATTCGAAAGAATTTTCACTTATGTAATCATTTTGATTTTGAACCTCATTATGCTGAAACTTCACTCAACTGTCTTTTAGGGTTGAAATTGGGTTAACTTATCAATTGCTTTGGTCCAGTGTTTCATGGTTTTGAAGAAATAACGTGATTAAGGTAATTTCGTCATCTTAGTTGCCTGCCATTGTCATGAATACTGTGGTGCCAAATAAACCACAGTCAATTATTAGGCTAAGACTGCTTGAGAAAATAGCTGAAAAGCTTACAGAGATAATCTCACAGAGTTTAGCTCTAATCAATAAAAAATCGGATCCCTTTACAGTCGTCCCTACCCCCTATTTATAGAAGGTATTTGGGTCCTATTTCTATTTGGATTGGGACTCCTTATTCTTCTTGAATTTGGTCTCCTTTTAGGGCTTAGTTTCCTTCTTGGACTTGATTTCCTTCTTGGACTGGATTTCCTTCTTGGGCTTGGGCTTGTTTGTATTATCCGAGTCCGCATCAGATACCTTCGGCCGCAGTGGTTATTTTGGCGTGTTTGGTCTCTCTTCGGCTGCAGGTTTGGTGAGTCCCCTTCGGCCGAAAGAGCACTGATCCTCTTCGGTCGAAGGTCTTACCTATGCTTTTGACTTAAGTTTATTTCTCGATTTGTTGAGGGTCCGCAACTTTCCGAGACCGTAAGTTGTAATCCCACCACAAATACATTCTCTATTGATTAGTGGTGATAGGTATACATTAATGTTCCAATTGTTAGTATTGCAGCTTGATTTTCCCCTGTTTTGCATTGGCTTTATAAGAAAGAATAGAGAATGTTGGTAAAGAAAATGGTTTTGGGTCCTGCTTGATTTTGGGACAGCAAATAAGGTTGGTAATCCTGCATTGGCCCTCACATTATGTTGTTGGTTGACATTTGGGACTTACTTTGATGTTGGTAAGAATAGAATTGATGTTGAGGTTAATTGCTATCATATGGTTGCTTTTAAAAATAACAAATTAAATGTATGAATCTCAATAAAATAAAAATTAGGTCCATGATCCCGCTAAATACTTTAACTAAATTGTGACATATCATACATTAGGTTTTAAATTCATGGTTTTAAATGGGTTTAACTTAAAATATCCATTTTTTTAAGAATTTATTGTTTAAAAATTATGACAATTTATTTTACTTTCTGCTACCATTAATATTTTTAATAAATTTTTTGAATTAAAATAAAAGTAATATTATATAAAAAAATTAAAAGGAATTGACTAAAAATAATTATAATTTTCTTAATTTTCATATCATCACTATTTTAACAATTTTTATTTGTTAAAGATAATAATTATATTTATAAAATTAAAAACTAAAATTTTAATTATTAATTATTATTATTATAAACATTGTTCTATCATAAAATTATTTTTAAAAAACTAAAATCAATAATAAATTTGTTAATTTTGATAGTTCTTGATTGGGCCAAAACAAATGTAAGTAAGATGGGCCATGAGTCCAAGTCTAATTAATTAAGCTCAATGAGTAAAATAAGTTAGTCATGATGTGGAGTTATTGTTAAAAATTCAATTCGAAGCTAAAAGAAAAGAACGAGGTGGTCAGGTCAAACAACGACCAAATACAACGATGCCTAGCATAGGAGAGACTGAACACACGAAATCGAGAAACACATGCAAACCTATTTATAAAAGAACTTACAAGGTTTTGGTTGTGAGAGATTGAGAGAAGAAGAGAGGAAGTATTTTAAAGAGTGATGAGTCTAGTAGGTCAACATGCACACCTATTTATACTTGCAAATGAGTGGACTTTTAATGAATTATTATTATTATCATTATTCTTTCATTCTTTGACTGGCAAAGAATTTGAATGTTGACTTTGTTTGAAATTTTTAGAAAAAATTGAATAATTTAAATCACCGGGAATTTAAATACTATAAAAATATAGTTGTATACACTAAAATAAATAAATAGATAAAATGTAATCCAATAAGAATCAAATGAGATTAGTGCGGGATTGATACCAAACCTAACTAATTTATGAGCCTAACAATTTGGATTATCACAAACTATTAAAAAATAGGGAAAAAAAATGTTAGGAATTAACATTATATAATATCAATCATGGGGAAGTACAATGCCACTTAGATAATGCTGAAAATATATTTATAAATTCTTTTGTGTATTAGTAAAATCTTCAAATACATAGTTGTTAAGATCCTTTTATCTAAAATAATATGATTGAGGAATTATTTTTTTAATTTTTTAAAGGGATAATGGTTTTAGAAGTTGCAAAATTTAATTATATTTTTCAAATTAATCTTCCAACTAGTTGGAGGTCAATTTAGTTCTTAATTTTTACATTTTGTGTTAATTAAATCCTTTTTGTTGGTGTAGAGGGCTTAATTGATATTTTTGGAAATTAAAATTTTTTTTTGTCAAATCATCATTCCGATTAGTAAAAGGACTTAATTGACCCATCATTTGAAAGTTGAGGGGCTACATGAATCCTCCATTTGAAGGCTAACTTAAAAATTATAGCCATGTTCGAAGACGGATAAGACCCTTATACCTTTTAAAAATACTTGTATGATTTTTTTTATCATTATTAAATTAACTTTTACATATAACTATTTACTTAAATATTAGTTATTTTTATTTCGTTTTAGTTTTAATAAAAATTACGAAATTATTTAATTTAATTCATATAATTACCGAATTTAATACCTTAATTCCACAATAAATATTTAATAATTTTGTTATGTATTCTTTTTTTTTATATATATAGATTAAAAATTAATGTAAATATAATATTTTTTGAAAATTTTTTTAATACCTTTAAAATACAAATTTTGAATTTTTTTATAACAATATTTTGGTGCAAACATTATTTTCCAACCTACTATAGAATTATACTTTTTATGGATTTCTAACAAAAACACAATTGACATCCGTACCTACATATTGTCTAATTCACTACTTAGTACAGATTGATGTTAATCTAGCTGTTTACTTCTTTTAGAGGATAGTTGGATTCAACCTAATATGGAATCAAGCATTTCATTTTCTTCATTCACACTAAACAACCCCACCTAATTACGAGTTTAAGTGATTTCACAAATACAAAGACAAAGAAAAATAATAATAATCTAAAAAATTATAAAAAGAAAAAATGAATAATTATAAGTATTTCCCTTTATAAAAACTGTACTCTAAAATGATATTTAATATATTAGATTTGACTTCATGAATTAGGAGAGAAACCATCGAATTTGATTTTAAACCAAGAAAATTTGGAGAAATTATGTCCGAGAACGGGTTCTCCAAGTCATTTTGCCTACTTGGAGAACCCTCCTGACATATAGCGAGTTTTTAATTATAAAAATTTTAAATGTGAATTCGTTTTTACAGTTTTATCACCACTTTCTCTCTCTTGGATCCTTTCTCTTTTTCTATCACCGCACTCTCACAATTTCTTTTCATGAACTCCGGTAAAGTGTTGCAACCTTTTATTTTAAAACTTAACAAATAAAAGTATAAAATACAATTAGGATCTCACGTTATTGATTAGATTCGAATGTAGTGCTTTCAAATGTCTCTACTTTTATAAAATATGTCATTCTAATTTATCTCCGTTTCGAACATAAACTCACAAATAAACTTAAAAAAATAAATCTAAAAAATAAAAATCAAACAAACAAATGAATAACAGGGCCAATTTGTTTGTTCTCCAGGGACACAGACAAATCATCGATCGAACAAGAACGAGAAAGTGAGTTCATCAATTGGATGAGAGAGAAAGATATATCGATTAAATGAGAGAGATGTGAATGCATCAATTAGAGGAGAGAGAGGTGCATTTATTAGAGGAGAGAGATGAGCGTTTTTTGAATCGAGAATTTTAGCATTAAAAGTTAAATGGCTCCACACCATGACATGTCAAGTATTGATTGAGAGGATTCTCCAAGTGGACAAAATGACGTGGAGAATCTCAAGCATAATTTATCAAAAATTTGGTACACTTGCATAATCTAATCTATGTACTACATAAATAAAATAACATGTTATACAAGGCCTATTAACTTGTTTTCTTGGCCCAGCAATAAGGCCCATTGGAAGAGTGTTTTGTTAAACTGGGCCGGGTCGAGGCAGTTCGGACCTATCATTTAAAAAGCTAGGCTTGGTTTATTTGATTGATTATTAAAATATTTTTCTAATTAATTTAAATTAAACATCGCTCATTCATTTCAGTGTTCTCTTCTTGAACACGCTCTCAAAACAAGGAGGATAAGGCGATCAGCTTGAACACGCTGTTGGTTGACATTTGGACTTAATAAATTTTTTATTTAAAATAAAAGTAGTTTTACATATGTGTAATTATTATAATCTGGTCTAATATACCCCTATTAAATATAAAAAAAGAAATGATAAGTTGGATGATTGAGTGGAAAGAGAAAACAATAAATAAGGATTTTTGAGTCATTTTATTTATTTTGTTAATATATGTGAAATAGTTTAAAACGGCACTTATTATGAATAGGAGGGAGTATTTTTTATGTTGGCAACATAGAAAAGAATTGATGGTGTTGTTAATTGTTATCATACGGTTAAATGATTCTTTTCGAAGAATAGTAAAAAACAAATTTAAAAAATAACAATGTAAAGGAAGGAAATCATAATTATTTTCAATCAAATATTTTTTATTTTTATTTTTATTTTTGGAAATGATATTAAAAAGTAGATGATTAATAAAAATAAAATTTTAAAATATTAGAAAATTAATAATTTTTTACAAAATTGGTTAACATCAAAAAATACAATTGTAAATTTTGAAAATATCTTTTTTGTCAATTGCGAATTTGGAAAATATTATTTTTCTCATTTCAGTAAAATTGTACAAATTTTCCAATAAATCTCTTAAGAAAGTTTCAAGATCTGATTATCTGATTAGACAATTATTAAATAATGTGGTTTTTCTTAGATAAAAATTAGCAAGACTTTGATATGAGGATTTAATGAATTAGTGATTTTTTAAAATATTTTTTTGATAAATTTTGTTAAATAGTTAGCATATACAATTGCATATTAATAGTAGTTTATTATGCCTTAACATTTAATTTTTCATTATTTCTGTTTGTAAATATATATCGTGCAAGATTATCACATAGCATCACGCTTGTAATAATTTGAATCGTCATTACATAAAGTGCAACATTTAAAAAAAAAAGAAAAAAAAAAGAAATTTTCTAATATAGGTTGTTAGATATTTACTTTTCAATATTATACCTATGTTAATTTGATTAGATGAGGCTCACAACAATTAAGGATGACAATTTAATATCCAAACATTTACTTAACTAGAAGATCTATCGAACCTTTTAAACATGTAAAAAAAAAAATTGAAAATGAATTATGTTAAAAGTTAGCATACACTATTCCAGATTAAACATTAACTCTTTAATTTTTAATCCCCAGCGTAATTAGAGTAAAAATTAGATGCGACTTATCTCACTATTTATTTTTTCAAACATTAACTCAACAAGAATACGACATAGTTAAAAGGAATAAAATGTTCAAATCGTGTGATGGTAGTAAATAATATTATTTTATGCGTACTTTTTGATAATTTTATTTTGAGAGTATATATCACCTGATGATAGTAAATAATATCGCCCTTGTAATAATTCAAATTGCATACACTAGTACTAGGAATGCGATATTCAAACAACAATAGGACTTTTTATGGTAAGTTGTTATATTTTGTTCTTCAATCGTTAATATTTAATTATTTTGTGTATAATTAAATGCGATTAACATTTTATGAGAGCATCTTTAGTGGTCATGGGACTTAAGCTCCCAACTGCTACCCCACTTACTGTCATATCATAAAGGATGGGACTGGGACTCTTCTTCTCTAGTGGTGAAGTCTCAACCTAAGTCCCAATTACATATTTTAATAATAAATTTATAAAATTAATAATATTTTTCATTTTAAATTTAAAATTCTATAATTATAATTATAAAAAAATTATTTAAAAATATTAAATTAATTTTTCAAAAAAATTATTATATTTTATTATTTTGAAATATAGATAATTTTTTTAAATATTATTCAATAACAACACAATTTGTAGGTTTTTTTTAAACATTCAAATCATTAAATTAAAAAGCTGATCAAATACAACTCAAGGAAAATAAAACTCACTAAAACCACATCAAATAAACATTATACAAACACACACAAAACAAACTACAGAAATAGAAAATTTAACATAATTTGACCTAATTGGTGCTTGATAATCTAACGAGCATTCTGGAATTGCCAAATGTGTTCAACCAAATCCGCCTGCGATTGTCAATGCGCTTCTCTATTACGTAGTTGAGTATTTATTTGGATATATCTGTCATATGGACCAAAAGTTTCTTCTCCTAATTCGGGTGGAGAAATTCCATTAGCCATATCGTCATAAGACAAAATTTGACCAAAGTTACATGTCTATGTATCTCTCTCATCCTCGACAATCATGTTATGTAGTATAATGCACGCTCTCATTATTTTGGCAAGTGTTTCCATCTTCCAAAATCGCGTTGGACCACGTATAATCGCAAATCTAGATTGTAAAATTTCAAATGCTCATTCAACATCTTTTCGCAATCCTTCTTGATATTGTGTAAATAACTTTCACTCATCTCCTTGTGGTCGAGAGATTGTTTTCACAAATGTAGCCCATTCAGGATAAATACCATCTGTTAGATAGTATCCCATAGTATAATTGTTGCCATTCACAGTGTAATTAACTGCTAGAGCGTTATCTTGTAGAATGTCATCACATACCAGTGAACGATCTAACACATTGAGATTGTTATTCAATCTTGCAACACCGAAAAAAGAATGTCATTTCTATCAGCTGAAGCCACTGCTTCAAGTATTATTGTAGAAACTGCGCGGTAAAGGCCAAAAACATACCTTTCCAAGCATTGGGACAATTTTTCCACTGCCAATGCATACAATCAATGCTCCCAAGCATGCTCGGGAATCCACAAGCCTTTTCCATTTGTAGTAATTGTTGGATATCATATGCATTTGGCCTTAGTAGATATTCAGCTTCAAACACCAAAATAATATCTTCAACAAATTTCTCTAAACACTCAATTACGGTGCTTTCTCCAATTCTCACGTAATCATCGACAACATCAACTGATACTCCATATGCTAACATCCGCATGGCAGTAGTACATTTTTGTAAATGAGACAAACCTTTTTCCCCTACCGCATCACATCTTTGTGTGAAATAAGGATCAAATGCATATAAAGAATCCATAATTCGAATGAACATATGTCGATTCATTCGGAACCTTTGTCTAAATGCCTCAACTGTGTACCCAGGATAAGGTGCAAAGTAATCTTTAACAAGTCATTCATGCCCTGCTTCACGATCCTTATCTATATGTCGACGAGATCTAGGTGAAGAAGTTCTCACCCTATACAACTTCAAGGCAAGTTTCATTTGTCGCTCGGCCGAATTATCCATTACTAGTTCACAATCCAATCTTCCGATATATTTTCAAAAAAATTGGGATTTTCGGTCATTGCAAAGAAGAGTAAATGGATGCAAATTAGTATTGAGAGTTAGATGGTATGACCAACGAAGTGGCTTTGATTTCTCTATTTATAACTAGATTGCAACAGCTAGTTGCCAATGATTAAAAAAAGGCTAGTTTGTAATAGTTGGTTTCAACGGCTAGTTTACGATAAATATGAAAAAGATAACTATTTTGTAACGACTATGTGTGTGTGTATATATATATATATATTCCAATTAGTAATGCTTGATTATATATATATATATATATATATGCTTAATTCACTTTTATAATCATTAATTATTACTTGTAGATTTTATAAATTATATTTCAATTGCCTCGATTTAATCTTCTATTAGAATTTAATTGAAATAATATTTTATTAAAATTTGCAAAATCATTAAAAAAAATTTAATCAAAGTTGCATTTCTTATAAATGAGAAAATAAATTTAATAGATACAAAATATTAAATTAGATAATAAATATGATAACTTTCTTACACATGTGAAGTAATAATATAAAAAAAAAGTAATAGTATGGATATATTAAAACTTAAATTGCATACATAAAATTACATTACTTAAATGATATAGAAATATAAAATTACATATTATACTTTTCCTTAATTTGATTGAAGAGTATGAGGTGCATCCTTTTCTGTTCATCATCCATCTTCGACATATTGGCATAAATAATCTTCATATCAGACTTCCTTTGTTTCTCTTTTAATTTTTTCGCTTCAATTTTGATCTTTTCATCCTTTTTTCTAATCTCCTCCTCAATTTTGTTCCACTGCTCCAGAGCTTCACGTTTGCCTTTCTCTTCTTCCTTAAAAAGCTTCATTTGTTCTAGAAGAGCGATTTCATGATCCGTTTTCTTTTTCCCTTTTTTTCCCCTTTTTCTTTGCCGCTTTGATGCCTAGAGGACGATTTGAACCTTGAATTTCATTTTCTTCATGAGTAGTTGTTTTTCCGTATTTGTGGATGATGAATATTCTCTAGAAGCACTTATCTTAGTCCTCTTGCTACCTCCATATTGATTTAGTTGACTTTTCCATTTTTGTTCCCTTCAAAGTTCATGCCAATGTTGCACAAATAAGCATTTACTCACTTTTGCCTTAACTTTGTAGATCTCTATTGCCATCATCATAAAATCATCATTATTGCAGCTGCTTCTTAAATTTCTTTGTACTTCATCGTAAGAAGCACCAAAGTTTTGAACTCCCATATTAATTCTATGTCAGCGCTTCTTCATTACAACTACTCATTTTTTTATTAGTACCAACTAGAGGATCCTTTAATACATTTAACCAAGCACTGATTAAGAGTTTATCCTCATCCGAACGCCACAAATTAGAATCTTGTTCATCACCGATATCTTCTTCTTGGTTTAGGTTGATACTTTCTAATCCTTCGTGATTGTGGATTTTTGAAGGTGGGGGACTTGATGTCAAATTATTGGGTGTTTGTGGAGATTGATTTGTTGACCCTCCAGCACTTGCAGAATGTGACCTTGGCATCCCAAATTGATTTTCAAATTGGTAATACACAGTACCAATAGTGTTGCTAGGTTGATTATAGCCATGTGGAAATACATATGCTTGGTGATTTGAATTTTGAGAAAAATAATAATATTGAAAATTTGGAATTTGGTTTTGTGGAATGGTGTTTGGTGGATTTTGTGAATTTGGATGTGGAGGAGAATTGGAATTGAATTCATTTAAATCCATCATTTTTTAGATTTGGTATATTTGTAGAAGAGATGAAGAAGAAATTTGTAATTGTTGCACTTAACTTAATAAAATATGATTGTATTTATAGAAGAAAATTTAATTTTTTAATAATATTTTTAATTTTACCGTTGTTAACAACGGTAATATATATATATGTTAACGATAACATTTGTATATATTAAAATTATATAATATAATACTAAAATAAAACTACATATATATCAAACATATATAATATATATATATATATATAAAACAAAATGTGCAAACTTCACCATATCTCAAAACTCGCCACGTGGCATCTATATAGTATTTTTAGGGAATAAAATGTTGCCACGTGGAGTAATTACCACGTCACTCACTTCTCTCCATCACTTGTATTAATTTAGTTTAATTGAGCATTAATTATTCAATCTTAATTCATCCCCCCCTAAATCTTTCTATCTCCTCTCATTTACTTTAAGTCTTTCCGTCTTCTCTCATTCGCTATTATGTTGATTGTTATTCATAACTTCTTACCATCACTCTTCATCTTCATGTAACCATCGTCTCTCCCTTATTTAAGTATTTTCTCTCATTTCATTTCATATATCTCTACCTCTCCCTCAAATCTCATTTCATATATACTTACCTCTTCTACAAATAACTTTCTGAATTTAAATTTGATTTACCTGGATACCATTGTAGATTTGAAGGGATTTGTATTTAACTTTTATCTTTGTTGTTTGAATTGATGATACATAAGGCGTCAAGATTAATCTTATATTATGAAATGTGTTATTACTTTGATTATTTTCTACAGCCTACTTTGAAGGAATATGTAATGAGGTCTCCTTATTTGATTATGTTTCTTTTCAGATTTAGAGGTATTTTAATTTTATCAATTTTATTAATATTTATTTGTTATTTTTATGATTTTATTTGGTGTCTTGGTAAAAAAAATTTTTGATTCGACTTCATTGAGACTATTTTCTACAATGAAACTGTCATTTTTTCTTCTTTTTTTCTTTACCTTTCTCACAATAAAGCATACATGGACTTTTTTTCCTTAAATGATGTTTGCACTAGAGAACATTTGTTTTGTTTTATTTTATTTGTTAATAATTTTATATGTCAACATAATTATGTGCCTTGAAATGGAAAGAAACTCAAATACTATGAAGACAAACCATCCATAGTTGTTTGAATCACTTAGTGAGTTAAATCAAATCGCTATAATTTAGAGTGTCATCTCATTTTGCATATGATTTTATCAATCATTTTTATTTGTTTGAGTACCTAATTAATTAAATTTCATATTTCTAATATCAATTAATCAGTATATTAACATATTATTTAACTTTCCATTTATTTTTATTCTAACAAATTCTATTTATTATCATTTACTAGAAGTTCTAATTTATAATTATTTACTAAAAGTTATTTAAAGTTGACTGTTTTCATTTTCTAATAATTGATTTTTTTTAACCATCATAATTATTTGAGATTTATTCTTTCAAATAATTTCTTTTAGTTAAGTGCTAAATAAATTCAATTAATTTTTTTATCGATTTTTTTATTTTTAATTATCACATCGGTATATTAAATTTAATTTGATTATATACATAATATTATTTTATTTTATTTCATCTTGACATATTAAAAAAATAATAACTGTTATTCAATTTTTATAACTTTTAATCTATTCAAATAATAAATTTCATTTTTATTAGATTTGATGATTATTATTTATTAATAATTTTATATTGTATTTTATTTATACTATCTCATGAATATTATTTATTTTTATTCTTTGTCCAATTTCATTTATTCAAATGAATTAAAACACAAGAAATTTAAACTTTTATTTAAATATCAATTAATCAAAATATTAATTAAAATCTTTTCGTATCATTTTCTTTCCATTTCAATCAATTCTATTTATTGTCATTTACTAAAAATAATTATGTGTATTCCAATAATTTCTTAACTACTATATTAAATTAATATTATTTATAATATTCATTTAAATGAAGTGAAAATTGGAAAAAATAAGAGATAGAAGAGTTTTTTTATTTTTTTTTTATTTTTTTTATAAGAGATATAGAATAGGTTAAAGAAAAGGAAGAGAAAAGGTTGGAGAGGAGAAAGAGAAAAGGGTCAGGATGGAAAGAATTAAGCACAATAATGAAAGCAATATTAATACGTGTAACAGTTGGATTTGAGAGTTATAAAACAAGGTGAATGATGTGGTCAATGAACTTCACATGCCACGTTATAATTGCATTATTATTGATGTGACGTGTTTCATGGAAAATTACTTGACCACCTTCACACCTTCACAGATCAGTGCAAAAGATCTTCACAGAAGGATAAAATGGTCAATTTGATTCATTTTTTAAAAGTGAAAGTTTAAATGATTATTTTTATAAAAATTTTAAAGTTGGGGCTATATGATGTAAATAAAAGTTATAAAATAACAAAAATGAAAATAACCTTTTAATATTAAAGATTTAACTTGAACATAAAAAATATCAATTAATTTACATAAATAAATTGTCAAAGATAAATCAAGTAATATTTTTAATATAAAGATTGATTATATTTATTTACTTTTTTATATTCATTATATATATATATATATATATATATATATATGGCTCAAACATATTTGTTTCGAACACATGAAAACACATTCGCTGGATGAGTATTAAACTTTTCACTTAACACCCCACATTTCTCACATCATATATTTTTCATATTTTATTTAAAAATAAATATGTTTATATATTTTTAATACAATTGATAATATATATATATATATATTATATATATATAGTTAAACTAAAAATAATAATATATGGTGTAAAGCAGAGTACTTACAATTTCATATAAATTTATAAATGTTAATATTTTTTTTTTATGACAACTATTTAATATGAGTTGCATTCTTTCAATAATAGCAAACATATATTTAAAAAAATAAATTATATATACAATATGTAGTATTTTAATTTGACATTGGTATAGATATAAAGATATTACTTTTTAAAAATAATATATATGTTCGTGGTATTTTATCTGGATCATCCCAAAATTTATTACTATTTTCAAACATTATAGTTATAAGATTTTAATTTTAAATTGAGTTAAATAGAATAAAGAGCTTTATTCAATAGATTCATATATAGTATTTTATTATTGAATATTATTAAAAATAATAATTTGAAAAATCAATATATTTATAGATAATAATTTTTAAAATGATAACCCTAATAAATTAAAATAATTTTAATGTATAAAATTTTATTTTTTAAATAATATTCTATTTTTTTAATAATATTTTGTATCTCATGTGAAAAAATTATTTAATATATAAAAAGTTAATTTGGAATTTTTTCTAAAATTATAATATACTTTAATTTGAATATATACTTAGCACCGCGCAATGCGCGGACATCATTTCTAGTATAATAATAAAACAAAACTAGTTGTTCAACGGGTATATGTGAAAATGAAAAAAAAAAAAATCAATTTACATTAGTGTTGACATTGTCAAATTTAAAATAAATAAATAAATTTTAGAAAAATATAAAATAAGCGCATGCGTCGTCTCTCCGCGTCCCACCAATCTCATCTAGTGTTGTGGGATTGCACTTGAGTCGCCATGTCAGCAAAATCATGGGCCTAGGATTCGTTTTTTATGTCGTTGGAGATGCCTCGAGGTTCAAGTTTGTAACCTCTTTAAAATTTAATATCCAAACATTAAATTAACTATAAGATGACATAATTACGTTAATGAATTTATTTTTTAAAAATAAAATTTATAGTTACATAATTAGCATATACAAATGCACAGTTAATTGAGATATATCTGTAACATTTAATATCCAAACATTAATTTAACTAGAAATTTTCGACATTAACTTAACTAGAACTTAACTAGAAAATGACATAAGTTAATGATTTTCTAAAAACAAAAAATAAAATTAAGATGAACTATGCTAAATAATTTATTTTGATTTATTTTATATTTATATTTACTTTTGCATTATTTCATTATGTGAATATACACAATGTCACACTTGTAATAATTCGGATCGCTTTACGGAAAATGCGATATTTAAACAATGTGAGTTTTTGTTATTAGTTGTTAGATTATTACTCTTCAATTATTTATGGTGGAACCCATAAAAACCCTTAAGGTTTCGGCAGCTCAATTATAAGGAAACCCCAAAAGTTCCTCATTGGTTTCGGCCGAAACTCTTGTTACTTAATGGGCTTGAAAGTTTGGGCTCATGAGGCCTCTCATATCTTCGGCCAAAGATATGAATAGATGGGCTCTAAATTTGGTTAAACATTGGTAAAACTATGAGTTCTAGATCATGGAATAGAGCTGCCGAAAAATAGCCCCTAGCTTCGGCCGCTCAAATTATTTTTCAGAAATAACCTTCTAGAAGGGTGAGCTGGAGCGGAGATTTAGCTTCCGTAAATTTCAGGATTCCAGCTAAAAATTAGTTAGGATTTCCTAGAGCGTGAAGGGATCCTATATAAATAAAGTAAGTACCCAAAATCAGGTACACGTGAAATTAGAAAAAGAACGAGAGACGCAAAAAAAAAAAAAGTTAACAACCCTCATATTGCAGGGGTTCGAGGTCCTATCGGAAATCGGCTTCAACAGTTTGGCGCCCACCGTGGGGGCTCTTCTCCGTCTCGAAGTCAACAAACAAACAACCAAGAAGAACGGATCTACAACGCCGGAAAACAACCAAAAGATGTCGACAACCACTCAAGGGGCCGCAGATCCATCGACACCAAATGATCACTCACACCAAACGGACACATTGTCACAACTGATGACCAGGCTAGCCACATTGGAAGAAGAAAATAGAAATCTCAAGATGGCCGTAGACGAGATGCGTCCGCCACAAAAGGAGTCGGCGTACAGGCAAGAAGACTCCAGCAGGAAAGATGGGGGGGACAACCCGGCGATAACCACTCTGCGAGATATGACTTGCTGACGAATACTGGACCAATCCTGGAAAGAAACGAAGGTATATCGTCGCGTATTCGACGACTGAATGTTTCGGCTTTTGATGACGACGACGACGATGTGGAAGAAATCCTGGTTGACACTCCACCAAACGTTAATAGGGGGCCGATGGAGCCACACATCAAGGAGACACACGCGGAACCAGTCAACCCGCAATCGCAATGCGCCACTCCAAGATTACGGGTCAGCAATCCAAGAAACACGACAACACCCGCTGCTAACCCACCGCCGCCGCGTATGGAGCGATATCGTCCTTAAGGTCACGACATCCCTCAAGAAGTGACCAAATGATTGCAGGAGATGGAAGAGATGATACGGTTTCTGCCAGGCATACCACCTCCACTTCGTAGATCCGCCAAAGATTCTTTCATTGAAACCCCATTCATTGATGAAATCGCCCTAGTGAACTTACCCAACAATTTCACGGCGCCCAGATTTAAGATATACGATGGCACAACCGACCCCGACGATTATATCGCACACTACCGGCAAGCAATGCTGACAACCTCGCTCCCCAGAGATATACGAGAAGCCGGGTTTTGCAAACTATTTGGAAACTCACTCTCCGGCCCGGCACTAGAATGCCAATTAGCACAATCGCGTCGTTCTCACTGTTGACAGACTCGTTCATAGAAAACTTCGCCTGCAGCCGCAAGCCAGAAAAATAATCTGACGACCTCTACGCTATTCGACAAAGGAACGGTGAGACCCTCAGAGCTTACATCGCAAGATTCAATAAAGAAAAAATAACGATACCAAATTGCAACCAAGACACGGCCATACAGGCATTTGCCAAGGGATTGCTGCAGGGGTCAGACCTCTATGCAGACTTAATCAAGTACAAGCCAAGAACCATGGAGGAAACAGTTTCTCGAGCGTTCGCTCAAGCGAGGTGGGAAGAAGACGATAAATGGGTCCCCCGTGAACCCGTCGCTAGCCGACAACCAGTGCACACCTCAAAATTGGATCACAGAAACAGAGAACGCAATCGCCAACGCTATGAACCATACAACCGCTCTGCACTACCCAGACCTGATGCTAATCAGACCAACACGGTAAGAGCCGAGGTGCGACCACAACCACCAAGATACGATCTTACCATCTCCACAGAACAACTCATGTAGGAACTCGGCAAGCTCGGCCGCACCGTTAGATGGCCGGGGAAGCTGCGGTCAGATTCTAAGAAAAGAGATGTGTCCAAACAATGCGCCTTCCATGATGACTTCGGCCACAACATTGCCGATTGCGTAGCACTCAGATATGAGGTGGACCGCCTACTGCAACAATGTCACCTCAGGAGGTTCCTGGTGCAAACCAACGCGCCAACCAACAATCAGCCGCTACTAGAACAACAAGAGCCCCAGATGGTACGCACAGTCCATGCGATCATGGGCGGGTCACTTGAAAGCGGAACTACATACTCGGCTGCCAAAAGAAGCATGCGCCATATACACAATGTCAGTGGCAGGGCCGAAAGAGCATACTCGGTTAAAGACGAGCTAGAAGTGACCTTCAACTTTAAGAAAAGTATCGACATCCTAAACTCATATCACGATGCCATGGTTATCTCGTTAGGGATAGCTAACTGCCTCATTAAAAGGATAATGGTAGACAACGGCTCCTCGGTCAACATCATCTACATGTATACGTTGAAAGAAATGAAGGTAGAGGAGTCTAAGATAGCCAGACAAGCCATGGTCCTGGTTGGCTTCAGCGGAGAAGCAAAACATACCATTGGCGAAATTGAGCTACCAGTTTGGGCCGAAGGCGTCAACAAATATACCCGTTTTTGTGTGTTGGAGGGGCCCTCTAGTTTCAATGCCATCTTAGGCCGTCCATGGCTACATGATATGAAACTGTCCCCTCCACATACCACCAGCTGATCAAATTTCCAACCAAGTTAGGTATCAAGCAGAAAAGAGGCGATCAAGCCGCCTCAAGAGCTTGCTACGTGAATGACATGAAGCGTCATCCCGCGTCAGCATAGCAATTACAGAATTTTCCACATACGGAAGAAGTGGAGTGCACACTGGATGAAGTACCCATCCACCCAACCGACAGCAGTAAGAAAGTACTCATCAGCTCCAGACTCGACGCACCAATAAGAGAAAAGCTCACCCATTTCTTGTCAACCAAGTGCCATTGCTTCGCTTGGAGCCATGAGGATATGACGGGCATCGATCCCAATGTCATAACACACCAGTTGAATGTGGATCCGAGGTACAAGCCTGTCAAAAAAAAGGCGAAAGTTTGCTCCTGACCGCAACAAAGTCATAAACGAAGAAGTGGAGAAACTGCTGAGCATCGGGTCAGTGAGAGAGGTGCAATACCTAGACTAGCTTGCCAACGTGGTCATCGTGCGCAAAAAGAATGGAAAATGGAGGGTCTGCATAGACTTCACCGATCTGAACAAAACTTGCCCCAAAGACTCATTCCCCCTGCCGCACATAGACACTATAGTCGACGCTACCGCCGGCCATGAGCTGCTATGTTTCTTGGACGCCTTTAGCGGTTATAACCAAATCTTGATAACAGAAAAGACATCATTCATAACAGAAAGAGGCACCTACTGCTACAAGGTGATGCCCTTTGGTCTCAAAAATGCAGGGGCCAAGTACCAGAGGCTCATTAACCATATGTTCGCCAACCAAATCGGAAAAACCATGGAAGTATACATTGACGACATGCTGGTTAAATCGCTACAAGCTGAACAACACCTCGACCACTTGGAGCAGGCATTTCAAGTATTGGAACGCTACAACATAGACCTATTCAACACCAGGGTCGGGCCGGATTAGGGTCGGGCCAAGTGGCTTAAATAGCCAAATTTTCTCGACCCTGACCCGGCCCGGCCCTGTACTAAAATAGGGAGGGTCTGACTCTGACCTTAGCCCTGAATCGACAGGGCGGGCCTCGCGTCGGCCCTGACTCTAATATATTAATATCTTAAAAAATTCATAAAAATATATACATAATTCATCAATTAAAGTTTAACTATCAAATATAAAGAAAAACTTAATCTAACAATTAAATTAAAATAAGTTCAAAATCTAAAAAATAAAATCTTTATCTTGGATTTCTCTTCTACCACAAATCTAGAAATCTTGATGTTGATATTTGTTATTGCTTATTTGGTTATGAAATCAAAGATTTAATTGTGATAATGGTGGGAATTTGTAGGTTTAGAGTATTTTAATATAACTTTGCGGTGTAAAATTTTTTTAGGTTTAGGATTTAGTATAAATTCTATAAATATAAATTTTAATTTATATAATTAAATTTGATATTATAGGGTCGGGTCGGGCTAAGAGGGTCAAAATATTGATCCTAACCCGGCCTTACATTACATAGGGTCCCCTATTTTCAGGGCCGGGCCGGGTCAGGGCCAGGGCCAAACAAAATAGGATCGAACAGGACATTTTAAGGGTCGGGTCGGGATGGGTCGGGACGGGTCGGGCGGCCCTATGACCAGGTCTACTACAACATGAAGCTCAACCCTTCCAAATGTTCATTCGGCGTCGCGTCCGGGAAATTCTTAGGCTACTTAGTCACCAAGAGAGGAATAGAGGTGGATCCAGACCAAGTGCGGGCGATAGAAAATATCGGACAACCCAAAGTAAAAAGAGACATCCAGAAGCTAACTGGCCGCCTAGCAGCGTTGAATAGGTTTATAACTGCTTCGTCCGAGAAATGTCTTCCATTTTTTCGACTGCTGAAAAAAGGCGTCCCGTTTGAGTGGGACCAATCGTGCTAAGAAGCGCTGAACCGAGACGGCGAAGAACTACTGCTGTACCTGTTCGTATCCGAGATGGCCGTCAGCGGAGTCTTGGCCCGAATTGAAGGAGCAAAGCACGCACCAGTGTATTATATTAGCAAAGGGCTGTTTCTCGCCGAGGAAAGGTACATGCCAATGAAGAAATTGGTTCTAGCCCTCGTGACTGCGGCCAAAAAACTCAGGTCATACTTCCAGTCGCATCCCATCATAGTTATAACGGAACACCCCATCAGGGCAGTCCTTCACAGGCCTGAGCTCTCAAGAATAATGGTAAAATGGGTCGTCGAGCTAAGCAAACACGACATTACCTTCCAGCATAGGTCGACTGTCAAAGTCCAGGCATTGGCAGATTTCTTAGCCGACTTCACACCCGCAGCGACCGAAAAGAAGATAGACGAAGTCCACAGCATAGCGGGAAACCAGCCACAATCGTGAAAATTGTTCCTAGATGGAGCCACCAGCCAGAGGGGCAACGGCCTAGCAATGGTCCTTATAACGCCCAAAGGCGACATATTAGAAAGGCAATCAAGTGCGAATGGCGGACAACCAACAACGAAGCCGAGTATGAGGCGCTAGTACTTGGCTTGCAATCAGCCATGGAAATGGGAGCAAAAAACATAGATGCACACAGCGATAGCTAGCTCGTCGCGAACTAAGTAAACGACCACTATCAAGCAAAAGATGCCAAAATGATCGCTTACCTAAAAATCGTGGACCAACTCTGGGCCAGTTTCGAACGCTTCACCATCCAGCAAGTACCCCGAGATCGCAACCTCAGGGCAGATCTACTGGTCAACCTCAGTGCCAGAACCGAAGAAAGTTGCGCCCGAAATATACCTATCACCATACTTCACCAATCTGTGTTATGTGAGGAACCTGCACCCGAAATACTTACTATCGAAGAAAACGACTGGAGAACACCAATTAGGCGCTACATGCAGGATTACGAAATTCCAACTGACAAGCAACTGGCCTGCAAGATCAAGGTGAATGCCGCCCGCTATACACTGATTGGTCTACCTGGCAACCCAGACCGCATCCTTTACAGGAGATCCCTTGATGGACCACTACTCAGATGCGTAAGCAGGCCTGAAATTACTTACCTACTTAGCGAATTGCACCAAGGCAGCACTGGAGGGCACTGCGGCCCCAGGTCCTTGGCGTTGGCAGCCCACAGAGCCGGATACTACTGGCCAACTATGAGGGCCGACGCCCGCAATTTCGTCCTCAAATGTCCAGAGTGCCAAAAGCACGCAAACGTCACTCATCTGCCCGCAGAAGAACTACATCCCTACACCCTGAGTTGGCCCTTCACCCGATGGGGAATGGACATCGTGGGAAAATTACCAAAAACGACCAATGTTTATGAGTACATAATAATCGCAACCAATTACTTCACCAAATGGGCAAATGCCGTACCCCTGTCCTACATTCGCGATTGCGAGATGATAGCCTTCGTTTGACAAAACATCATTTGCCGATTCGGCGTGCCAAGAGAAATAGTAGTGGACAATAGTCCGCAATTTAGCTCCAGAAACTTAAACACTTTTTGCCAAAAGTGGAACATCAAACTGCATTTCTCAACACCTCGATACACGTAATCCAACGGCCATGCCGAGTCAACCAATAAGACGCTGATTGGTATGTTGAAGAAAAAGGTTGGAAGGATCAAAACCACTTGGGACGAGAGACTCTTCGAGGCACTCTGGGCCTATCGATGCACAGTCAAAAGAGCCACCAGCGATACCCCTTTTGCTTTGGTATATGGGACCGATGCAGTACTACCAACAGAAGTACAAATCAACACGACCAGGTCAATGATCGACCAAACGTGGAATGAAGAGCTACTGTCGCTAAACAGAGACACGATCGATGAAAGGCGGGAGGCGGCTGTGGTCCGCATCGAATCATACCAACAAGACCTAGCGCGCTCACACGTCAGGAAAACCCAGGTCCGCAAATTTAAACCCGGAGATAAGGTACTAAGGAAAGTATTCCAAAATACCAAGATTCTGGGAGATGGAAAATTAACGCCGAATTGGGAAGGGCCTTACATCATTCAGGAAGCATTTGGACGCGGCGCATACCTTCTGGCAGACAGCAAGGGAAAGAGGATACTTAATCCGTGGAACGCGGCCCACTTAAAGCTGTTTACCCAATAAGGTATGTCATTATGATTTCGCATGTTGTCCCCTTTGCCTCTAATCATCTTCATCTATCCCGCACCCAGAACAGGTCTCAGTGGCAAATGTCAGACACTTCTGTCTAATAAAATCGCACATTTCTGTCTGTCGAAATTCAGGTCACATAGCGACTCCATCAACGGCCTCTTTAGGCGATGGAAGTGGCAGGCACCGACCTACATTTCTGGTATGTAATCACAAACTACCAATAACCCAAATCCGTTGGTGTTAGTGCACTTAATCATCCTTTTTTCAGGATCATCACAATTCAGGCAGGCCTAATACAGCTCGCGCAGAACGGCCGTAAAACTTCGAGGTACGGAACCGTTATGCTTTTTAGTTTTTAAAATTGCAAACCTTCACACCTGTACGGTTACCGATATCTACCTCTCCATATTTTTACAAATTTGATGATTGTCATTCACCTATTACATCAAACGAACATCTTGATATTCAATATACAAATTTGACAATTTGGTTCGCAAAAAGAAAATCATAAATCGTTGAGCTTGTATATTAGTTCAAACATACATAAAAACAAGATTAGCAATTCAAGGTCGGCTACTAAAGCGGCCGATAACAAAATTAGTCAATTCAAAAAAAAAAGAGGGCAAAACTTAAATAGTCTAACACAAATGACTGGTAACAGAGGCAAGCAGATCATCGGCCGCCGTCATCCTTGTCTTCGCCGTCTTGGTTCAATGGTCCCTCCATGTCATTTTGCTCTTCATCACAATCACCATCCTTGTCTTCAGGCGATCCTGGCTTTGCTCTAGCTTTAACCATGTGGTAACAAGTTCACCTTTGACTATCTCGTGCTGATACCCAACGTAGCCTGTGGCCAGTCTCATATGCGACGAACGCCGCCTATAAGAAATAACAAACGATAAAGAAAAATGAAAAAACGAGCAATATAATGAAAGAGTATACCTACTGTGCTCGAGAGGCCGCAAATTCGACCAGTCTATCGTCGCCCCAGTTACAAATGGCTTGGCGATCATGGTCCAAATGGTTTCCCATCAGCAGCTGGAGTCCGGACTCGAGATGTTCGATCATGGAAATGGATTCGATGGATTTAGTCAAACCGTCCACTGGGGGCCTTTTCGGCCGCTTTGGTGTTTCCACCAAGGTGGGATTGACAACAACTTCGGGATCTTTCTCCTTTTCGGCCGCTATCTTCTTTTTCGACTTGGTTTTCTTTCCATTATTTTTTCGGTCCCTCATTGTTTCCTCTAAGTCAAGGAACGAGATGTCTTGTGCTCTTATTCTTGCCGTCTCCATCGATTCGCCTACAACATACGCTCCAAGGGCGTAACAGGGTCAAGAAATTGGTGTTTAAACAATTGCTCGGTGGACACTCTTGCAAGAGCCCACCCAAATACGGACTTAGGTAGAGGATAGGACCTACCTTCGATCCGAGATTTTACACCCGACCAGAGAAAAAAAGGGTATAGTTTGGAGGGGTCGAAAAGTTTCTTCCACTACCTGCTTTTCTCTTCGGCCGCCAGCAATCATATTGTTCTCTGAAGAATGCGGTTGAAATCCCTTTTCCTGCTAAGCTCACTTAAATCTGCACAAAAGCATTATTGTAAGCATTGCGTAACCAGAAATTATCATTATGCAGTAAAAGAAATAAAAACTACCAATGAGCCGCCATTGTGGAACCAAAGGGGTGCCACCGACCGCAATATTTCCCTTTATAAGGAAATAAGATAGTTTCCAGACTTTGTCATCCCTTGTAGGCAGATTAATAATAGAAGCATTCGGTTTCGACCACACACAGATACTGTAACGGCCTCTATCTCGGTCGTGATTTCGTAGATAATAACTCTATAAAAAGTCATCGATTGAGAGTGGTTGTAAACCCTTCGCTGAGCCTAACATGTCAAGGGCTAGCATTATTTTCCAGCCACTAGGGCATAACTGGCTGGGGGCGATTCCATAATGATCCAAGACAGTCTTTGCCATCCCTTTGATTGGGAAACGGATCCCACTCATCAATGGATCCAAGTAAAAGAAATGTCATCATGGTACCATCCAACCAGGATGCTCATGATCGGCCGGTAAAGCTAATTCTACATCATCCGCAATATCATACTTTATCTTTATCAATCTCAAAGACGTTTCTGTCAGGTTCGTCCGCGTTTGAGGGCATAGGCTTGTGCAAGGCCTAATGCTTCGGTCGATATCTCGGAGAGGTGGTTGCGGATTCTCCAAATCTACCACCGGAATGCCTTGGCCATACGGCCGTGAAATTACCATTGTTTCCGCCATTCCAAAGGGCAGACGTGTGGGGTTCCAAACTTGCTAAGGTCACACATTGTTCTTCGGCCGAATCTCTAGCATTATCCGAATTTGATGTACTAGGGCTGGAAGATGATGAAGTTGTTCTAACACTGCGGCCGCTAGGGCTGCGTTCTCTATTTGATTGAATGGGTAACTCTAATATGGCCTCGTTTGATCGCATCGTGCCTCTGCTAGATTGTGCTTGGTTTAGGTCTTCCATTTAGCTCCTGAACCCAAAAAGATTACTGTTAGTGAAGTTAATAGAAGTGAGCAATTGCGCGATCGATGTATTTCTTTTCAATCGATCTGTGCTGCGATCGAACACCGGATTGCGGCCGCTAATTTTTGGTATACCGTAGGTTCTACCCTAAGTAAAGTTAGTAATTAAGATACTATGACTAAATTCGGCCGCGGTAGAATCATTTAAGATTGTATGGTCTACTTAGTTACGACCGAAGAGGTTTAATCTTTTACTTGAGGGTGATAGAGTAAACAATAAACATGCGACTGTTCAGATTACAATGGATCAAACAAAGAAAAAGAAAAAGTTTTTTTTGAAAACCTACCAACGTTCTTGAAGAAGCTTGAAGAATAAGAACAGTAAAGAGGGAATTTCGGTTCTCGCTGGAATATGGTACAGATGGACCTGAAAATAGGTGGAAAATGCTCAACAATTGATAGCGGTTTGAAATCTGACATTAAAAATAGCAACTTACCTGATCTTCGACGCCGTTTGTGCTCGGAATAGGCTTCTGGTAGAGAGAGAAAGTGAGAAGTGAGAAGTTTTCAGAATAAGTCCTGAGAATCGAAAAAGCCTTTTTATGAAGAAGGCACGGTTTCCAAGAAATTAACCATGGTTAGGTTAAAGATGACGTCACTCAGCTTTTCATCCAAAAGAAAAGGACCCTAGGGCGGTTTGGGAAGGATTGTACATTTCGGTCGACTTGTCTTGCGGCCGAAACTTCATCAACTCCTAATTTTATTAGCCTTCAATAAACTCAGGAGTGGGGGGAGTTACTGGTGGAACCCATAAAAACCCTTAAGGTTTCGACCGCTCAATTATAAGGAAACCCCAAAAGTTCCTCATTGGTTTCGGCTGAAACTCTTGTTACTTAATGGGCTTGAAAGTTTGGGCTCATGAGGCCTCTCTTATCTTCGGCCGAAGATATGAATAAATGGGCTCTGAATTTGGTTAAACATTGGTAAAACTATGAGTTCTAGATCATGGAATAGAGCGGCCGAAAAACAGCCCCTAGCTTCGGCCGCTCAAATCATTTTTTAGAAATAACCTTCTAGAAGGGTGAGCTGGAGCGGAGATTTAACTTCTGTAGATTTCGGGATTCTAGCTAAGAATTAGTTAGAATTTCCTAGAGCGTGAAGGAATCCTATATAAACAAAGGAAGTACCCAAAATCAGGTACACGTGAAATTAGAAAAAGAATGAGAGACGCAAAAAAAGAGTTAACAGCCCTCATCTTCAGGGGTTCGAGGTCCTATCGGAAATCGGCTCCAACAATTTATACACCATTTAATTTTTCTAAAATTCAATGTGAGTTTTTGTTATTAATTGTTAGCTTATTACTCTTCAATTATTAATACACCATTTAATTTTTCTAAAATCAAATGTAGTTCACAATTGATGAGGCTCAAGTTGGTGACCTCTTCAAAATCTATCCAAACATTAAATTAAATATAAGATGCCATAGTTAAGTTAATGAATTATTTTTAAAAAATAAAATTAATATTTATGTAATTAGTATATACAAATGCATATTAATATTTTATTTTGCATTTGCATTAAATTAATCCTAATATCAAAGAAATAATACAAATTCATATTAATGCTCAACGTTTCTTGTAGTGACCTCCTTGATAACAAATTGAACACCTTTTCTACTACTTGACACTGTTGGAGCTCTCACCTATAGATGTAATTATTTTAACCTTATTTTTCCCCTTGCTAACTTTAACTGCAGACAAAATTTTAACTAACACAATTTCTTCTATAGTCATCCGTTCTGAAATCGGAGGAATAGGATAAATAGTCATCTCATATGTCTTCCTCCAATTCTCGTTCGAGTAGTAACTATGGCATAACCCATGTATTTGCTCTGTCATGTTTGCTCCAGAAACTTTATTCAATGTTGTTATAGCATGTTCACAAGGAGTTCGATAAATATCAAACTTTCTACACTCATATTTCCTTAATTGTAAGTTTATCAGATACCCAAATCCAATACCTCGAACATGAAATTCAAATTCATTCAGTTGTTCAACAACAAAACATGTAGAATTCATATAACAATTTCAAACATACTTTGCACATTCGGGTGTCACCTCTTAAGTATTACCAAGGTTTGAAATATCGGTTTCGGTATCGGTATCGGGCTCTTCAATTTTCGAATAATATCGGGATTTTATCGATTTCACTTAAATATTTTGTTAAAATTAAAAATTGATAATAATATATTTTTTATGTTGAAATTTTAATTTTTCAAAAGACAATGAATTATATTTCACTTAGGGTTGTGCATGGTTCCTTCTGGAACTGCTCTAGAACCGAGAACTAGACAGGAACCATTCCTGAAGCTGAAAAAGAATCGATCATTTAAAACCATATCGGAACTGGCATCAAAAAGTTTTTTTTATACTAGTTTCAGATCCTTGACGGGTGCCGAGTTCGTCAATATTAAATTAACCTATGAACACAATAATATTGTAGCAAACAGGGTCGATCCACAAAGAACGACAATCAATAAATGTAATTGTAATGACCAAATCAAATTAAGTGGGGGGTTCAAGAATATGCGAATAATTAAACTAGAATTAAATCGAATGTTAAAAATCAATTATATTTGAGCATCCAGCTAAGTCGATTTATTTTAATTAATTGTTGATCATCGAAACAAAAAATATCTACTCCGTTTAATAGTCATAGTTATAGTTATTGACAACGTGCCTAATAACCAATCCTTTTCTTAATAGACTGACCGTGTATGAACCTTTGAATCAATCATTAATCTAACGTAGGCCGCATTAAAAAACAGAAAAGACCCGTGACCATAACCAATTGAATCAGTATGACCGTTCTTGAATTGTGATTATGCAAGCTCAACAGTACCCAGGTCAAATTACCTACGAGCTATTTGACGTGCAATGTGTTAATCCTAATTAATCAATCAATTGCGCACTTAACTAATTAATCAGAATAACATGTGCATTTAACCATGCCTATAGAGAATACATAAATATCAAACAACATAGCACGATAAAACAATTCTCACAACACAAATATTAAATACGACTTAGCTGGATGAGGTTCGTTTAGCTCCTCATGGACGCGGCGAACATCATTGGCTCAAAATAAATTAATCGTACGAGAGAATAAAAACTACAAGTGTTTATTCAATTCTAATAAAAACTCAGAATGAGAAGGAACCCCTCAAAATCTTTCTTTTCGTAAATAAATACTTCTTTGAAAAGTCTAAAAACAAACTCCTAAAATCTCTAATAACAATCTTAATCGTTTACATTTCAAATTTGAGAAATTAAAAATAAAATGAATCTGATAACATCCAATTGACTTGATCTTCTTTGATTAGTCTTGGCAAATTTTGTTTCAAGTCCCCAAAATTCTTCATTAACCCACAATTGCCTCCAGGCTGTCATAAATACAAAAATAGAGCAATTAGATAGCAAATATTCAATAAAATCTCAGAATTATAAATAAAATAATGTAGAAATATTGTGCATTTGCTCAATCAATCCTTGATTGGGAACGGATCGCAAATGGACCGAAACTGGACCTGTAGAGAAAACTTGAAATAGAATGGATCTTTGGTTGAGTAATTTGCTCTCTAGTGAACTTCAAATAACAGTAAAAGGAAAGAAGACCATATTTAAAGTGGACCGAACAATTGATGCCTACTCCACTACTGTGTTATTACTTTCACTATGTAAGTAAGATTACAACACTCTCACCGTACTCTCGATCTAAGATCGGATCTCACATATGCAATATAGTCACTCTACTCTGTGTTTTTGTATATCTCTGTACAATAGGCAGGATTGGACATATGCAGCTTTTCTTCTTCTCTATATTTAATGAAGGACTAACTATCATTAAATGGTACAGACATGCACCACCTAGATTGCTCCATTCCAATACTCATTTAATCAATATGCTTTTTCTTTTTTCTTTGTTTTTTTTTTCTTTCTGATTCCCAATGTTCACCTACCAACACTATACTCATCTCCTAATTAATGGAGGAACCCAACGGACTAGAATCAGAATTGGTACCAAAACCGAACTAGAACCAGTAAAGGAACCGGTTTTTCTAAGAAAATAAAATAAAATATAGTCGTTTTAGGCAAATTTCTTTCAAGGTAAAAAAATTTATATCATACTCTTCTCTCACAATTTCTTTCTTATTTTCAAATTGTACATCACGGTTGTAATTTTTATATAAATAATTCAAAAAAATAATATTTTTAATTTAATATTTTTTATTTCTACATTATCGAATTGTTTCGACACTTATATATATATATATATATATTGCTACTTCAAATATATTTAGAAATTAGAAATGATGCTGAAGTTTTGAAGAATATTGTTCCAAGAGTTAAAGTGGAGTGCTAAATGTGCTCACTTGAACAATCTACATGGTATATTAATTTAAATTTTTAATTATTTTTTATATTACAACTAAATTATGTTAAATTACTAAGTGTATGTTAACTAATTAATTTTAAAAAAAAATTGAAATGTAGAATATGGAGGGCTATGCGGTTTAGACTCAATCTCGTAGAACATTTGAATATTTTTATTATTATTTAAAATTATGTACAATTTCTTTGTAAGGTTATGAAGCTTTTAAACTTATTTTCTTTGTCAAGACATCAAATTTAAGTTTATTAGTGAAGCTTTTGGAGTTTGTTGGTATGCAATTTGAGAACCAATTTAACAAATTGATTATGGTAATTGAGAACATTATTAACTTTCTCATATGTATAGGTTTGTTTTATTATATTGGTTTGGGAATGATTATTTTGTAAATATAAATTTGACAAATGGTGATTTCATAGGAGTTTTTTAATAATTGGATTAATTGTGAAAATTTTGATTATTTTCCTAAAACTGGTACCAAAATCGTACTTGAATAATCGGTACCATTGGAACTGGAACCGAACTATAACAACACTGGAACCAATACTTGTTCTAAGTACTAACGGTACCGGTACCAGTTCCTCAAAAATAAAAAACCGATAATTCGGTTCAGGTACTGGTTCCTTCAAGGAATCGGTACCAGAACCGGCCCCACTCACCCCTAATTTCACCACTAAAAAATAAAGAACCGACAATTTGGTTCAGGTACCAGTTCCTTTAGAGGGAGGGAGGGAGAGAGAGAGGAGAAATTATTAACCTTTTAAATAATATATAATTAATAAATTTTGATTCTAAAGTTTATCGCAATATAATTCTGTAATATTGAAATATATATATATATATATAAGAAATATATATTAATTCCAAAGAGAAACACCCGAAAATCCAATACAAGCAATCCAAAATTAATTGGTCTATGTTGACCAAAACTTGTTTAGACCTTAAAGTTCTTAATAACAACTCATTGTTTTTCACGCATTGTATTCATGATTTTTGTAGGTAGTAATGTGCATAAGATTTTCCTAAAAATTTAGAAAATAAGACATATATATATCATTACATTATTTTAGAATAAAAAGAAAAAAAAAGAACGGAAAAAAGAAAAAAATCATGACAAGAGTGACACATTTACCTTTTCATAAATTAGAATCATGTCGATATTATTGAGCTCTTCAATTTTTGTATTAATATAATTTCACAACCTACAAATTCTGACCCAATTAGCCAATTATCTCTAGTACTATTCACTTGACTTGATTGAGTAGAGAAACTCCATTTCACTTTATGGTTTTATAAATCTGAAATATTCAGTATGATATTTTTGTACAACCTAGTAAAATTGGTATCTACATATAGAAGTATAACAACTGGTTACCATGGAATTTCACAAGACATTCTTATTTATAATATATTTAAATAATTATTAAAGGATGCTTATTATGAAAATATTTAAATATATAGTAACATAAATTAAGCATAAACTTGCAGTAATAGTAAAGGTCTGTATTATAGTACCAATTTCGACAGTTATCAAAATAGTTATATCCTTCTCTATATGGTCATCTTCCTCTTCCCCCTACATTAGATCTTGAATTAATTCCAATGTGGCTATGTGTAAGGGCGTCTTCCTCTTCCACTCATATTAGACCCTTGATTAACATAAGTCACTGTAGTAATAAAATTTAAAAAAATATTAGTAAAACTATAATTATATTATTAAAAATACTTTACAATATTATTAATTACCACCTACATTGTAGTTGTAATTTATTGTTGGAATATGGGGATATGAAAAACTTCCTCCACCCATTCTACTTTTACCTCGACTAGCTCTACCACCGCCACGAGGCAAACTTGCTCTACCATTCTAACTCGACCATTTCTATCTCTACTAGGAGTCATGTTAAATCTTAATGTAATTTCAATATATACGAAAGAGCTAATGAGCATTAAAAAAATGAATTTTTTTTTTTATAGGTGGAAAATGGAGAATATGATTAATTACAATTTAAATCAAATAGTTATAGAATTGAATGAAAATTATGAGAGAAGATGAAAAGACAGATTTAATAATATGTTACAAAATTTAAAATTTTAAAAATTTGATATTGAATAAATTTAATTTATTTATCATTTAATCTTTTAATTTGAGTTCATCAAATAATATAAAATATTGATTATGCAGAATAAATGGTATTAAAAAAATTTAATATAAATATAGTTAAATAATATTTATTATCCATTTAATCTTTTAATTTAAATTCATCAAATAATATAAAATACTGATTACATCAAATAAATTGTACTAAAATAAAACATTGAATATAAATACAGTTAAATAATATTGATTTAAGATTTACCTTAAAAAAAATGTTGAAAGGCCTTAGCCTTGATCCATTAATCATCCCACTCAATCACAATTTATGTTGAAAGGCGTTAGTTTTGATCTGATCCAATAATCATCCCATTCAATCATAATGTTCAGAGAGTCGATATTTCCACCCCGAAAAAGTTGTATCCACACCCTACGTATCCAATTATTTTTCAAATTTCCAACTACAACCTTAACGGGTTATAATTAATTAAATTTATAGTTTATATTATAAATAAATATTATTTATTTTAAATATTTTTATTTATTTAATAAAAATAAATATTTAAATAACTAATTTTTAAATAAATAAATATGTTCTAATTATATTTTTTATTTTTATTGATGGAGTTAAAAAATAATAAAAATAATCATTAATTATTAAAAATATTATTAATTATAACTAATTTAATAATTTTAATTTTTAAAAAAAGATAAATAGCTATAAAAATTTTATTATTTTTGTAAGATATTTTTATTAATACAATTTATAAATATTATACCGTTTATATCTAAAAATTTATACTTAATTATAGGGTATAAGTGTCTTTTAATAGAAATTGGGGTGTGCATACAAAACATCAGGGTGGCAACATCATCATTCTAATGGTTATGTTAATCAATGGGGCTAATTGGATCCTAGCAAGAGCCCACCTTGCAGATCACATCCTCGAGAAGATAGTGAATCAAATTAATATATAAAAAAATATAATATATAGTGAAAATTCTTTTAAATAGGCTTTTTAAAGTTCAAAATATAATTATAGGCCTGTTTTGAAAAACATACAAAAACAAGTTTTTAAAAGTTTAGTTTTCACTCAATAGGCCAAGTTTCGAAAATACCCCTGAATTTTTACAATTCACAGATTCTGTGAATTACGCTCACAGTCTGTGAATTACGGTCACAGTCTGTGAATGACCTATGGAGTGAAAATAAAATTTTAGTTTTGCAAACTTTTCAAAAGTGGCCTATAATTGTATAGTAAACTTTTTATGGTCTATAAAAATTTTTTTCCTATATATATATATATATTGTGTAAACGATTTGGCATATCATATGAAAGAAAGTAAGGATTGTTGTAGAAGAATTGTGGCCTTATATACCTGTAACAATAAACATCAAAAACAGAATAGAGTTTTGGACGCAAACATTTCTCATACAGAACTTATGATGTATTATCACAACCATTGGCCACAAATAGTGTTGTTTGGCGATTCGAGTACTGAACAATCTTTTAGATAGGGGGTTGGGGTGTTGCTCTTGTAGACACTCTCTTGCAAGTTTCGACATTTTCTCTCGTTTTATTCAATTGTCTAAGTAGGAGGTTGTTGGGTAGGTTTCTAATTTTCACTGTTTGCATATATGTTGATGTTATAGTTCGTGGTTATATAGGTATTACAGGACCAGTGGGCCTTGTTCTTATTGCATCACATCTTTTCCCTAGTAATATAATATAATTCCTATATATAGCAGCGTAAGAAGAGTGAAGCTCTCCAACTTCTATGGCGGTGCCTTCTCTAGACAACTGCCCTTTTCAAATTGTTGACCAAACCTTTTATAGTACTCCGGAATATTTGAATGAGCCATAGATTTTAGTAATTTCAAATTCATTGATGGTTGCAAAATACTTTATTGCATCCATTGCAAAACACAAAATCATACAACAAAATAGAAACCAAATACTATACTTCTATCAACTTCTTAATCTCCACTAACATTATACTCGGAAGCTGATTTGGTATATTCATACTTTGACAGCTACTCATTTTCCCTACATTAACCACGACATTTAGCATCTCTAAATCCAGAAAGAAATCTTTCATTTACAACCACCCAAAATTCACTTGTAAGATAACTCTAGCGCACCGAAAAGTGTACTAAAAGGATCTAACTCATTTGTAAGACTTGAACATCAAAATAAGATTAACTATGGCCAGTGAATAAGAAAAAGGAAAAGAGACTATGTTTAGACCCAAAAGAAAGAAATAAAAACAATCAAATGGTTTTGGCTGCTAACCTTTGAAAATACATCCAAATGCTCCATCGGTAAGTCCTCCCTCTGACATTCCATTCTATACGATGATGACATGTCTGACTTCCCTAGGACTCTTCAATACCTTGGAAGTAAGCCACACACATCTAGCAGCAACAATCTGCAATATTGGCATAAATTCTAAATCACCTTTTGATGAACATAAACAGATTTTGTAAAACGGAAGCCATAAGTCTTTATCCATTTGCTAATGAGGCATAGAAAATGTTGACTATTAAACCACATAATACTGAAATATAACATTCAACTCTCATAAGCTGCATTATTGTTTAGCCAAATATGGAAGCTTATATAAGGTACATACTTGACAATAATGCTAATCCTTTATTTTTCAAAACACTTGGCGGAGAGTACTAACCTTGCAATCAAAATCGCCAAATAACTTCTTTTAGTAGAATCAATCGAACAAAACTTGACTAGTGACTATTACAGCTAACGATTTGCACCAGCATAATTAAAGGGAACAATGTAACCAACATTCTTGTATGAAAGTATAAAAACATGAATTTTCAAGTAAAGGTAGATTTCACATAACAAAGGATACAATCTAAGCAAAATGCCACTTTCTTGAATAAGATTCAACCATAAATCCTTAAAGTTATTTGTGTTGCTTAATCAATACCATCATTTCAAGAAGGTGAATCGTTAAGCTGCTCATCGGATAGATAAAAATTATCAGTTGTAGTGTAAATCATTTTCACTCCAGGGCTCACCACAGACATTAACCAAGTGCTGTAAGTATTTAAGAAAACATAATAGAAATTGTGATTACCATTGGCAAAACAACAATTATAAGTAAATAAAAAATATAACATACACCATTTCAATTTCATAATCTAATTCTTAACTAAACAATAGATATTTTGTCTGGTCATATGTAACACCCCCACCTGTATTGGAGTAAACTGTTCCTTGAAGTGTCACATCAAAAAATACTAAGTCAAATTATAATTATCAAAAGATTGATTAAGGTTTGTAGAAGACTGTGGTTAAAGTCAATTGAATTCTGCATTGACTGTCAATAACTAAGTTTAATCATTACACAACTCAACTCAAATCTAAACTTTCCTGATCATTTATAAACATATAAATAACACATCATATACATTGACGTAAATCCTCTTCCTTAAACCTAATATATAGGTATGTACATACCATGTCAACTCCACTAATTTACTCAAATTGTATGCAAACCTTATCCTAAATAGAGATTAAAAAACGCAATAATCAAACCAAAAACTAAAATTCTCTTCAAATTAACAAACTAAAATCTCAAGTCTGCAAACCTTAAAAGCAAAGGAACAAAATTGATTGTGTAAAGAGTAACCAATTACTTTGATTGCTTTGACATTCATCTGCGATTGAGATAGATCTATGAGAGACGAGTCATAAGGTTAAAAACACATAGATTCAATTATCAGATTAAAGTTAAAATTCTAAAATTTTATCAACAAACTTAAATTGTAGTTCGACAAACCTTACCAGAGATAGAACAAAATCGATTCCAAAAAAATGTGCAGATTGATTCCATTTCTCCTTTCCTATAGTGTCTTTTGTATACTTTTTAATTGACAAATATCTATGAACCCACTAAGCGATATACAACAACATCAACATCACTGGTCTAACAAACCCTGACATCCAAAATATCCAAAATAAGGGTTGTGCAGTCATAAACCCTGACATCTCCGCCAAAAGTCTTTTCCAGATTTCGCATCTGTTTATTCATAAAACAATAAAACATATCATGCTACATTAATTTGCTCATATTGATTAAAAAAAGTTATATACAAGGTGATAGATAACCACAATGTTATACAAACCTTACCCTGGTGAACGCTCATTATCAAAATCACATATATGATCTATAAATCGCATATATGCATAAACAAGTCAACCTTTGATTAAAAAGAAAAAGAACAGATCTAATTATATCCACAAACTAAAAACTAAAGATACATCTACATATACATGATCATACCTGAAATTATAGAATGGCGGGCTCTCTAAGAGACTTAATTGGATGAGAATGTTTATTGGTATGAAATCATCCTGCATTCTTCTTTGATTTCGTCTCCATTTTCGCTCTTGTTAACTTAGGGTTTTCTTTTTCAATTGCGTCTTGAGAGAAGTGAGAGAACAAGTGATAGTAAGGAGAGAAAACGGTTCAAATTTAATATTGAATAATGGATGGGTGAGAGAAGATAGAAAGATAAGATAAAGAAAAATCACTAATGAGAGACCCAATAAGAGGAGGGCACGTGTTCTACTATGATTTGCAAAATATCTTAGATTTTCAAACTACTCGTTTTTCCATTTTTCAACCTATGCGTGAATCTCACTATGTCATATCTTCGTTAATTTGGTCAAAGTTACTCCTTTATACTACATATAGATTTAATATTATTATAATTATTATTATATGTTATGGAGCATTATTGTTGTTTATTTATTTATTATTATTATTTTATTTGTAATTATTTATTCATTTATTATTATTATTCATTAATTTATTTATTATTTATTATTGCATCAGTATCATTTATTATTATTATTATTATTTATTTATTTATTACGGTTTTTCTAACCTGTGCCAATCATTTAATATTTATACTTTTATCTATTTTATTTATAAATTAATTCAATTCATTCAATTACAATTAATAGACATCTTGTTTTTATCTAGAATTACAATAGGAGAGAGAAGACAATTAATTTTCATAACTATTACACTTTTTTCAAAATATTCTTTTATATTTTATAAAAAATATAAAATATATTAAATTATAAAAAGAGAAAATTATGGTGTACCATATTTTTTTATGACCGTTATAATACCTTTTTAAATTAATATTCCATATTTTTTTGTTTATTTTAATTTTATAAAAATATATTTTAAATGATAGAAAGAGAGAATGCAATTAATTCTCATAAGCATGACACTATTTTCAAAAAATTCTTCCATATTTCATTTATTTTAAAATTAAAAATATAACATAAAATATATTAAATAATAGAAAGAAATGACAAAATAAATTAAATTAAAAAAATGAATTAATTGTTCTAAAAATACTTAAAATAAAAATATAAAAATTGAAGATAAAATGTTTGATAATGAAGCGAGCACTATAATAACATAATAGATGTTCTAAAATTTCGATTGCAGTATTTGATTCTTTTCCTCTTGATATGCATCTTTCTTCCTCTTGTTGACTTGTGTATCACCCATATTTTTCTTCAAACAAGTTATAATTGGATGCCCGACTTGTTTGCATTAGCTACAAGTCTTTGCTCTCTTACTCGATTCCTTTCCATTTCTCAAATGTTTGGTCTTACAACGTCCCTTTATGATTGAAATAGGAGGACAATGTAAGAAACTGCCTAGTGTACAATTGACATTAGACGGACCTTCATTATTGGTTATGACATCTCCACTATGCATTCCATTTTGCCGTTGAAGTGGTGTTGAAGTATATGTTGGAATCAAAACTCCATCAATGCATTGAACTTTGTCACGGCACCATCGAAGCGGTATATAATTATATGAAATCTTAAAGCAATCTTTGTGGAGAAATATAGTCAATACATGACGACAAAGAATTTTCCAAAACTGAAAGTGTTTGCAACTACAATTACTTGTCTCCCCATCCCATAAAACTGTATGCACTTGACTAGTAGATTCCTTGTAATGTTTCACTATAAACTCAATTTCATTCACTTCAAAAACAATATATTGGGTGGCCATTTCAAATTGTTCTTAAAATTTTCCAAAGGAAAATTTGGGGAACAAAAAATGCATTTGTTTTTCCAAAGGATAAGACGTCCTTAAAGAAGACCCTCTATATGTATCTAATATTGTATGATGTAATTGAGTTTGTCCAATATCTTCAATTGCTAAGTCGATCTGAGAAAAATATTAATATTAAAAAAAATCAATTATATAACATTATCTCCAATAATAGAAAAAATATAAGATATATTCCCCAACAAAAACAGAAAGAAAAATAAAATAGAAAATAAATTCCTAAAAAAAATCAAAATATTACATTAAAAAAATCAAAATAAAAATTTTGTATACCATAACCAACGGCTAAAAAAAAAAAGATATATTCCTAAAAATAAATCAATTTAAAATAAATAAGAAAATAGTACATGATTAAACAATTGACTTAAACTTGAACGAGAAGAAGTGAACCGTTGGATAAATGCATTTATACTTTCAGACTGAGTTGTGGTCATACCTCTAAAAAAAGTGTTTTCGAACGTAGGCCGGGACCAAATTTTTTTGATATCATGCAATCCTTCTACATACTTATTAGTATGTAAATTGTACTTCGAGACCACCTTCCACCACTCTGATTCGAAGTGTTCGATAACATCAATCTTATACAATTTGTAGAAGTCGTGACACCAACTTGAATACTGATTTCTGAGGATTGAAGTAAACCAACTACTAAATTTAGAAGTTATATGCCAAATACAAAAAGCATGTTTTGTTAATGGCAATTCACTGGCTATAGCCTCTTTTATTGTTAAGTCTTGATCACTGAGAATGGTTTTAGGTGGCTTTCTCATCAAGTTAACAAAGGTCTGCAAAAATATGTAAGGTAAAAACCATAAAAAATAAATAATATTTAAAGTAAAATCTAATAATTCAAATTAAAAATAAAAAATTTATGCTTACCTTCATTAACCATTTAAACGTGACCAATGTTTCATTTCGAAGAAGAGCACAACCAAAGAGTACAATCCTTCCATTATTGTCGCTACCCACGAATATTCTACAAGACATGTCATAAGCATTTGACTTATATGTTGTATTGAAACCACAACATCACCAAACTTTTGATACCGATTAAAACAGTGAGCAGGTGACCAAAAAAACATGCTCTAATTTTCTCTCGTTATCAAAAGTAAAAACATATTGGAACTTACTTTTTTCTTCCTTGGCACTTTTCAAATGCTCAAACAAATTCATGGCATCATTCTCCATAAAACCATGATAATTTTTGTTTAAAAAGTTGTAGACATCTTTACGAAGAAAAGAGAGTTCTCCATGCTTGACATCACTTTCAAGCTCCATGACACGCATGATTTGTTTAACAGTAAGACCGACATTTTTTAATAAAATTATTCATTTTTCATCCTCACTAGAAAAATTGCGATAATGAGGAAGAAAACGAACTTGATTTGGGGGCAATAACTCATTAGTATGATTTAATACAAACTTAGCTACATGATATTCCTCTAAAAAAAAATATTAGATGATTTTCTTACTGTGATTCGCATACGTGCTTTGCATCCACATCTAGTCGATTTTCTCTTTCGTTGTTGCTTTTTTGGATCTTTAATTTTCTTGTCTGGATATCCTTCACGATGGCACATAAAATCTCTATACTGCATTCTTCTATCTTTGTTGTGAAATCTGCCTTTTCGAATTGAAAAACCCATCTTCATAGCATACTTTTCATAGAATAAAAAAGTCTCACATTCACTAAAAAAACTCTGTCCAACAAAGGGTTCAAACACATCTTCAATAACATTACAATCGAGAGGGAGTTCATTCAGATCAAAATCCATTTTTCTCTCTTGACAAGAAAAAAAATTATAGAATAAAAAATAACTAAAAATAATATTTTGCTTAATGGTATTTTAATGAAAAAAAGTGATTTTGTATTTTATTTTCTCTTATGAATTTATAATATATTCTTTTTTATTTCAAAAATCATATTCTGAAAAGATAATGGTGAAAATATTATATTAATTTATTGCATTTCAGGCCAAAAATAGCACCAAAATCAAACTGTCCATACAATTAAAAATAAAATATGGAATATTGATTTTAAAAAGTATTGTAACAGTCATAAATAAAAAAAATGATACGCCCCCATTTTCTCTTTTTATAATTTAATATATTTTATATTTTTTATAAAATAAAAAATAAATAAAATATGAAAGAATATTTTGAAAAAAAATGTAATAATTATGAGAATTAATTGTCTCCTCTCTCCTATTGTAATTTCTAGATAAAAATAAAATGTCTATTAATTGCAATTTAATGAATTGAATTAATTTATAAATAAAATAGGTAAAAATATAAATATTAAATGATTGTTAACATGTGCCTTATAGGCACATGTTAGAAAAACCGTATTTATTATTATTATTATTATTATTATTATATTATTATTATTATTATTATTCTTTTATTTATTATTTTTTATTTATATATATCTTTAATATTATATTATTATTACTATTTATTTTTCATTAATGATTTATTCACTTATTATTATTATAAAAATTATTTTATTTGTTAATATTATTATTTATAGTTATTATCCTATATCATCCTAGTAGACACCATGGGATGACATTTAAATTTATTCCATCATATGTCATCCCATCCTGTATACCAAACGAGCACCAATAGTTATTTACTTTATTAATCTTTATTTTATAATTAATTACATCATTATCTTTTAAATTATATTTATATATCTAATAAATTTTAGTAATTTTATATCTAATCACTGATTTAAAAACTAAAACTAATATCAAATGTTCAATCCAACAACTAACTTAAAAGTTAATTTAAAATCTTATCTAACAGCTAACTGTTGATGTTGTCTGAAATGCTAATCTAACTCTAATGTAAAACATACTCTAAATAAAATTAAAGAAAAAAAATACATGAATTGAATTATTTTCGCCAAAATCTCGCATACGTTTAGGCTATATTCAACGCCAGCGGTTAAAGTAGTGATTTAAATAGTTGTAATTATTAGAAGTTTAAAGCAACGGTTTGGGGTTAGTGGTTAGTGACTATGTTATGTGTCAATAGTTAAAATTAGTCGTTAAAGTAGTGTTTGGATAGTTGTAGTAGTTAGTGATTTGAAGTAGTGATTAGAGTAGCTGTCAAAGTAGCGGTAGCAATAACCATTTGGTGGTAGCTGTTGCGGTTAAAAATAGCAATTAGATATAAAATTACAAAAAAAAATTAATGTAATTATTTGATTTGTATTTATTAATGTGAAATAAAAAGGTATGTTCGTAGTTTTAAAATAGCGGTTTGGGAGAAAGCTAATTTGAATAGTATTTGCCAGACCACTATCTTAACAATACTTTGAAATGCTATTATCGAACACCTATTTTTACAAGCAAATACTCACATCGATTTTCAAATCACCGAAAGCCAATTAAGCATATGTTCGGTGTCAGCGGTTAAAGTAGTGGTTTGGATAACAGTAGCGATTAGTGTTTGAAGTAGCGGTCAAAGTATCTATCAACGTAGTGGTTACAATAACTGTTCAGTGGTAGCTATAGTGATTAAAAATAATGATTAGATATTAAATTACAAAAAATATTTATGTAATTATTTGGCTTGTATTTATTAATGTGAAATAAAAGAAAATTTTTGTAGTTTTAAAATAACGGTTTGGGAGAAAGTTAATGCTATGTTTCAGTGTCAGTAGTTAAAAGTAGCTGTTTAAATAGCAGTTTTGATAGTTGTAGCGAATAACAGTTTGAAATACTGGTTAGGATAGGTGTCAAAGCAGTGACTATAATATCCTCTCAGTGATAGTTGTAGCGGTTAGATGTAAAATTATAGAAAATGTTGATATAACTATTTGACTTGTATTTATTAATGTGAAATAAAAGAGTATTTTGGTTATTTTAAAATAGCGGTTGGGAGAAAGTTAAGGCTATATTTGGCATCACCTATTAAAATCAACGATTAAAGGAGTGGTTTGGATAGCTGTAGTGGTTAGCAATTTGAATTATCGGTCAAAGTATCTGTCAAAGTAGCATTTATAATAATCGTTCGATGGTGGTGGCTATAGCGGTTAAGAATAAGGATTAGATATTAAATTGAAAAAAGGTTAGTGTAATAATTTGACTTGTATTTATTACTGTGAAATAAAATGGTATTTTGAATAGTATTTTTCAGACCACTATGTGAACTGTTAAATGTTATTTTGAAACTCTATTATCGAACACATATTTTTACAAACCGCTACTCACACTACTATTCATAGCGTTAAATACCAATCAAATCACTGACGTCGAACACACATTAATTTGAATAGCATTTGTCAGACTGCTATTTGAACTAATAAATGCTACTATGAAACGCTATTACCGAAACTGTTATTCAAATCGTTTAACGCCAATCAAACTAGTAAATGCTAATCAAACCATTGATGCCGAACACAGACTAGACAGTTAACACGAAACATACATAGAGTAGTTATTTAAATTAGGGCTGCAAATGAGTCGAGTATATGAGGTGTTCGTGTTCAGCTCGTTTGTCAAATATCCAGCTCGACGAGCTTTATAAATATTTGTTCAAGCTCGCCTCAATAATTTTTTTCTATGTTCGAACTCAACTCGTCTAAACTCATTTAAGTTAATCGAGTTTAGCTGCTTTAGTAGGTCGTTTAAGTTAATCGAGCTTAACTCGTTTAGTAGCTCGGTTAGGTTCATTTAGCTGCTTGTTTACTAACTCGTTTGAGCTCGTTTTATAAAATAAAAATAAAAATAAATTGAGCTTAAATTAAACCTAAATTTAAAAATAAAATCAAACCATGAGTTCATTTTCTTCTTGTTAAAAAAATAATAATATAATACTAATAGTATTACACAAATCTAAGTTCAAAATACAATTTAAAAGAGTATCGTTAATAATGCAATCGTCCGAGTTAAACTAATATAAAGTCATCAACCATTGACTACTCCGCGCAACACATACATAACGTGTAATAGTCAGCAACCACAATATTCCATCTTATAAGACTCAAGACATAACATGTAATAGTCAGGCTGAGAGGTTGTTTAAGACTCAAGACACCAACAATAAGTCATTTCAATTCAGGCATAGCTGGAATCAACTAGAAACCAACCACAGTGGCATGATAGGATGCACTAATTAGCAGCTCAGAAAAGTAGTAACAAGAAACGAAAGGCAACTCAGGATGTCAATGTTGGTGATAGCCCTCAGGATGTGGATATGGATGTTAATGGTAGCTCTGGAGAAACCCTCACTTCAGAACCTGATGCAGCAAAGAGACCAATGGTTAAGAAGAAGGCAAAAGAGGCTATGCGTCGAGGCGGGAATGATGTATGTATACAAGCTTTAGACATTCTGTGGGAAAAGAAAAAAGAAGCTGATGTAGAGAAAGAGAAAAAGAAAGAGGGATAGTATGCCAAGACATTTGCTCTAGACCAAGAGAGACTACAGTTGGAACAAAAAAGGCTTGCAATCGAAGAAACAAAGCATAGAAATGAACAAGAGAGGCTTCACAGAAAGAGAATTGCTGAAGAAGAGAGAATTATGAACATAGAGATGAGTTGTATGGCTGAGATGCAAAAGCAGTACTACATGAACCTTCAAGCTGAAATCATGGGTCGTCGCATCAACGACTCCAGTATTCATCCTCTCTCTTGAGACTCTTTTACTGATTCATATTGTTAATTGATTATAGTGTTCATGTATATGAGTTGATTTTTTTTTAAATGTTTTTATATTGCGTGACATTTGTGTAATGTCTTTGTATTTTACGTTTTCAATCCATGTAGGTCCCTGTGCAAGTGCCTGGTTGGAATCAAGTCTATAAGGACCCAACATTGCCCCTTATGGTGGATATTGGATGTGGTAAGTGTCACATTGGTGCATATGAATGAATAAAGAGTAATATATGAACTCCTACTGCATTCTCAGATATCTTCGTACTTGGTTGACCTGGATTTTCTATTTTCTTCAGTATTGTTGCTGTTATGGTCATTGTTCTACCATTAGGTAGGAAAAAGAATTCTTCACACTAAGTTTTTTTTTCAAACTAACCAGTGTTGAAATAAATAAATATTGAACAGATAGTGGTACATTTATATTGTGGCTGGCAAGAAAAAACCAGAAACATTGCCAAACATGCTACTGAGTCTAGATTGCTTTTTTCGGTTTATTTTGTCATGTTGACTGACTGAAGGGAAGCATGTTGCTAGCTGTTATTGGTTCAATTAAACCTGTTCAATGAAAAATGTAGAACCGGAGATGCTGAAAGAGTGACAAGTTATTGGTTCTGATTGAAACATTTTAAGACATTATTCAACCATTCTACTCATCATCTCAGAATCAATACTGTAAAAATTATGATGAGCCATTCCAGATCACATTCACAGCCGCAACCATAGTACACCATCAAAGCAATTGATATGGCAAACATGGTGAGAGTGAGTGTACTAGCCACCACTTGTCTCAAATTCACACAACATAGCGAGAGAGAGAAGAGAAGAGTAGGAGTGTAGGTGTAACTTATGAACAAATTAGTTTAATTTTTGTTTGAATAAAGGTTTAACAGCTTCAGGAGGTACCAATTCATGGAAACAAAAATTGACAAGTTCAAGTTCAAGAAGAAGAATTTCATCAGGAAAATTATACCAGTACACAAGTCATAAACAATGGAATTTATGAAGTTTAAGCACTGAAAAATAATCGCATAACAAGAATTGTGACGAAACAGACATTAACTATATTTATCCGCGTGATGTAGCCACAAATGCTCCACAAGGTCTTCTCGAAGCCGATAGTGAGTCTCATCGTTCCGAATTTTAAAGTGATTGTCAATAAATTCATTAAAGTCTGTTGTATGCTCATATGAGGGTTCCACATTATCTCCACCATTCTCAAAACATTCGTCAAGATCAAATGTTCCCTCATTTTCAACAATCATATTATGCATGATAATACAACCTGTCATTATATCTCTCAGTGTCTGTTCATTCCAAAATCGAGCTGGGCCTCGAATAATGGCGAAACGAGATTGTAAAACTCCAAAAGCTCTTTCCATGTCCTTTCGTACAGATTCCTGTGCTTTGGCAAAATATTTCCTCTTATTGCCATGTGGTTGTGGTATGGTCTTTACCAATGTAGACCAAGATGGGTTTATCCCATCTGCAATGTAGTATCCCATTGTATAATAATGACCATTTATGTTGTAGTTCACCTTAGGAGCTTCTCCATTTGCTAGCTTTGAGAATAGTGGAGACCAGTGAAGAACGTTGATGTCATTGAGAGAGCCAGGCAAACAAAAAAAAGCATGCCAAATCCATAGATCCTTCGAGGCAACGACTTCTAGAATTATTGTAGGCTTATGATAGTGGCCCCAATACATACCTTGCCACGCTGAAGAGCAATTCTTCAATCTCCAATGCATGCAATCAAGTTAACCGAGCATACCAGGAAAACCTCTTTCCTCCCCAAGTGCAAGTAATTGAGCTGTATCGCTCTCATTAGGCGACCATAAGTACTCTTCTCCAAAAACTTCAATAACAACTTTAACAAACTTTCTCAGGCTTTCTAGAACAGTACTTTCTCCAATACGGACATACTCATCTGTAGCATCTACTGGTACTCCATAAGTTAATATACGAAATACTGCAATAACCTTCTGGAATCAACTTAGTCCAAATTAATGAGCTGCATTTATCTTCTGCTCAAAGTAATCATTATGGGCTTCCACAACATTCATTATGCGTACGAATAGGTCTCGATTCATCTTAAACATGCAATAGAAAAAATTATTATAATATAATGTACTGCATATAATATTGAAAACAGACAAATAGAACCTAACCTCCGTCGAAAGAAGACTAGGCCATTTGTGGGATCATCAACCAAGTAATCTTGGTACATCCTTGCGTGTGCCCCTTTTCTGTCTCGATATATAGGGGTGTTCGTTCAGGACGTCCCGTACCGTACCGAATTTTCGGGATATTCGGTATTCGGTACGGGAATTTTGAGTATCGAATACCGTACCAAAAATTAAAAATTCGGTTCGGGACATACCGTAATATTTCGGTTCGGTATGAGACAATACCGTATTACCGAATTAGTAGAAAAAAATTAAGAATAAAAAAATAATTTTATTTTTCCAACTTATTATTTGAACTTGTTGATTAGTTTTATATTTGAATTAGTTATCAAATTTTATTTATTGTTGATTGTATTTTTACGTAGATTATTATTTGAGAATTATGTGTATAAAATATTTAAAATGTTCAATTATATTATATATAATAGGTTAAATTCGGTATTTCGGGATGGTATCGAAATACCGAATACCGTCCCGTACCGTACTGAATAACGAAATTTCCAAATTGATCGTACCGAATACCGACCCGTATTATAAAATTTCGGTACGTACGGTACCAAAATTTCGGGATCGGTTCGGTATTTTGGTACGTCTCGTACTGCGCACACCCCTACCGATATATGTATATATGTCCCGGGACAGAACCACACCGTTTTGGTACAAGTGAGGCACTTTCTATGATTTGAACAGCGGTCATTATGAATTAATCGTCATCTTCCGAAGACAATTCATCCGAAAACCGGCGGAAAAGAGAAGAACCATCACCCATCACGTCTGAAAACTGTATTCACATGGACGATAAAAATTCGAGTATACATTACAAGATAAATAGATGATTCAGTTGATAATATATAGTGAGAGTGTTGGAGAACAAGAGTGATTTAATTGAATCGGTAAAAGGTGGGCCGAATGGGATGACGTGGCAAAATTTAAAATATTTAGGAAGTGATTTATCAGGAACTAGCGAAACTACTCGCGCGTTGCACCAGAATTTATACTTTTTTAATGTATTATTTAGGGTGATTTACACTTTTGGATTTTTTTTATTAAAAAAATTATATTTTTAGACTAACATTAAAATTTTTACAAAACTAAACTTTTTGAAATTTTTTTTACAAAAGATAGACCAAAATGACCATTTTACCCTTCAATACCGAGAAAAAGTATATCCAGTAGCTTCCCAGTGTTACACACCAGGAAGCACGCAAAATTCAAGCCTGTTTCCCGGTGTGTAGTACCGAGAAGCGAATTTTAGCTTCCCGGTACTACACACCGGGAAGCAAGCTTGACAATTTTGTCTGCTTCCCCATGTGTAATACAGGGAAGCAAAATATCACCGCCGAGAAGCTGATTCAATTTTGCCTGCTTCCCGGTATTACTACTGGAAAGCTCATTTTCTGCAATTTTGTTTTAAAGTTTTGTTTTATAATTTGTTTTATAAAAAAGTTAAAAAGTATAAAAAAAAAATTTAGGGTTGGTCTAAAACTAAGGAAAAAAGTTGAAAATGTCTAATTTTGCTTGTTTTCACTACATATTTATTTTAAGTGTATTTTAGAATTGAGTAGAAGTTACTATATTTGGTCCTTTTAGGTAAGGGTTGGTCTTCTGATAAATTGGAAAGTTTTAAGTCAAGTCCGAAATCTTATCAGAGAATATTTCTTCCTAATTGAATTGTATTTCTGACTTCAATGTGTGGTTCGATTCCTAGTTATGCCAAAGCTTCTCTTTATTTCTCTCATGGGACAGATTTAAAATATTGACATAAAATTTGTTAATTTATTCATTTAGAGAAAAAATATTTATTTAAATATTTATATTAATTTTTAAAACTAAATTATTTACGCAATCAGTATAATATAATTTATAATTGCTATTTTACACACCCAAAACTACATTTAACATGCTTTCCTTAAACTATCCTTACAAAATTGGTATAATTACTAAAATATCTTTTAATTTTTTTAAAACTTTTTTATTGTTATGTTTTGTTTAATATTTCTACCATTAAGATATATTATATATATATATATATATTTTTTCTTTCATTATATACTTTTTATTTCCAATTAAATTTAAAATTTTCTTATTTTATAATTGATTGATCAACATATATGTATATATATATATATAAATGTAATAAAATTGTATTGAAAAAACTTCAATATATTAAATTTGAATAGATAGTTTTTTATATTAAAAAAAAAATTGAGTTCTTGTTCAAATATTAAAAGATTTTAACCAAATAACACAAATCTAGCAAACACGGGTTGCATGATTAAAATTATAATTTATAGTTAATAACTATATATATATATATATAATTTACATCCACTCATATCTTAAAATTTGATATTTTATTTTAGATTGTTCATCATTTTTTAACTTTATTTAAAATAGTTTGAATTTAAAAAGATTTATAAATATATTATTTATAAAAAAAAATAAAAAGTTGAAGGATATAATTGAAAAAACAAAAAGGTTATCCTAAGTAATTAGGTGTCTCAAATAATAACTCTATAATTTTATTATTGTTATTATTATTAGTGTTATTTTAGTTTACCATCAACCAAATATTTCATTTTAATTTGCACACTCACACGGTCATCTTTAATATGATTTTGATTAAATTTACAATCTTCAAATTTTAAATATTTCAGTTCATATTCCTATTTGATTTAATTTAGAAATCTAGAAATCGAAACAGTAGAAGTGAAAAACTTATAAATTAAAAAATATATATTTTTATAGTTAGAATCTTGAAAGTGAAAAAGAATAAATAAATAACAAATAAAATAGATATGCGAGACACAGGAAGAAAATGATGGCTATTAATTAAAAGTCTTTATTATTATTATTATTATTATTATTATTATTATTATTTGATTAGACTTAGAAAAGTAATAAAATTTGATAATTAAAAATGATGATCAATATCTCGATAAGAAGTTTACTTTTTCCAACCTGTATAATAAATTTCCATTTCCTCATATTACAGCGAATTAAACCATGTGAAGACTGACCAATATGTTTTTTCCCTCTTCCTTTCTTAATTTACCCAAAAAAATAAAATAAATTAAAATAATGCTCAATATATTAACTATGTGCTATACGAATACAAATTACATAATAATAGATAATGATAGACACTAAAAAGGTGGGTCCATACCCAAATAAAGCATGAAAACAGCATGAGCCGAGGATGAGAGTTAGATTGTTCCATAACCATCCAGTATGCGAAAACAAATCTGGACTGGAAACTTTGCTACGGCTACCTGAATATATTCTCATTTTGTCGTTTCTATTAAAAGCTCAATTACTCATCACCTCACCCCACTCCACCATTCGATTTGTCCGTACTTTGTTCATTTTCTCTCCCAAAGCAATTACCCTCCACAACCACAAGGCAGTTTTAGATTTAGATAAAAAGCAAAGCAACCAAGTCCTCCAACTTTACACTCTCACAGCTTCTCCTCTCTCTCTTGCAATAAAGAAGATGACTTCCTTAAAATCCTTATTTCTAATGAGATGTTTGATTTGGTCTTCAACAGTATTTACCTTGACCATCCAACAATATAAAACCAATCACAACCAAATCAGGATAAACCTACAATGCAAATAATGAATAATAATCAATCGAAAATCATTTTGAAAAAAAAAATCAAAACAGAGAATAGAAACTGACTTTAAAGATGAGATCATTGTTATTAGAAATGAGAGTTAAGCCTCATCTGCAATGAACAGTCCAAGAGAGCACCAAAACTATAGTGAGTCCAATACCTCTTAGCAACCCAAAACGCAAATTAATCATGGAACTAAAATATGTGTTCCACAACATTCATAACATAAAAGCAAGGAAAATAACCATAACGATTAATTCCTAGTCTAGATAACCAACTTCTAACTAATCATAAATGAAGCAAATGCATCGGTGGTAGCATATTAAATCTTTTCATTACTGAGAACAGAACCCAAGCACTCCTACGAACATGCCCTTGTATTGGAAGACTAGAAATATCATGATTTTATGCGAAGAATTTGATGACACCTATCACTTTCAAAGTGACTAAATTAATAAGGCAACTATGTTTGCAAGACAAAATTCTCCACTGCTTCACTTATTGTCTGAGTAATTTTGGCATAATTAGCTTCATACTTAACAGGTTCCATCAAGACTATGTCATCCTGGTTACATTGCTCAAATTATACACTTTTATTAGCAAATATTTAACGAAAAACATCACATATAGAGCTAAACAAATCAGCCAATCTATTTAGCGCGGCAAAAAATTAAATTAATTTGTTGTGTACACTATATATGAGTGAGATGAGATCCTATTAATTCATATAAGTACCTACATTAAGTGGACTACTATCTGCTCTGGTAATCTTCAACCTTTTCGCCATCTTCAGAAACATCTCTCAGAGGTACATCTCCAACAATCATCCAATCTCCTGCTTTGTCTTGATATGTCATGTTATGAGTGAATACCTGCTTCCAAATTTAATGAGTCAAGTCACCCAAATTAAATTCCTAAAAGACAAATAAACAAATAGATTATACTCACTGAGAATGTGTATGGTGGTAGCAAACATGTGAGAAAGAGTAAGTATGAGTGAATTGTAGTTTGGATAAGCCAATGGATCCAACTTTCCAACCAGTTAGAACATCGTCCATGTATACTTTCACAAACAAAGAAGAAACAATAGAAATGCATTGTTGATTATGATTCTTAATCTTGAATGATGATGATGACATGTTGAGACGTAGCTTCATTTCTGCAAGATTGTTGTTGCTGCTATCAATTGCAGATGATGAAGATAAAGAATGCTAATGGTGGTCTGGTGTTGCTATTCTAATTGTAATGTAGACTGGACTCCAAAGGTCGTCACCTAATATGCCATAAAAGCAACAACTTAAGTGTACTTCTCTCTGTCCTGCTTTTTCAAAAATGATTTGCACTGGAACAAAATAAGTAAACAACGGTCACTAATTCCCATTAAAAATGAAAACAATTCCAATTGTCATATAGTCTCTGCACATTTTCCATAAAAGAAAATAAATAAACAAAACAAAAAGGTAAGATATTGATAAAAAAAAATATTAAAAAAGAATATGAAAATCAGATAATTTAATCCAAATCTATCAAAATCGTGGAAATTGAAAATACAAAATACGGTTTCAATCGAAAGCCTACCTTCAAGCTCTGTTTGGAACATAAATCAAACTCTTTACTTCCAAACTTCCTGCAAACTTTAGCACATTAGTATGAGCACAATCAGCCGTAAAGGTAACATGTTTTCTTATCCGTATATCATATATCTAACAAAATAATCTTAAATTTATTATTACCTCAAACTGTGAAACTACATACATACATAATGAATTTATATTTTAAATTCATCCAAGCTCTATCAAACTATTAAATACACTTCTAATATCATCCACGATGTGTAAGTTATCTTAAACGATTGAACTACACTTGTAATTCAAAATCAACTAATCCTAACGATTCAAAATGCATTGTCATCTCCCATAACCTAAAAGTCTACTCAAATTCAAAATTTCTGAATCAAAGCTTATACAAACTCAATCACTGTTGGGTAGAGGTGGGACTTTACAAAAGTACCAATATACATAATCACTATCGGATGAACTTATAGTCTGAGCAAGATACTTGTAACAACCTAAAACAATAATAATTTGATACAAATAAGTATATGTTAATCTATACCATATAGACATCATAAAACCTCATAGGAGAACAATCTCAAAAATAAATGAAAGAATGAGAATCATGAACATAAAAAAACAGAACAACAATCTCTTGAAACTAAATAATAATAATAATTATTATTAAAATAAAATACCTGATGAGAAACCCTAAAAGCAGAGATCAAGGAAGATTCATTTACATTGGTGCAAACTTCAGTTGTGATATGTCATGGTTATTCAAAAAAAACAATGAAAGAACCAAAAGCAACCTAGACACGCACACATAGACACAAGTCTTTTCTTTTGTTTTAAATTTTTTCTTTCAAAAATCTCCTCTGACCAAACCATAACTTACCATTAATCTGGAAGAGAAGTGAAAAGTAAAAAGAGCACACAAAATCTCTAGATAGCGGTCTCAAGTCATTGATGATCTAAACAAAAAAAAAAAAACAATAACGCAGATTTGAAGCAGATCCAAAATGAAAATACAAAATAAAAATCAATCGATTACTCCTGAAGAGTCATACCTTTTTAAGGCCAAGATGGCAGTCAGAATCGTGAGCGATGGCAAGAGAAAACGTTGCAAGAGAACCCATGGACATCAACGCCGGGAGCACCGAGATTCTCGATGAAGACAACAATCTGAATAGTCAGTGGAAAGAGTTGGTGATTTTGGATCCCTTTGAAGACTCAGACATCAAAAATTAAAAGGAGGAAATTCAGCAAACAACACAACAGTCTCTAATTCACCCTAAAATGAAAAGAAAACATACTTACCTGTGTGGAACAACTTTAAGCACTTCACTTAAAGTGCACACAATAGTGACGATTGTTGGCGATGAAGTTCCAATTCGCTGAATTGAAATATTTGATTTCTAAGTGTCACATGGGGTCGTCCAGAAATACCAGATAGTATTTTATATAAAATTAAATATCGGAATCAGCGATCTCAATGCAAAGTCAAAGCATGCAATTAGTCCCAATGAGGTGTTTGATTTTGAAAAAATAAAGAAAAACAGACCTTGTCGAGGAGTTGAAGAAGCTTATTAGGAGGGGCTTCAACGTTAAGAGGTGTCATGGTGGCTGAAGCGACAACACTAACTTTCCTGAGAGAGATTGCGGTCACGGAGGAATTGAGCCGGCTTGCCTGAGAGAGATTGCAGTCATGGACTCACGGAGATAAGCGACCATGAGGGAATTGAGCCGTCGGTGAAGCTTAATGTCTGCTCCAAGTTGTTTTCCTTTTTTCTTCATAAAATCCATCTAATTGGAAGATGTAATTATTACAAAAACATTCCAGTCTTTTCGATTCACTTTCCCCGTACGTTTGAAATAAAATAAAATTTGAAACCCTTATGGAGAAATGAAGTGAAAAGAGTTTAAATAAATTAATATGGGAAAGAAGTTTAAGGAATACAGGTGTCATCGTTTAATTGGTACAATATCTCCGATTTGCAAAACTTGAGTTTTTTTTGAGGTTTTTCAACCAAAAGCGGAACTCTCAAGCATCCACGTCATTTTCGTGGGTCCCACTTGAGGTTCCGCTTTATATATATATATATAGATGGTTGGAGTATATGAGTTTTTTTTGTGTCCCAATAATAATAAGGAACTCTCAAAATGAGTTTTTTAGGATTTATTTTTTAGGAAACCATTGGAGATGCTCTTAAGCAACTCCAATAGTTTATGAGGTAAAATAAATATTCCACCAATTTAAAATATTAAATTAAAAGAATAATAAAATGAAAAAAGAGAGAGAAGAAAATAGTTCTACAACCTTCAAACTAGTAAGAACTCATAGCTCTCTTGATCCCCACACCCTAAAAAATAAGAAAAAAAAATAACTAGAAGGAAAATGTATTAATTATTTCAAAAAAAAAAATGTTGAAACATAAAAGTAGAGGAAGTGCCTTTGTTTTACTTTTTATCCCGTGTAAATTCCTCAACCAATCCGCCCTATGCAACAAAAAACTTGGACTGTATCAGCCCCTAGAGAAAAACGATATGGATCAATGACACGACCTCCAGCACTAAATGTAGACTCTGAAGCCGCTGATGTTACTAGAACTACTAGAACATCACGAGCAAATCTTGAATTATTAGACTTAATAAACAAACAATCAAATTGAACTCTATATCAAAACAAATAAAGAAGAAAAATAAATAAAATAAAAGTAATTTAACTCACCAAATGGTAGAGAAACAAGTTGGATTTGACGCAAATTTTCGAACAAAACTAAAGAGAGTGAAATCGCTCGACGTTTGATGATGGAAAATTAAAGAAAGAGAGGCGGTGGTAGAGATGGGTGGTGGAATTACTTGACGGTTTGATGATGAAAAATAGGAGGAGGAGGGATAATAAAAAGGGGTAGTGGCTATCTGAACAAACTGATAGTCATAAAAAAAAAACCCTAAATTATTTAAATTAATTTTTTATATTTTTAAAAATCCGATATTTATTTTAATTTGATTTTTTTTAATTTAAATTTTTTATATATATTTAAAAAATTATTTATTAATTTTTATTAAAAAATAATGATTTAATTAATATAAAATAAAAAAATACTTCGATAATTTTAAAGCCGCGAATTGAGTAGCGGTCCAAAAATTTGGCAGCCTAACCGGGTACTTAATTTCACAAACTACTGGAGCCGCTAATTGCTACTCACACGGCTAACGCGCAACATACACTTAGAGATTTGATTGAGTTACATTCGATTCAAACTATAGGGTTACCTTTCAATCCAAATTTAAGGTTGTAACGGGTGTTTATAAATGAGATTGATAAACTGACAAACGCCGTTGGCCTTTTCGCCTCTGACAACAAATAACACCACCACCACAACGACATATATAGTCTTCAGCAACAACGCTCCCTCATTCTCTCTCTCTCTCTCTCTCTCTCTCTCTCTCTCTCTCTCTCTCTCGCTCACTCGATATCGGTCGGTCATTCATCCAATCTTTGCTTCTGGGGTCTTCCTTTCTCCCTTTTCACAACACTCTGCTTCCAATGGCTTCATGTAAGCCCTCTCTCTTATCTCTTACTTTACCTCTGCCTGTTCAATTTTCTATTTTTCTCGCTTTGATATGTGTCGAACCTTAGTTTTGTCAGAGTTCATATAAGGACTTTAATTTCAATTCTTTTGAAGAATAGTAATGTGAAATGTTCTACTTTTTTTAGTGTTAATGTGTTGAACTGGCACGATTTTGATGTATAAACTAACATTCAGTGGCTTTTCTTACCGAAATAGATGTGAAATGCTATAGTGCTGTTGTATAAAATCAGAATTCTTATAAGTTCTGATTGTGGTCATGGAGTAATTGGCGTATAGTATTTGTTTCTGAATATGGAGATAAGAATGAGATAACTTGGTCTATCTAGCGTTGTGAATTTTCTAGTTATGTGGTTTTTCAACCTGGATTAAGTGGGATTATTAAACCTTGTCAATTACTCTGGGAATGTTTTCATTTAGCAATGCTTGGAATGTGCATGTAAATAATGAGACTTTAGTTTAATGTTCTGAAAAGGAATGTCTTTTGCTGTTTTATATATCTAGTTATTCTTTGGACTTGATGTATTTCAGGTAGCTTAGGAGGCTCAAATATTAAAATTTTAAATTTAAACCTTGGAAGGACCAGAGTGTGTAATATACAACCTGCAAATGCTGTCAGAAAATGTATGAGATGGAGACTGCAACAATGCAAAGGCTTGTCATGGTCTCGCCCATCTGCGAAAACATTCCATTTGCTCTGTAAGCTGTCTTCGGAAATTCAGGGTAAGACATCTGTTATTTGTGTTAAAATCTTGCTCTTAGATCTGTTGGTATGTTGAAGCAAAAGTTGAAATTCTTGTTTTAACTTTAATTTTCTGCGTTAATCAACAGGAACCATACATTTCTTATTCATTTTAGAAGTTCTTTTGAATGAATTTAGATTTTATCCATATGCAATCATGACTTCTTGTTGCGTTCAATAAATTTGAATGCAGTCATTATTATTTTTTATTACTTTATAATTACTCATATTACCTCTGTGATGTGAAATAAAAAGTTTATAAGATTATGTTTTCATTGACTAAAATAAGATATTTAAATTTAGTGAAGAGAAAGAGTGGAGAATCTGCATGGTCTCTGCAGCTCCATGCTGCCTGTGTTGCTTTAAGAATCTTCCATGTTTGATGCTAATATGTAATCCAGTGCATTGAATTACTGTTTGTTATCTTTACATATCAATCCATCATTCTATGTTTTCTGGATATATATTTTTTTGCAGTGAATGCTCTTTGTGTTTGTTAGTTTTCATGTGTTTTTTTCACTATTTTTGTTATTATATGTCTCTGTTAATGTGATAGAAATTATGCCTTTAAATAATGAGATAAGGTCAGGAGTTTATCATTCAGGAATTATATTTGATTGTATCTAATCACTTCCAACATCACTAGTGTAGAGCATTAGAATAAAATCCATCTTCTCTCCTCTCTAAGAAATTTACATGGTATTATAGCTCAGAGATTAAGACTAATAAGAAATGGCCTTATCTAGTTTAGGGATCACCATCATTAGTTCAGTCTCCCACTGCTAACTAGAGGATTGGGGATTATGAGGTTCAGAAAATGTCAATATCCTACACTCTTTTCACAACTCACATCAAATACATCCAATATTCTTCTTAACCAGTTAGAATTTTATGCGGGACTAGTGGAAAGCTAAATACCTGTGCAAAATTTGTGAGGCACCTACTAACAAATATCTTGTAATAAATGCGAGATCGATAACAATGTTCCTACCATAGCTTAGCGGACTCCGAGAAGCATGAAATTGGGCAAGTTTCTACTTTGTGAGACATTGCCCCAAATTTTGGTTGTCTGCTAGGCAGGCTGATAATACTTCATAGATTTTAGCTATCCGGAGTTAGACCATGACTTGCAGGAAGGTGACATATTAGTTTTGATATTGGAATCAATTGGTACATTGTGGAAGTGAATTGTGTTTTGAACAACATGCTTGATGTGTGTAATAGCCAAGTTAAAGCACTAAGAAATAATGGACAATCGGGTAAATTATTTCTTATTGGGCCTGAATAACAGTTTGAATGTTCAGAGGAAAATTGTGAATACTTGATGTAAACTGTAACAGTGAAATCTGATTTGTGATGTGAAAAAGGAAGAATGCTTTAAGAGAGTGATTATGTTTGATGGTGGTCAACAAGAGAGTGATCCCTAAGCAGTTAGCTCCACATTTAGCGGAAGGTTATTCTCAACCTCATAGAAAATAGTCATAGAACTGGATGCCTTCGTTAAGTAAACGTGGGCCAACAAGAACTTAATAGCACCTGAAAAAACAGTGAGATGTATGCTGGTATTTTACAATAAAGCAGAAATCAGATGGGAATGTAGACTGGCCATATGAAATCGATATTCAACTATCATTTATTCTATTGACCAAATCAAATAATGTCCATATCCTTCTACCGCTGGCTACAAATGTGGACCGGTAACTTCATGATTTGGACATTAAAATACAATCCTCAATGGAGAACTTCAAGAAGAGGTATTCATGTTAATGTTGATTGATTTGACTGGAAACAAGGTGTGCTTCAAATGTCGTTCTATCTTAAGAAATATTCTATGTTCAGTTGGTTCTATAAGGCAGTCTAAGTGGTTGGATAAAAACATTGTGATTAGTACCGCTCATTATTTAAATCATCAACATATTATGGTTTTGTAAAGGATATAGTTGTCACGAGGAAAAGTGAAGGCTGAAAATACAAATGGGAGATACGCTCAGGAGTTTAAGAGCTGGGATAGTTATCTACTTCTAGTTGATTTTAATTAGTTTTGGCTGTACTTATACTTTGCATAATGTTGTTGAGTAGATTGTAAGGATAAATTCAGCTTCTTTCTCATCTTTGAGAAATTTACATTATCATTGTTGTTCATCTAAGAAACTCTACTGCTTTATCTTAGCCCACTTTAAATGAAATTCCAGCTGTACCCCTGCCATTATTTTGGATTGAGCTCATGTAGTAACTGCAGATTGAACCTGAACTAACAGGTGAAGTTAGTTCCAGTATCAAGCAACCATTAGACCTTAAAATTATGATCAAAATAAATTGGTTGATTATTGGTGCCATTCCAATGTCATGATGACTACTTTCTACTTTTTCTTTTCATTAAATTTTAAATTTGTGATCTAGTATCCTAAATTCTCTCTTTCATTTTTGGCATGCAGCTGTGGAAGATGTAAAAGATGGTAAGGAAGAGACAAAAACAAGTAGTTCGCGTAGCCAACTCATACCAAATTCTTTTGAGGTTAGTTGCTAATCATTCGACTCTCTTATGCTGCTTGTTTGATCCAAAAGAGAGCAATGCTTTGACATTTCTCTTAGATATAATGCCATGTGGTTAGATGTGCTCTTTGAAGCAATGCTTGCATGTTATTTTCTTTTCATCTTTATAATTTGATATAGAAAATGGAATATGAATGTCAAACAAATTTGAGTTCATTCAAATATAGTATATTGCTGGTTGATAATAGTACTGGAAACAAGAGCTCAACTGGCTCAGTCAACATTTTAGATATATGTTAATTATTCCAAGGACTTTGTAATCCTTAAACAAAGAAACGTTGCTTTAAAGTGTGTATATTTCAACTAATTATTAGACAAACTTGATTTGTTGAAAGAGAAGCTATAATAAATTTAAGTTGAAGCTATAGTTATGCATCTAAATTTGACTTGTCATTGAGAAATGAAATGATGGGGCATAATGTTATTAAGATATATAAATATTCCATAGAAGTTATCCTAGTTAGTCACATGGAGTGCTAACTTGTGATCTTAATCTCTTTGGTATTATTGAAAAAAAAAAGGAGTGGTTTTCCCGGAACTTGAAGTGCACGGTACTTCATTGAATTTCATCAATTACATATAAAAAAAAGCGGCTGCTTGCAAACACTATCTAAATCATTAGGAAGAGCTTACATTTCTTTTATTCAATATGGGTTGGTATTGGATATTGATAAAATGTTATAGTTTATGAATGTTTCAAAGCTTTATAAAATCCTTTATCATTCTGAAAATTTCCACTGGGAATTTTAAATGTAAAATATTACAACTTCTTTTTAGTATTTATGATCCATTTTACAAAAGGTTAACTAAATTTGTAATCAAATCATTGCTAGACAACAAGTTTGTCTGTTCTTACCAGTGCAATCTAACTTTTGCTTTTAATATAACTTTGTCTTTTGGCAATGCAGTTTAATGATGTCCTTGAACTTATTTTTGTGTTGGCAATTCCATTTTCTTGCCCTTTGTTTAAGCCAAAGCTGCCTGACATTTGGATTGTAGAAAACATTAAGTACTGTCTTTCAAGCAGTTGCTTCTATGGCCAATATGATATAAGAAGAGCATAAAAGTTGGAAGAAAAGACTGTGATTAGACTGACAGATTGCTCTACTTTAACTTGTTTAACGCCTGGTATCTTAACATCCTTGTTATTACATAAAAGGTAGATAACATTTTCAGCATCACACTTAATGAGATTGATATCTCTTTTTATATCATTAACCTATACCTGCAATTTCTGGAAATTGAATGTGAAAAAGGAAAGATCAATGATGAGATAAGACGAAGTGGTCAAAGTGCCTCATCTATTGTGATATCATTGCCTTGTTTCTGTTTACCATGTTACACTAGGTACTTTGCATCATGATAACTGAAAAATTAAGCAGATTAAACCTGTGAAAAGTGAAAGACTTTTCTGTTATATGCTTGAGCTTGGGTGCCACTATCCTTGTGTTGCTTGTTGAATTGTGTAGTTTAAGGGTTTCAAATAAAACTTTCAATTGAATTTCATCTGCAGGTGGAGTCTCTAGTTACAGAAATTTGCAATTCAACTTCGATTGCTGAATTTGAATTGAAAGTAAGCACTGAATACATTCCTTTATTTAGCTTATTTGATGATTTTGCTTCCTTTTTATTTATTTAAGAGTAAAATGCATTTTGCCCTTTTGGATTTTCGTGTTCTTGCACAAATATCAACTTTTTTATATTTTATTTTTGACAAGGAATCCATCTTTGGTTAGTTATGGTAATTGAATGTTTGTCAAAGTTAGGAATTGCCACTTTATTTGATTTGTTTATCTTTGTAAGAAGTGTTATTATCGTTTTCTTAATAAGAACAAAAATTAACATGAATGAAATAAAAAGAAAAACCATGAAGCAGCAACCACCATCATGATCTTAAAAGAAAAAAAAAAAGAAAAGAAAAGAGAAGCATCCATGACCTTAAAATATGTTCAAGTCACCACCAAATCCTACTGTAAACCGCAGATACTCTCTTTCTTCATCTTCAATTGCTTTCCACGCCCTTGAATTTTACCGAATCACAATATTTTTTGGTGCAACGGTGATTGACTGAGGATGGTCTTTGTTAGAGTTTGTCACAGTCAGTCCTGTTTTATTTATTTCTTAAATTATTATTATTATTATTTTTTTTTTTGTTTTTGTTTTTTATTTTTATTATTTATTTATGACACCTAGATTTTAGTTTAATCTCAAACACCCAGTAAAAATAGTTTTTCATCTGTCTGTTTACTTTATGAGTTTAAATTCAAATAATGGATTTGCACAGAACGATAAAAATTTGAGGCTTCACACGTTAGGTAAATCCCAGACCTTCAAATTCTTTCTTCCATGGAAGGAAAAAGTATTTATTCCTTCTCCTTTCGTCTAGTAATTTGAATAGTCTTGGGTTACATTTTTTAAGGCATTTGGGTCAATCATTCTAATATTTTTTTTGTAGGTTGATGGGTTTAGGCTATATGTCACAAGAGACTTGAATGGAAAGAATATACCTATGACTCCGTCTCCACCTCCTGTTCCTGTGAATCAAGAGTCAAATGTTGATGTACCTGCTTCAAATGGATCAGTTTCATCCCCATCTTTAGCCCTCATAAAGCCAGTGCATTCTTCAGATGGAATTCAGACATTGCTCGATAAAGCTGCTGATGAAGGGTTGAAGATACTTCAGTCTCCTAAGGTCTATCTACCAAATTTCAGTGTTTCAATTTTCTTTAGCAACTAGGCACTAAAATATTATTGTGATTTAGGTGGGGCTGTTCAGGAGATCTCGGACCATTAAGGGGAAACGTGCACCACCATCATGTAAAGAGGTATTCTTTGTGAATAGTTTTTCTTTTGTTAGCTTGGTGATCTTCAAAAGTAAATTGTTTGTTTATTCCTTTTCCGAAGAAGAAAGATCCAACTATAAGCCACTTTCATGGTGTGACAGGAATATAAATATTGATATTAATGTTTAGGTAATTTTTGACAGATTTTCTGCCGATGATAAATGGCCGCAGATCAGTCTATGAACCTGTTTCTATTCATTGTTGCACTTTTTCATTGTTTGATATGATACTTTTGTAGTGATATAATGTCCAGTTGGGAAGTATTAGTTTTTGTATTCCTTATTCTTAAAATAAGAAGCTGATGTGGGGTCTATAAGAATTATTAGCGCTACCTTCTTAAGCTAGGATTGGGAGTGGAATTCCCTTAAAGTGCCTATGATAATGTCATATCATGCTATGTCAATGGATGAATTTAAAGATTTCATACCTTTCCAGTTTACCTTTTTAATTTTATGAGTTTGCTTTAGCAGCTGAATACCTTTGGCAAAACTATTTTCTCTTATCATCTTTATTATAGATGAGAAGTTGTGTAAAGAACGTTTGAGATGGTATGGACATATTCAATGTAGGCTTTTAGAGCTCCAGTGCATGCATAGGAGGGTATTCAAGTACCTAATGTTAAGAGAGGGAGAGGTAGACCAAAATTGACATGGCTAGATTTAGTGAGACACAATTTTCAGGATTTAGGCCTCGAGAACATTTATATAAAAACAGAGCAGAGTGCAAATGTAGAATTCTTATAGCCAACAGCAATTGAATTGGGATTAAGGCTTATTTATTGTATTTATCATCAAGTTTTCTTCTTCATTTCATCCATTTCTGAAGAAAGGATTATTCTGTTTCTCTATCTACATCTTCAATCAACAAATAAGAGTAGTTGTTTTATGATTTACATTATCTGTCAATCATTACTAATAAAGTCTTGTCTTTCACATCAACAGAAGCAGACAGTGAAAGAAGGCCAAGTTATTTGCTTTATAGAACAGCTCGGTGGTGAAATTCCAATTGAGGTTTGCTTCTTATCATCATTTGGTTTTTGCTTCGGCACGCTTAAACTAACAGGAAACATTGATCAGCATTCACTAGTCTCCATAGCTGTTTGACTTTCTGTCTATTTGCCCAAACATGACCCTCTACAGCAAGTTCTGATATTTATTTGGTTTTTTGGTGGCTGCAGTCTGACATAACAGGGGAAGTCATCAGAATACTGAAGAAGGATGGTGGTAAGTGCTGTCATCTTCAATTCCAGTTTTCTTGTATCTATTACTCTGGTCATATCTGTTCACTAGTTGCCTTGTTTACTCGACAGATCCGGTCGGATATGGTGATGCTCTCATTGCAATTCTTCCTTCCTTTCCTGGAATAAAGAAGCTGAGTTAAAATGTCCTGAGTGCCATAACTACTGGAGAGGTTATTCACCTTGAAGATGTATATCTTTAGTATATATATACCTCCATAATCGAATTCTAGTGGCTTTCATTTAGGGGAAAAAAAGAACTTTTTTTTATGAGTTTTGGTAATGTTATTGCTAGAAAACGAAAATGGCTGTGATAAGGGAAACATCATATGAAATTATTTTATTATTATTATTATTATTATTATTATTTTTTTAATTTTTGACGCATCGTGGTGCTTGCAAAAGACAATAAAAGGCTAACACAAAGTTAAAAACCACTAAATATTATGGGCGAAAGAATGACATAATTCATCATTTAAAGCGAGTTAGGGTGTTTCAGAATTTATTTAAAAGCGAATTATTTCACAATTTATTTATAAAATAATCGGATTTCTATGCGGTTAAGAGATGTTTTTCCAAGTTGATTATTTAATAAATAATTAATTTTCTTTGAAAATTACAATGATATTTTTTAATTTAATTTAACTCTTTTGAAATCTACGATTGTATTCCTTCTATTTTTTTTTTCTTTTTCTGTTTAAATTTTAATTTTCATTTTCATGTAAACCAGTTGTATTTTTGTTAGGATTATCATGAATCACACGAATTTTTCTTTAGGAAGGTTTTCTATTTTGAGTTTGGATTTATTTTCTGATTGTTTGATTCCTTGTTTTGAAAAGATTTGATTTTCCTAATTTGGCTGATTGTATTCCTTAGTTGGAAAGAAAATAAATTAGAAAAGTATATTTGATGATCACTATAAATAGAGTTATCTCATGAAGAAGAAAGTATCTCAACCCTTTGGGGGTGGTGATCATCGTATTGGAATCTCATTCCTTTGGGGTGGTGATCAATGAAGGGTCATGCCTAGTGGGGGGTAATGATCATTGGATTAGTGTCATGCCTAGTGGGGGTAATGATCATTGGATTGAGGTCATGCCTAGTGGGGTAATGATCATTGGATTGGGGTCATGCCTAGTGGGGATAATGATCATTAGGGTCGGAGTCTCGGCATTAAGGAGATTTCGTATTGGGGTTGTCTCGCCATTAAGGAGATTTTGATTTGGGGTTGTCTCGCCATGATGAAGTTATTCGCCTAAAAGAGATTTTGGTTGAGAAAGAAAATAATTTATTGTGGAGAGAGAAAGTTGTCTGAATGACTTGTAATTCTTTTTTCTCATAGTAAATTTGTTATCTTTATGTGGATTAGGCAATTTGCCGAACAACGTTAAAGTTTGTGTTTCGGCTGATTATTTTGGTTGAATCGAATTAGGAATTAGGAAGAAATTGGAATAGAACCGAAAATTTCCTAACAAATTTGTATCAGAGCTTTGGTGGAGGTTTGTTTGAAGTGGACACCTCGTTTGGAATTAGTATCCATAATGTAGATCGTTGAGATAAATTTAGTGAATATTTTGATTAGCAGAATTTTCTCAACAGCTTGGAAGAATTGAAGATTTCTCCTTAACCGACCGTTGGTTGATGGTCAAATTGTATTCGTATATTCTTCATATATATGTCTAACTTTTGACAGTTAGGATTTTGGATTAAATAGTGGAATAAAGAGATATGACATCAACAATTGGGTTCATGGGTTTCACGGATCTGTCCTGCGCTGTTTGATAAAGAAGACACATGTCAGTTAAACTTGGACAGTGGAGATGAGTTTTGGAGATTTCTAGAAGGAGCGATGTTGAACTGGATATGACTATTGCGTATTGGAAGCATGGTAAAGCATGAGATTGAGATCAAGAACTGAAAACATCTTGATTTGGGAATTGGTAGTTTCTCATTCGAGGTGGAGAAATATTTTAGATTTAATAGATAATGAATTGAATGATGGAGACAAAATTGGTTTGGTAGTGATCAAAGGAAAAAGATTCAAAAATTTAAGGTGATTCAAGTCAAGGTGGAGATTTGTTAGGATTGTCTTGAATCACATAGATTTCCTTTTAGGAAAGTTTTCCTCTTTTGAGTTTGGATCTATTTTCTAATTGTCTGATTCCTTGTTTTGGAAAGATTTAGTTTTCCTAATTTGGTTGATTATATTCCTTAGTTGGAAAGGAAACAAATTAGGAAAATATATTTGATGATCACTATAAATAAAGTTGTCTTATGAAGAAAAAAGTATCTCATCTCTTTAGGGGTGGTCATCATCGTATTGGAATCTCATCATTTTGGGGTGGTAATTGATAGAGGGTCATGCCTAATGGGGGTAATGATCATTGGGGTTGGGGTCTCGCCATTAAGGAGATTTTGATTTGGAGTTGTTCGCCTAAAAGATATTCTAGTTGATAAAGAAAACAATTTTGTGTGGAGAGAGAGAGAGTTGTTTGAATGACTTGTAATTCTTATTTCTCATAGTAAAATTGTCATCTTTCCGTGGATTAAGCAATTTGCCGAACCACGTTAAATTTTGTGTTAGGCTGGATCGAATTAAGAACTAGGAAGAAATTAGGATAGAACTGAAAATTTCCTAACAATTTTTAATATTATAACTAAAAATAAAAATTATAAAATTTTAATTAGAAAATAATTATGATTTTCTTGATTCTTATAAATTGATATTCTCTACTTGTTAATATTTGTTTATTATATATTATTATTATTTACCTAATAATTTTTTTTAAAATATAAAATTATAAATAAAAAACAATAAAATTATTCATTTTGATAATTCCATATAATCACTCCCAATTATTCAAATATATAATAAAAAATAAATAATAATTAAAATATTAAAAGAAAAGTAAGAAATATTTAGATAAATTAAAAAAAAATAATACATGAAAAAATAAACCATCAAAATTAGGAATAATTTCATAACAAATTTGTTTTTTCATTTTTCAATATGTGACATTTGTAGTTTTTGGTTGTCTTGATATTAGTAAATTATTGATATCGGTGAATATTGTTTGCTTAAATAATAAAATTTGAAAGAAAAAAAATCTCTAACTTCTAATATTAGAATGGTAAATATTATTGAGTTTCTTAAGAAGAAAGTAACTCAAAGTAAAAATTAAACTTTAATAAAAAAAAATAATAATAAATTTGTCCATTTTAATTGTATAAAATAATTAATTATAATTATCCAAATAAATTATAAAAATAAAAATTATTAAGACATAAAAAAATAAAACTAAAAAATTATTTGAAAAATTCCAAAAATGAGAGAGATATAAAAAATATTAAACTTTTAAATATTAAATAAATAAAGAAGAAAATTTATAAAATTAGTACTAAATTAAAAAATAATTAATATATATCTATTTTAATAATTTACGAACAGTCACTTTTATTTGAACAAACACTTTTACTCAACTTTTTGAAAAAACTTATTAAAAAAAAAAAATTTCGTTTTCCAAATATATGTGCGCTTAACTTATAAGTAATTATATTTTAATTTGGAACATATTCAATTATTTTAAAGGGGAAGCAACCCTAAACAAACCTATGTTCCTAATATTTTTACTTATTTTAGCATTATTATTGATTGATATGTTTTTAATGTAAGTTACTTTAGTTATTATTAATGGATTAATTTTTGTAAAAGTATGTTTGAATAATTAATTAAGGGATATTTTAATTTTGCCACAACACGTTTACAATATTAGAAAAAAAAAAACCTTTACTGATTCATTTTTAACAAAAAAAAAATCACTTTTAAGAATATTCCATCTATTTTACTGTTCATTTTTTAGCCGTCAGTGGATGAATAGTAACCATGGGTATTTTCATAATTTTAAAATTAATTTAAAAAAATAATTTTAAAGTCTAAAGAAAATTAATTTTTTAAGAAAATTGAAAATTAAAAAAATACTCATGGTTACTATTCATCCATCACTGTATGAATAGTAAAATTGACAAAAAAATGTTAAAAAGTGTTTTTTTTTTCTAAAAATAAAACTGTTGAGTTTTTTTTTTTTTTTTTTTTTTTTTTTTTTGCTAATATTACAAACCTGGATGGTAAAATGGAAATATTCCATTAATTAATATTACAATTTTCAAATATAAATTATAAACATATATATATATAACAAAATTGTTATAGAAATACAATTATTTATTAATTAAATATTAAATAATATTTTATAGAATACAAGGGGTATATTCGAGTCGAGCTCGAGCTCATATAGGCTTGGGCTCGGCTCGCCAAGCTTTTGGTATCAAGCTCGGGCTTGGGTTCGCGACCTTATATATGAGCTCGGGCTTGACTTGAAAGCTCGGCTCGGATTTGCCTCGTTAAAATATACTTCCTCCGTTTCCTTTTACTGGCAACATTTCATCTTACACGTTTTTCAATGCTTAACTTTAACCGCAAATATCTTTAATAATAGATAACTAAAAATTAAATAAATTTAATATTTGAAAAGTAGACACCAAGACGAATAAAACAAGATCCCACTTGACTATATTTTTTTTATACATAAAAAATAATATACGAAAGAAGATTGATCTATGAATAGTTAACATTATTCAAATGTTGCGAGTATAAAGGAAAGGAAGAAGTATAACATAAATTATTACTTTTATATATTATTACTTTTGTAATTTCCGATTTTTAAAAAATACTTTTTATATTTTTTATTTTATAATTATTTTTTATTTTTTAAAAAATTAAAAATTATCAAAATGCCCCTAGTTACTATTCATCAACTGATGAATGAATAATAAAAATATATGGAAACTGTCAGAATGTTAGTTTTTGGCCAAAAATGAAAAAAACTATAGGTTTTTGGCTAATTTGTCAAATATGCGGTGATTTTTTAAATAACCCTTATTATAATATAATATTATTAAAATATATATAAATATATAAGGATTAATCCTAAAAAACCCACATAGATTTGTCAAATTCACTAAAAAACCACGCCAGTTCCGTTTTTCACTATTTTTCCACTTTTCCGTCCAGTTTGTGTTTTTGTTCAAATCTGTTAGTGATAAAATAACATCTAACTTTAGAGGGGTACTTTTGTGTTTATATCGTTAAGGATTTTTTAACTAAAAATTTATTAAAAAATATTGAAGAACCACAATTGGCCACATTTTTAACTCTCACACCTCTCTTATTTCGCCATCCCTTCTTCTCATCTTCATTTATTTGTTATTCTTCTTTTCATCTCTCTTCTTATTTTCGCTTCTTGACACCTCCACCAGCAGTATGATCTACGTCACTTGAAATCCATTTCTCTCACATCTCTCGCAGATAAACTAAATCTCCATTCTTAGAGAAAAATCAAAGAGATAAGAGACGTGAAGCTTCTGATATTCATCTTTTGCTCTACCTCCTCAACTTCTCAACTGTACAGATGTACCCAGCCAAGACCGGTCTCATATTCCCAAGCTATATTCCAAAACTATGTTCATTCCATTAATGACAATAATAATCTAATTGCAGCTTTCATGGGTTTCTTCTCAATCTACAACTGCCAATTCTCTTCCTCCACAACCAGTCTGTTGGAGTTTAAACTTGTTTTGATTATCATTTAATTGGTGTTTTAATTCACGGTTTAAAGTTTAAGAATTAAGTTTATTTTATTGTTATTTATTTGATGTTTTCCGTTTAGAATTCGAAGAGTTAGAATCGGAAGAGTTTAGAATTAAAATCTTCTATAAATTGTATTATCTCCTTTGAAGTTTGCAATTGAAAAAGAAGTGAATTAAATAGCTTTTCTTCTTATCTGTTTTTATATACAAAAAATATAGTCCTTCAAATTTGGTATCAGAGCCTGAATAACAATGGCTACAACAAATCTCGTTCAATCACAAGTACCCAAATTGACGAAAGAAAACTACAGGATGTGGAGTATCCAAATGGAGGCCCTATTGGGTTCTCTTGATGTGTGGGACCTTGTGGAGAATGGCTATGGAGAATCAAGTTCCGGGAAGGAGGATGAGGAGAAGTTTAAAGAATGGAAGAAAAGAGAGAAGAAAGCGTTATTCACAATTTATCAAGGAGTTGATGAAGCAACTTTCGAGTTGATCGCAACAGCAAAAACCTCAAAAGATGCTTGGGAGATACTGAAAAAATCATATGAGGGGATCTACAAAGTAAAGAAGATTCGTTTGCAATCCTTGCGAGCTCAGTTCGAATCTTTACAACAAGAAAACTCAGAGAAGGTTGCTGACTATTTTTCTCAAGTAATAGCTATTGTGCATTAGATGAGGAGTAATGGTGAAGAGCTAAAGGATGTTCGAGTTGTAGAGAAAATCTTGCGATCTCTAGACTCGAAGTTTGATTTTGTAGCTGTGGCAATTGAAGAAACGAGAGAGTTAGAGACCATTTCTGTAGAGGAGTTTCTTGGATCACTACAAGCATATGAACAAAGAATAGAAAAGAAAAATGGAGTGAAGAATATGGAGCAAGCTTTACAAGCAAAGCTGTCATTAAAAAATGATGACGTTTCTAGAGGAGGTTATCAACGAGGAAGAGGAAGAGGAAAAGGCCGAGGTCGTGGTAGAGGACGGGCTTTTGGCGAGCAAACCAATATTCACAATATTGAAGAAGACAATGATCAGAAAGGTAACAGTCATGAAAGAGGTGGTGGCCGAGGTAAAAGTCGTGGACGTGGACGAGGTAGAAATAATAGATCTGATGTCCAATGTTATGTTTGCAAGAAGTTTGGACATTATTCTTACGATTGTTGGTACAACATAAATAATACCAACATCGGAAGTGAGAAAGCGAACCTTGTCAACAAAGAAGAAACTGACGATGGACCGGTACTACTTATGACGTGCAATAAACCGGAACCAATTGAATCTGTTACCTGGTTTCTCGACATTGGAGCTTCAAATCACATGTGTGGGAGAAAAGAATTCTTCGCCCGTCTAGATGAAAGATAACTCCGCAACATTACTTTCGGAGATCTTTCGAAGAGGCCAATTGAAGGAAAAGGTGATGTTATTTTTGAACTCCAAAATGGAAGACAACTTCATATTTCCGACGTTTATTATGTTCCTGATATCAAGAGTAACTTGTTAAGTATTGAACAGCTGTTGGAGAAGGACTATGATATAAAAATGAGTGATTTAGCCCTTAGTATTCGAGATAAAAATAATAAACTTATTACTCTTGTGAAGATGACTGATAACAAGATGTTTCCACTGAAGTTGTCAATTGGGGAATCAAACTGCTTGAAAGCTGCAACTATGAACAACTCTGTTCTTTTGCATCTTTGCTATGGACATCTAAATTTTGAGGCATTGAAACTACTTAAGAAGAAAAACATGGTGATGGGATTACCAAAGATTGAAGCCCCTGACAGTTTATGTGAAGTGTGTGTTATGGGCAAGCAGCAGAGAAAGTCTTTTCAGAGGTACAAATCAAAAAGAGCATCATCGCGTCTTGAGTTGGTGCATTCGGATGTTTGTGGACCTATCAAGCCTGCTTCTATTGGAGGAAATCGATATCTTTTGACATTCACAGATGATTGTAGTGGAAAAACATGGGTTTACATATTGAAGGAGAAGAGAGAGGTGTTCTCGAAATTTAAAGAGTTCAAAAGTATGGTTGAAAAGCAAAGTGGATGTCAATTAAAATGCCTACGGACTGATCGCGGTGGAGAATATACATCTTTGGAGTTTGAGTGATATTGCAAAGAGAATGGGATTATACATCAGCTCACCATGCCTCAGACAAAAAAAATAAAATAGTATCTCGGAGAGAAAAAATAGAACCATTCTCAATATGGTTCGATGCATGTTAAAGGAGAGGAATGTTCCAAAAGAGTTTTGGGGAGATGTTGTGGCTTGTTCTGTCTATTTGTTGAACAAGTTTCCAACAAAACGCATTGGAGATATTACACCGGAGGAAGCTTGGAGTTTTCATAAGCCAAAAACTGATCATCTTAAAATTTTTGGATGTGTCGCTTTTGCGAAAATACAGGAAAAGAAGCGCACCAAGTTGAAAGATAAGAGTCAGAAGTGCATATTTTTGGGTTATGGTGAAAATTGCAGTGGTTACAAACTGTATAATCCTATAACTCAAAAAATTGTGATGTCTAGAGATGTGGAGTTTGATGAGCAGCAATCATGGGATTGGAAGAGCAACGACCAATCAAAAAATATTATTTTTGATGAAGAGCAATGGCAGAAAGATCCTGTTGATAAAAATTCTTCGTCTCGTGGAGATGGAGTTCAATTTCAAGAAGATGACTCAAGCAGCTCGCCCATAAGAAAGACAAGAGAATTATCGGAGATTTATACATCTACCAAACCCATTGAGTTTGATTATGAAGACGAGATGAATAACTTGTGTTTTTTTACAGGATTTGATCCTTTAACATTTGAAGAAGCTGCAAAAGAAAAGAAATGGAGGGAGGCAATGAATGAAGAGATCCATGCAATTCAAAAGAACAACACATGGGAGTTGACATCGCTTCCTCTAGGGCATCAAGCAATTGGTGTCAAGTGGGTGTTCAAGACGAAAAGAAACGCAAAAGGAGAGGTGGAGAGACATAAAGCAAGGCTGGTTGTGAAGGGTTACAAACAAAAATATGGCGTGGACTATGAAGAGGTATTCGCACCAGTAGCCCGACTTGAAACTGTTAGATTGATAATTTCTCTTGCAGCTGAAAGAAAATGGGAGATGTACCAGATGGATGTAAAATCGGCATTTTTAAATGGAAATCTTGAAGAGGAGGTGTACGTTGAACAACTATCAGGTTTCATTGTTGAAGGCCAAGAAGAAAAAGTCCTCAAGTTGAAAAAAGCTCTCTATGGGCTCAAGCAAGCGCCAAGGGCTTGGAATTCTAGAATTGATGCATATTTTGTTCGAGAAGGTTTTATGAAGTGTCCATATGAACATGCTTTATACACAAAAGTCAATTCTAGTAATGATATTTTGCTGGTGTGTTTATATGTGGATGACTTGGTCTTCACAGGAAACAATAACTCTATGATTCAAGAGTTTAAAAAATCAATGGAGAAGGAGTTCGAGATGACTGATTTGGGTTTGATGAGATATTTTTTGGGGATTGAGGTGTAACAAGGTAAAAATGGAATTTTTATCTCTCAGGAACGATATGCTAAGGAGATTTTGAAAAAATTCTCAATGGAGGATTGTCAATCGGTGGATATACCGGTGGAGTGTGGTATCAAAATCACTAAGGAAGGAGAAGGGAAGTTGGTTAATCCAACTTATTTTAAGAGTCTTGTGGGATGTTTAAGGTACTTGACTTGCACTCGCCCTGATATACTTTTTGGTGTTGGTTTTGTAAGTAGGTACATGGAGACTCCAAAGACTTCTCACTTGAAGACTGCCAAAAGAATTCTTAGATATATCAAAGGTACAATTGGTCATGGACTGCTTTATACATCTGAAAAGGAGTTGGAGCTTATTGGTTTCAGTGACAGCGATTGGGCTGGAAGTTGTGATGATCGAAAAAGTACTACAAGTTTTATATTTTATTTTGGAAGTACTGCATTTACTTGGACGTCAAAGAAACAGTCTATTGTTGCTTTATCGACTTGCGAAGCTGAGTATGTAGCTGTAGCATCTTGTGTATGTCATGCAATCTGGTTGAGGAGATTGCTTAAAGAACTAAATCTGCAACAAAAAGTCGCGACAAAGATATATGTGGACAATAAATCTGCAATTGCTTTGGCCAAAAATCTAGTTCATCATGAGCGTTCGAAACACATTGATACTCGGTTCCATTTTATAAGGGAGAGCATTAAAGCAAAGGAAGTTGAGCTCTTGTATGTGAAGTCAAGTGATCAAGCTGCGGACATATTCAAAAAACAATCAAAGTTGAAGTTTTTCAATATCTGCGGAAACAACTTGGAGTTACAGCTTTTGGAGAACCAAGTTTAAGGAGGGCAAATGTTGGAGTTTAAACTTGTTTTGATTATCATTTAATTGGTGTTTTAATTCACGGTTTAAAGTTTAAGAATTAAGTTTATTTTATTGTTATTTATTTGATGTTTTCCGTTTAGAATTCGAAGAGTTAGAATCAGAAGAGTTTAGAATTAAAATCTTCTATAAATTGTATTATCTCCTTTGAAGTTTTCAATTGAAAAAGAAGTGAATTAAATAGCTTTTCTTCTTCTCTGTTTTTATATACAAAAAATATAGTCCTTCACAGTCAACCCATCAATACTTCTCAACCGCACGAAATTCCACTGTACATCATGATCGAAACATTCCCCACTCTCATCTACTGAAAAGTAAAAGTCTTGAAAATGAATTTGATGACAACAAATTCAGAGAGGCTCACTATTCATCTTGGCTTTTGATTTTTTTTCTTTCTGGGTTGTCGCTGATTCATTTAATTTAGGGCTTGATCTATTCGTGTGGATTTTGATGGTGGTGATGATGTTAGATCTCTCCCCTGTGTTTGTTGATGTAATTGTTTTTTTAGATTTGAGTTTATGTTTTATTTTGATTTAACAGGTAATTGAGATGTAAATTTGTTTTTATCATCAGGATTTTTTTTTTGTTTAATTTATGAAAGAAATTTTTTATTTTTATTTGTTAGAAATTTAAAGACGAACAGTGTTATGATGTGGTTGCAAGTTTTGTTTTTATTTTTTAATTTTTAATTAAAAAATGTAAAGATGAAAATGCCCCTCTAAATTTAGATTTTTTTTACCACTAACAGACTTCAACAGTGATAAAGACGGCAATTGACGAAAAAGTGGGTAAATAGTGAAAAACAAAACTGACGTGATTTTTTTGGTGAATTTGACAAATCTATGTGGGTTTTTTTAGGATTAACCCAATATATAATATAGTAGGCTCGTATAGGCTTGTTTAGACTCGTCGAGTTCACGATATTTTAGTTTTAAGGCTTGTGGCCTCGGCTCGTTTAAGTTCGATTTTGGGCTCTGCTCGCCAGAAGCTTGTTTGAATTCAAGCTTGAACCGAGCTTTAGACGAGTCGAGCCCGAACCATTCGCGAGGCGGCTCAACTCATTTCCAGCCCTATATAGTGCGGTTAAATGGTAAGGTAGAATTGTAAAAATAGCACAGTAGTTACGAAACGGAAAGGATTATGTTGGCATCTTCTTGATTGAGCATGAGTCAAATATTAATTTCATTCCAATAGGCTCGGTTTCTAGTGATGAGATCAACTACTGCCATATTATTATTCTCAATCGCAGACATTGATTTGAAAGTATTGATGCAAGGGAGCCATGAATCCGTTCCACTATTGTGTTTCTCCCATTTCTAATTCTTTTCCTTATATTTTTAGAACTTCTCAACCCCTGTCATGCTTGAGAAGAGCCTTTATATGTGGGGTATCTAGAAAGGTAGAATTTTGAAAATATTTAACTCTCAAAACTTTTGCTACTAACGCGTTCAGTCTAGTAAGAATTTGTAACGTTCAAAATTTGGGCTTAAATTTTTTTGATTAATTTATTTAATTATATTAAAATGATAACTATTGATTTTAATTGATTTCTACTCCTATAAAATTTCAAATCTGAGTAATAGGAGAAAATAAAACTTGGGCATAAGATATTAGTGGTAGCTAGATTAATTGAAAGTAAGAGTCAATTATTTTCTTTGAAATAATATAAATAGCGTTTTTGGAGTCAAAATATGATTTTCAGCTACAATGACCATTTTGCCATTTTTGAAGGAAAATTCGGGACTTTTGAAATAATGGTGATTCCTTTTATTTAAAAAAAATTTAAACGTGTAAATAATTTTTTAGAAATATATCGAAGTTATGGAAATGAGTTTCTATGGAAAATAGACTCCGAATCGGATTTGGGCCCAATTATGGGCAAATCCAACATCAAGCCCATCATGTGTCAGGAAACAAAACATCCAAACCCTTCATTTTCAACACCTCACTTATCCTCTCATTTCTCTCTCACATAAACGGATTGTCTTTAAAACCCTAACACTCTACTCTCTTCATTGATTTAACCAACTACCACCATTACTCTTTCATTTAATCATCTCAACAACCATTACAACACTTGGGCGTATTATTGAGTTCTTTTAAAGCTGTAATTTGAGGTATCATTCTCATCACTCTCTTTCTACTAATGTCAATTTCGAAATTGAATGACAGATGATAAGTCTAGAATTTACTAATATTTTGATATAATTTATGAACTTTATTGTAAATAAATTGAGATTAAAAGAAAGTTAATTGAGTTGATTTCTAGTAATTATAGGCTATTCTATTGAGATAGGGACTTGAATGCAAAAAATGGAGAAAATGAGCAGAAAAGAGCAAATTCTTAACAAAAAGAAGTACTTAGCAGAAGATTGTCCAAGTTTATGGATCTGACGAAGCTCACAAGTTAAAAAAGGTACCACCTAAAACCTCGCCTGAATACTAAATGAATCTGGCCACAAAAAGAAGGAAACACACAATCATCGCCAGCAATACAGAAACAACTTGGTGATGGACAGAAGCCGCGCCTGCAGACATCGCCTCAGCTAGCATATATAGATGATTCAGTCTGGCGACAGAGTGAGGGATCGTGTACAACAAGTGGCGATGGATTAGGCGATACTTGGACATTCTCGCCTAAAGCAAGAACAAATTGGGCGATGGGCTTGGCGAAGACTCTGAATGCTGCTAAGACCCAGGTGAAGAAACAAGCAACATTATGAGTGATTTATAAGGTTTTCAAAACTTTGTGTTTCTTTGTCATTACAATTTTGCAACACTGGGTTCAAACTCTATAAATAGGAGCCCAATCGTTGCGATTAGAGTCTTTTGTCTTTGAAGTCTTTTGATCTTTTGATATTTGGAACTATTGTGAGTTTTTGAGTCATAGACCTACAAAACTACAGTTCCAATTTAGCGATTTTTCTTCAAGATTTAGTACTCTATTTTCGTTGTTTTTTGTAATTAGCAAGGGATTGAAGAAGATCAAGCAGTGACAAAGCTAGTTTTCTCTATCTCTGGTAAGTTCTTACTTAAGCAACATGATTGTGATGAATTCGGGCTTTGTTGTTAAAATAGATCTGATCATGAACAACTAAAAGACTTGATATTCTATTGAGATCAATTGCATTGCTAGATCTATGTGTAAAATTCTAGTTCATTAAAGTCTGAATTCTCTAAGTTTTCATGAGCATATTGAATTGTGAGAACGAGAGTTAAGCAATTTTGTTATAACATATTCTCTAGACCAAAGATGGCGTTTAGATACTAGATCTAGAACAGATGATCAACATATTGATCTAGATATAGATAATAGTTAGATTCAATTTTCTTCAGATCGGCCTTCAACAGTTGATAACTCTATAATATAGAGATATATGCAAGTTATTAGTTAGAATTAGTTAAATCAAATCGAGAGATCTTTAACTAGTCAAAAATGATGATCTAGAATGAAGAATTGAGTTCTGTACTTCAATTATACATATAAGTGAGAAAGCGAGCAATCGAGATTAATAGATTTACTAGTATAAATTGAAAAACTTCACCAGTACTAGGTTTTCATAATTTTTATAACTGGGCTGTTAGCATATTTTTAAATTTCTATGATATTCAACTCCATTTTCTATGATTTTAACGGATTCTTTTAAAAATTCACTTTAAATCTCGATTAAATTCTTTCTTTCTAAAATACACAATCCTTGTAGTGACAATATCTTAAAACTACAATAAGACATTGATTCGGAAATTGCATCAACAAGAATGTTCCATCAATTTCTTATCGTCGTTGTCAGGATTGTAATTTTGAAATCAAGATTTAATTTGAATTATTCTTACTTTCTTTTATAAATTCTTGTTCAATTATAAATTGTTTGTTCGACTATATAGTGTATGCAGACAAGATCAGAAAGAGCTTCAGATTTGTAGTTTGATCCTAAGCCTAAAAAACTTATTAGATAATTGAAATCAGAATCTAGGGTCAAGATGTCAAGTGAACACTACAATCATAATAATGAGACAGGGTCAGATCCTGGAGATGAAAGGATGACCCTGAGACAGTACTCGATTCTACCAGTTGATGGCATGCTTCAAGCCATTATTCTTCCAGCAGTGACAACTAATACTTTTGAGTTGAAATCTAGACTCATTCAAATGGTTCAACAGAAAAAATTTGGAGGAGGAGCAATAAAAGACCCAAAATCAGCACTTGAATACATTCTGCACGTTTGCAGTACTTTTAGACATAATGGAGTCTCTAAAGATGCAGTTAAGCTAAGGCTATTTCCTTTCTCATGGTGCAATAAGGCACACGCCTGACTCTACTCTTTAGCACCAGGTTGCATCAACAATTGGGTGGATTTGGTCAAGAAATTTCTAGCTCGTTATTTACCTCCTATGAAAATGGTCAAGTTGAGGAATATGATTTCTTCATTTCAGTATATAGAAGGAGAATCTTTGTATGAGAGTGGAGAGAGATTCAAGGAGCTGATCAAGAGATATCCTTATCATTGCATAGCTTCATGAAGCATTGTTATGACGTTTTATAGTGTTATGCCACCTCAAATTAAGATGCATATTGATTCCTCAGCTGGAGGATCAATAATGGATAAGGAACCAGATGATGCTCATGATTTTATTGAATTATTGGCAAATAATGATTTTGGTTGAAATGAGAGGGATAAGGCTGTAACAAAGATACAGTTAAAATATTTTGAACTAGAGTCTTTTAATGCACTTTCTCCTTAGATAGATCTGCTTAATAATAAGATTGACAACATAGCACCAAATAAGCAAGGCTATTAGAATAAGAAGGCTTCAGTCAATGCTATAGATAAGCAGAAACCAAACTATGCACAAGGAGCTACTAATGCAGATGATGAAGATGAATTTGAAGAGTTGGAGCAAGTAAATTATATTAACAATAATTGTGGGAACCAGCAGAGGCTATACTATTAATAGAGGAATCAACCCTATCAAAATCAGGGTTATTTTCAAAGAAATCCTCAGCAAGGTTACCAACGGTAAGAGCAGTCTCAATATAAGCAAATAGGGCAAAAGAAATTTAACATGGACGACCTTCTTGTCAACTATATGGAAAAAAACTTATTCTATTCTTACCAACCATACTACTTCTATAAAAAACTTGGAAACAAAAATGGGGCAGCTTTTATAAGCTTTGAATCAAAGGCCTCAAGGATCACTTCCAATGACACTGTGCCCAATCCAAATGGAAAAGAGAAATTTAAAGAAGAGGCACAAGTGCATGCAATAATGTTAAGAAGTGGTAAAAAGGTTGAAACTTCTGAGAAAAAGAAAAGTTTCGTACCTCCTATACAAAATCAAGATGCTGGAGAAGGAACTAGGTACATTGTAAATCAAAACAAGGAGCAGGAGGCAATACCAATAAAGCTACCTTTTCCTCAAAAGGAGAATAGGAAAAGGCTGGATAGATAGCTGGAAAAATTTTTAGAAATGATGAAGCAGATCCATGTGAACATTCCATTCATAGAAGCTTTGAAGCAAATACCTGTTCATATAAAATTCATGAAAGAACTCTTATCAAATAAGAGAAATCTATCTGATATGCAATGTATTTCTATGAATGAAAGTGTGAGTCAGCTTATGAAGTACCGAATACCCAGGAAGGAGAAGGATCCTAGCAAGTTCACAATACCTCTTACTATTGGGGATATGTTAAAAGGAAGGGCTTTTTGTGATTTAGAAACTAGCATAAATCTCATTCCCTTAGCAATTTATGATAGGTTAAGGATTGGACATTTTAGGCCTGACAATGTCTTACTACAACATGCTGATAGATCTTTTACTCATGCCAAGGGTATTGTTGAAGATGTAATTGTTACAGTGAACAAATTTATGTTTACTGTAGACTTTGTGGTACTTGAGATAAAGGTAGATGAAGATGCTCCATTGCAGCTGGGAAGAATATTCTTAAGAACAAGAAGAGATTTGATATATGTAGCAAATGGAGAACTCACACTACGTGTGAATGGTGAAGAAGTCAAGTTCAATTTACTAGAAATCATTAAAATTTCCTTATGATTTCAGTTAAGTGAAGAGTATTCAACTTGCAACTGATGAAGAACTTATGGATAGGATACTCACACTAAGAAGTGCTGATCCTTAGAAGAATGTTTTAATCAACGATGTGGACATGGACATTTCTAAAGAAAGTGCTTATAATGGAGAGTTGGAGTCCATGACTTCCCATTTTGTTCTTAATATCAGTGAAATCACACCTTCAACTAAACCTACGCTTCCTTCTACTGAGAAACCACCACGGTTGGAATTAAAGGCACTCCCTAGTCACCTCAGCTATTCTTTCCTTAACTCTGAGGATTTAAGCATACCAATTGTTGTTTCAAATGAGTTATCTAGGGACCAGGAAGAGAAGCTTCTACAAGTGGTGAGGAAATACAAAAAAGCTATTGCAGACATTAAAGGAATCAACCCAAAATTTTATACTCACAAAATTATCTAGGAAGAAAAATACACTCCCAAGATAAAACCTCAGAGGAGACTCAATCCAACAATGAAAGAGGTTGTCAAGAAGGAGGTATTAAAACTACTAGATGCAGGTATAATTTTTCCTATTTTCGATAGTGAGTGAGTATAATGAAATGTGTACCTAAAAAGGGTGGGATAACAGTAATTAAAAATGAGAAAAATGAATTGATTCCTATTAGGACAGTCAAAGGGTGGAGGATGCGCATAGATATAGGAACCTGAATGATGCCACTAGGAAGGACTATTTTCCCATTCCTTTTATTGATGAAATGTTAGATAGGTTAGTAGGACATCTATACTTTTTTTTTCTGGATGGTTATTCAGGATACAATTAGATTCCTATTGCACCTAGTGACCAACATAAAACCACATTCACATGTCCATTTGAGACATTTGCTTATAATAGAATGCCATTTAGTTTATGCAATGGTCTAGGGACTTTACAAAGATGTATGCTAGCCATTTCTATTGATTTCATATGTATATTTTTGGAAGTGTTTATGGCTGATTTTCCCATCATTAGAAATAACTTTGGTGATTGTCTTGACAATTTAGGCAAAGTGCTGAAAAGATGTGAGGAGACAAATTTGGTCCTCAATTAGGAAAAATGCCACTTTATGGCTAGAAAAGGCATATTATTAGGGCATAAAATGTTTGGTAAAGATTTAGAAGTAGACAAAGCAAAAATGTACGTCCCGATTCTGAGGCTAAACGATTTATATGTCATATTCAGATATTGAACTGCATGTTAGACTTAGGCTTTGGTTAGTTATAGCTGGAAATAATTGGATAAGGCATTAGTAAAGTACCTTTCAGATATTGATTGAAAGCTACTGGAATGATGCAAAATAATTGTTGAATGTTAAATGAATTTGTGTATTTTGATTACTTAATTAATCACATAATGATTTCCCTAGTTGTGGTTGAAAACAGTGATAGAATGACATGTCATTAGGGGTAACCGAGATATCTACCTATTGGAAACATAGGACTTTTGGTTTAACAAACCACCATTGAAAACTGAGTGACGAATCCTATTGGGTGTGACGGCACCACAGCCTGCGAGCATATTATTGTTGTGGTCTTCGGGCCTAATTGATGGGATCATATGGTAGTAGTCTATCTCAAGGGGGAATAAACGACTCTACGGATGTTGGTCTTCGGACCCTATTATGTGACTTTTGCCTAATTGGTGGCTTTGGCCTAATTGGCCCCATTTCATTATCGATTCTAGATTAGTAGCAGTCTTAATAAATTGAAACTTTAATGTGAATGTTATTGTGTAATGGCTGCCTAGAGTATAATTGATTGATTTGGGGGTTTAAACGGAATGTAGAGAACTTGTATAGTCAATTAATAAAGTCAAATGTATACAATGAACATAATTGGAGCTATATGAGTTATACATCTTATTGAACATGTAAATCACATTAAATTTGGGTGGATTTTGTGTTCCCTTTTTACTATTTGATAGTTTCTAGGTGCATTTATGTGCTGCCTCATGATTATATGATTAAATTGACACATTTGTTTGTGTTTGTTAGAGTATGACTTGCTAAACACACATTGATAGTCTGATATTGTTTTCATTTTTCTTGTCTCTTTTATTGAAATGTGAAACTGCTGGTCGAGCAGATTGAAGGTCCAACATTGTATATTTCATTTTTCAGAACCATATTGAGAGTTATTATTTTCCTTTATTTTGATTATTTTTGAAAGACATGTAAACCTTTTTACCATTTTAATTTATGATTTTTTAAGTCAATTATGATGGAATTTGTAAACCTTTTGAATATTTCAAGTTTCTTATATTTTGAATAGTTTATTTGGAAATTGTAAACGTTAGATTGGATGATTAATATGAATTGCAAACAGGTCTCATTTCAAAGGAATTATCTTGATTGTGTTATTGCTTTTCGAAACAGGTTCAGGAAATTATTTTATAATTGACTCTTTTTTTTATATAAATGTTTATTTTCCGCATTTATTGCATCGAACGAATGATTATAATGTGGTGTTCCGGTATCCGTTCACGGTTCCACCATGGTCGAGTGTTGGATGTTATAGAAAATAGATGTAACAGTCAACTTGCCTCCTCCAACTAATGTTAAAAGAATCTGAAGTTTTCTAGGACATGCAAGTTTCTACGGAAGATTCATTAAAGACTTTTCAAAAATCTCTAGACCTCTGTGTTTTACTTGAGAAAGATGCGAAATTTGATTTTTCTGATGATGGTCTATCAGCATTTGTGCAGTTAAAAGAGAAACTTCTCTCAACACCTATTATAGATCCACCAGATTGGAGCTGTGAGTTTGAATTTATGTGTGATGCATCAGATTATGCAGTAGGTGTTGTGCTTGGGCAAAACAGAGAAAGGCTCTTCAGAGTTATATATTATGCCAATATAACTCTTGTGGAAGCACAAAGAAATTACAGTAACACAGAGAAGAAGTTGCTAGCAGTTGTCTTTGCTCTTGATAAATTTAGATCATATATTCTTGGATCTAAAATTATTGTTCATATTGACCATACAGCTTTAAAGTATTTATTTGATAAGAAAGAATCTAAGCCCTTATGGTAGTGAGTTGGACAATTTAGTTGGAAGTGATGAAGTCTATGCAAGGAGGTTGAAAGCAACATTCCAAGCTTAGTCCTATAAAAAAGATGAACATTTTTATGTGCTTTTAAATAGTGAAGAAGAAGAAGAACAACTTGCAGAAAAAAATGTTGAAGTTGAAGAATTGAAACTTCATCATGTTTTGACTAATCTAGATTACGAAATGTTACGCATTTGAGATAGACACCTCACTATTCTAGTTTGTGACAAATCATTTTCTTTGATCAATCGTAAACAATTTATGACTGGGTTCTTCTTGCATGTTAAGCAATTTCTTGACTTATCTCACATTCTAGTCATTCCTTTTACAAGAGGAAGGAAAAGAAGATACATTGCTACTCAAGAGGAGGAAGACATTAGTGAGAAAGATATGCCAAATCATGCAGTCTAGTTGGAAGCAGCTAAAGGTCAACATCAGTAAGCAACTACTCAAGTTTATTAGAGGAAGACAGTTACAGGAAAAGACCAACCCACAACCTTTAAGAAGAAGACAATTGGAATACAACAAGCTTCTAACTCAACTCCTAGAAGAATAATCAGAGTACCGGTTGCTAAGGAAGCCACTAATACTGAAATAAATATAAGGCAGCAACTTTTGGAAGATTTGAAGTGAAAGAAAAAGCTTGCAGCACTAGTTGAACAACCATCATCACCCTCAATACATCAATCAAATAGAAGGAAGTTGAAGATAGTCTCACCTTGTAGAAGACCTTCTCCAGATGACAAGAGCTTGGATGATTTTTGATTTTGTTTTGTATTCTATGTTGTATTTTGACTTTGAAAGTCTTATTTGATATTTTTCACTTTCAATTTTATTTTGTTATGCCAGAAGTAATGCGACTATTTTTTAGTCTTTACTTTTTAGTCTTGGTTTTCATTAACGAAAGAGTAAACTGATTGTTGCTATGTTTAATTTGTCAAGAAGAGTAAAGTGCTTTAAAGGTCTTTATGAAAAATTTTAAAGTATTAGGGGTTTAAATTCCTAAGTTGGGGTTCTTTTGTCACATTTATTTAGGAATTATTTTAGAAGTCTAAGTATATAACAGAATTGTGTTTAACTTTGAGCCTTATTACTTTATTTTGCTGATATAATTCCCACTTGGAGATTTCAGCTTTTTCTGGGTAAACGTCGTCTGATGTATCGCTATAAGGTGTTATTATAAATGGCGACACTCTTCTACCATCACCAAGAGGCATCGCCAAAGGGACAATCAGCTAGGCGATAACATTTATCATCGTCTAGATACTTTGACTAGTTACTTACTCTAAGAAGGCTATAGTTATCTCTTGCCTTCTGGTTTCGCCTCCTTTGTATCCTTTGAATAGTCGACAACTCATTTTCACCATAATGTATCGCCTTGATACATTGCTCTGATATGAAGACTATTTTTGTTTTACTTGCTATTGTAGTTTTATTTTGCCTATCTTGGTTTTGCCTTATTTCCTTTAATACTGGAGATACTTACCCTTTTGGCCCATGATATCGCTTACCTTTATAACTGGTATTTTTGCAGTTAGGCAACACATTTTGAGATTTCACCAATGTTGGAGATTCGGGAACTTGCAGAATTTTTCATTCAAAACACCCTCATACTTCGTTCCTTTATACTTTATTTTACTATTTTTGATCTTCTGTGCATTGGGGTCAATGCTTGTTTTTAAGTTGGGGGTGGGATAACAATCACATTACTTTATTTATTTTAAGGAATATTATGTTTTCATTAATTTGTTTCTAGATTTTAGGACATTAGGTATGAATAGCATGCATGAGTTTAAACTGTTCATACTTCAAGGTGATTTCATTTTTTAGAAAATGAATATTCAAATTGTAAACATAATGTTCAAAATAAGCAGTTTGATGAGTTAATTTTAAAGATTTCTTTAAACACTAATGAAGATTCTAGTTAAATTTGAATTGTGAATAAGTTGAACAGCTTTGATAAGGAAAATAGTGGAGAAAACCTTGGGGTAGTATGTGAGGTTTTGAGCCTTATTATTGTGCGTGTTTTTTCATGAGAGAGGTAAATTTTATTCTCTGCCTTATCAAACATATCTCTGATTAGTTTTTTTCTGTAGAAGTAGGGCCTTTTTAGGATTGCTTTGGGTTTCCCATGTATCCCTCAAGTGCACATGGCATTGATCGAGTGAACCTTTTTCAAACTCTTGCTGAAGTAAAGGATCTGACCTGAGAAAGTGTGTGAACTACTAAATTACCTTAGCATGCTTGATATAACCAGACCTCGATATCGTGTAAGGTAAGCCATTTTGTTACCATTCTCATCTAAACTTTTTTCTTTGGTACCCATCCATTTCCGAACCATAAAAATAAGACTTGTTCTCAATCTTACCCTTAGGACTTATCAGCAAGTTAAGGGTGAAAATATGGGAAGTGAGCATTTATTAATGGTGTTTCTTGAGAAACGTTTGAGAATTGAGTATTGAAAAAGAAAAAAAAATTGAGTATTAAGCTGAAAATGTAGTAGAAAAATTGAAAGTTGCAAAAGAAATAGATAAAAAAAAAGAGAGATAGAAAGTAAAGTCTTCAAAAGTAGAAGAAGAAAAGTATTATTAAAAAAATAGGTGTATATAGAATAAAGGTCTTCTAAAAAAATAAAAAGAGGATAAGTGTTTATCAATGAAAAGGTTGATGTACAAAAAAGTCAATAGAGTGAGGAAACACTGGAGAAGAAAAAATAGAGGGATTTGTGAGAAACTTGCTGATAATTCCAATTTGTGAGTCCTTTAAGCAAATTTCCTTATTTTCTTAAGCTAACTTGACCCCATTTTCCCTATAAATACAAGTTTGTGATCCTAAAGCAAGATGAAGGACAACTCTGATCTTTAGAACCACTAAGTGATGTGTAGTACATGGTAGAGATTCAATGCTCATGAGGTGCTTAAATTTTCCTCATACGTGCTTGTGAAACACTAGAATTACAATCAACTTGGTACATAATTCTTATTATTTTAAAGTGTCTAGTGTATTGTGTGAGTAACCAATAGGGATATGAGTGAATTAAATAAATAAAAGAGAGACTACAGTGAGAAATTAGTTTCAAAGTTTTAAAGACTTGGCTCTGCTTGGATACTTTGAAACATGAAGAGAATGATCGGGGTTTGAATTGGTTAATGGAGAATCTAAAAAGGCATTGGTCGTTGATTGATTAATTTTCAAATTATGCTTAAATGAATTGCCTTGGATTATTTATATGAGTTCACACAGATTGCTTTCTTAGATAGTTATTTGGTAAGTTTGCTTGAGCACAAGAAAAAGGCTAATTTTAGGGTAATGGATAAGTCTAGAATTTACGTATATTTTTATATGATTTATGAGCTTTATTGTAAAGAAATTGAGCTTAAAATATAGTTTATTAAGTTGATTTCTAGTAATTCTAGACTATTCTATTGAGACAGGGACTTGGATGCAAAAAATGGAGAAAATAAGCAGAAAATAGCAAATTCAGAATAAAAGAAGGACTTAGAAGGAGATTGTCCAAGTTCATAGATCATGCAAAGCTCACACATTGAAGAAGGTACCACCTAAAACCTCGCCTGAATGCTATATGAAGTAAGCTATAGAAAGAAGGAAAAAGCATAATTATCATTAGTAAAACAAAAATAACTTGGCGATAGACTGAAGCTGCACATGTAGAAACTTCCTCAACTAGCACATATAGATGATTTAGTCTGGCGACAGAGTGAAGGATCGCCTACAGAAAGTGGCGATGGATTAGGCGATACTTGGACATTCTCACCTAAAGCAAAAACAAATTGGGCGATGGGCTTGGCGAAGACTTTGAACACCACCAAGACCTAGGAGAAGAAACATGTGACAAGATGAGTGATTCATAAAGTATTTGCAACTTTGTGTTTCTTTTTCATTTCAATTTTACAACACTGGGTTCAAACTCTATAAATAGAAACCCAGTCATTGCGATTAGAGTCTTTTGTCTTTGGAATCTTTTGATATTTGGAACTATTGTGAATTCTTCTGTCAGAGACCTACAAAGCTGTAATTCAAATTCAGTGATTTTTCTTTCAAGATCTAGTACTCTATATTCGTTGTTTTTGGTAATTAGCAAGGGATTGAAGAAGATCAAGCTGTGACAGAGCTAGTTTTCTCTATCTCTAGTAAGTTCTTACTTAAGCAACATGATTGTGATGAATTCGAGCTTTGTTGTCAAACTAGATCTGATCATGAATAGCTAATAGACCCGGTATTCTATTGAGATCAATTGCATTGCTAGATCTAGGCGTAAAATTCCAGTTCATTAAAGTCTCAATTCTCTAAGTTTTTATAAGCATATTGAATTGTGAGAACGAGAGTTAAGCAATTTTGTTATAGCATATTCTCTAGACCAAAAATGGCGTTTCGATGCTAGATTTAGAACTGAGGATCATTATATTGATTTAGAGATAGACAATAGTTAGATTTAATTTTATTTAGATTGGCCTTCAATAGTTGATAATTCTGTAGTATAGAGATATATACAAGTTATTAGCTAGAATTAGTTAAATCGAATCGAGAGATCTTTAACTGGTCAACAATGATAGTCTAGAATGAAGAATTGAGTTATGTACTCTAATTATACATATAAGTAAGAAAGCGAGCAATTGAGATCAATAGATTTACTAGTAAAACTTCACTAGTACTTGAAATGGTGCAATAGAAACTAAATGAATGGTTAAATTGCTTGAAACTTGTTAGTTAATGATTAAGCCCCATAAACTTGCTATAAGAATAAGATGAATGATATGTCTGGAAATAGAAGTACTTCGACCCATGAATTTATCATAGTTTGGTGGCGTGGATACCTTACTTACAGGGTGATGACCGTTTCTCTTTTCAACATTAAGACCTGCCGGTACATCTATATATACTTCTTCTTCGAGTTCGCAATTTAGAAAGGCATTCTTGATGTCCATTTGATGTAAATTCCAATCTAAGTTTGTTGCGTGTGACAATAGAACTCTGATAGTATTTAGTTTTTCTATTGGAGCAAATGTATCTTCGTAGTCTATTCCATAGGACTGAGTAAATCCCTTTGCCACTAGTATTACCTTGTATCTCTCTACACTTCCATCTGCCTTATGTTTAACCATAAAATCCACTTGTATCCCACTGTTTCCTTTCCTTCTGGCAAAGTAGTAATCGTCCAAGTTCCATTTCTTTTAAGTGTATTAAACTATTCCAAAACTACTCTCTTCCAACTGACATCCTGTAATGCTTCATTTAGGGAACTTGGTACACGAACCTCAGAGATATCTACAATAAAAGCTTTAAAGCTTGGAGATAATTTTTCATAAGAGATGTTGTTACCTATGGGATATAAGGGACGATTTCTGCAGCTTCTAAACTCTTTTCCTAATGCAATTGGTAGATCAGTACTCGCAACCTCTTTTTAAAAATTTTCAGTACCCATTTCCAAATCATCTTCTCTTCTAGTATTGTCAGTGACCTGGTCCTCTAGTTCTGGTTCTTGATAGTCTTGAATGATCTTTCCAACTCCACTATTATTGACAATTCTATCCTTGCGTTGATAAACCTTAATTATGAGAGTTGTGCTCAGGTTTTGTAAGCCAGTAGGTTCAGTTTTTGTTTGCTAGGGCTGTGTGTGATCTTTTTGGGTTTGTATATTACTGTCACTAGTTTTGGGAGTATTTAAGGCTACTGGTTCAATGAGATCAAAAAGGTCAATAACATGACTATGAGGAGATAATTCACTTGTGGTATCGCAAGCATAAAATGGCTGATTTTCAACAAAAGATACATCCATAGACACTAGGAGTTTTCTCTTAATTAGTGAATTACACTTATATCCCTTTTTGATTAGGTGAATAGCCAAAAAAAATGCATTTGGTTGCTTTAGGATATAATTTATTCTTATGTTAAGAGTGAATGTGAACATAGACTTTGCATCTAAACACTTTAAAGGGATTTGAGAGAATAATTTGCTAGTAGTGAAGGTTGCTTGTAGTATGTGGATAGGAGTTTCAAATTGAAGGACTCTAGAAGGTAGAATATTAATCAAGTAAGCTGCTGTAAGTAGAGCCTCTCCCCTAAAACATTTTGGGATATTTCTTTCAACAAGTAGGGACTTAGCTACCTTCAAAAGGTGCATATTTTTCCTCTTAGCCACTCCATTTTGTTGAGGTGTGTCTGGGCATGAACTTTGATGGACACCACCTCACTTTCTAGAAACCCTCTTAAGTTTAAATGAAGATACTCTCTCTCTCTCATTATCTATTCTCAATATTTTTATCTTGCTTTGGAATTGTGTGTGTATCATATGAAATAAATTTTTGAATATTTAGACAACTTCCGATTTTTCTTTCAGTAGAAACACCCAAGTGACTCTTCTATGATCATCAACAAATGATAAAACAACTTAGAACTAGTTATATTACTGACTCGACTAGGTCCCATATATCACTATGGGCTAAGGAGAAAGGTTGTGAGTGTTTATAGGAAAGAGGATAATAAGAACTTCTTGTGTGTTTGGATAACAAACATATTTCACATTGAAATGAATCTATGATCTCATTGACTTTAAGCTCTAGAAAAAGTTTTTCTAGGTACATTAAATTTGGATGACCTAACCTAAGGTGCCATAGCCTAACACTTAGAACTAGTTATATTACTGACTCGACTAGGTCCCATATATCACTATGGGCTAAGGAGAAAGGTTATGAGTGTTTATAGGAAAGAGGATAATAAGAACTTCTTGTGTGTTTGGATAACAAACATATTTCACATTGAAATGAATCTATGATCTCATTGACTTTAAGCTCTAGAAACAGTTTTTCTAGGTACATTAAATTTGGATGACCTAACCTAAGGTGCCACAGCCTAACTACATCTTTATTTTGTGAACTAATGTGGAACACCAAATTTACTCTCTCTTGAGGTTGTTTATCAATGTAAATAGAAGTTGTAAGTAGGTAATGTCCAGAGTGACATTTAACACTGCCCATCATTCTCCCAAATTTTCCGTCTTGAAATATACAACCATCAATAGAAAGTTAGCAATATAAGCTTCATCTTTTATTAATTTGTTCGCAAATAGAAGATTTCAGTTAAGTGTAGGAATAAACAAAATTGATTCTAGGATCAAACCTTAAGAATTCTTATTTGACTTACTCCTTTCACACAAGATGTTGTTCCATCAGTAATTTTAACTCTCGTGTTATTCTCAGAATTAGATAATGAAAAAAAAAACTTTTAACTCCTGTCATATGATCCGAAGCCCTTGAATCTACAATCCCAATTTTCTTGATTTCGTTTTCGGCAGAAAGTGCATGTAAGAAGTTACCTTTGTGAGCAAAAGTACTTGATCCTTAGAGCAGAAAGTTGAGTAGCAATGAACTCATAAAGCAGACCTTTTATTGAAGGTTCTAGAGTGTGGGATTCTCCAGCAATATTACATTGAAGAAGTTTGGTCAATTAAGAAAGTATCAATAGTGATCATTTTTTCTTCTTCTACTGCTATGATACCATGAGGAAAATAGTAGAGGCGTTTTTTCATTTGTTTTTTGTCATTCTACTTCATAGGTTAAAGATATTCAAATAGGGATTACAACCTAACCTAATTAGAGTTTGAATAGGAAAAGATCAACCTTAGGATCCAGACAATCGCTATAAACTCTCCATAAAAAACTTCTACTTTATAGTAATCACTATTAACTAATAATAGAAATAAATAATAAAACTTAACACAACCATCATCAAGATTTCAACAATTCACATTATTTCCAATTTTGGTATTAATGCCCATAAAAATACAATAGATTTAAAAACTAGAATTCAATATGGATCAAAGTCCCCATCCGGGCAAGTTCGTAATGAACCAACTTTCAAACTAATCCTAAAATCACAAGGATGTTTCAGAGCCGTAAGTGGATCATCATCACGAGTCAGATAAACCCTGAGAAACAAGCCAGAGATGTCACCCTATAAGTGGATTATCCGTGCCCACAAAACTATGATACTTTCATGGGTCGAAACACTTCTATCCCTATGCATGACATTCATTCTAAACTTCAAAGCACACTTGCGAGGCATAAAGTTTATTACCAAGTTGATTACTTATAATCACTTTTCACCATAAATTCTATTCACTTAAGACCTATTCAAGGGTAACATTAACATTTGATCATTTATTCCATCATGAACACGACATATCCATTTCATCAATTCTTTTTCAACAACTCGATAACACCAACATTAGTTTAGCATCAATATCAACATTTGGTATAAATATTCAAGATAAGCTCTTATCATCAACATTTAGCACAATCACACCCCATGTTCTATATCAACCATTATCGTTTAGTTCCAAATCACCAAATCATTCCATTCAACGAATATCATAAAAATCAATCATACATACCATGCTTGGCACAAAAATTATCATTTTCCATCAATTTGCAACATTATCCCTAGGTAGGTGAGGAAAACATGGAACTTAATAAGGGTTCTAATGCATTTTCCTATCCTATAACATACAACAGTCAATCAAACAAGAATTGAGGGTGTAAAATAGAATTATGAACTTAGGTCCTATTTGTTTTTTTCCGCTGAAATCTTAATAGTACTTAATTTAAGCGTTGAATGAAAAAAATCTCAATTCAATTAAGATGATTACCAATTTATTTTTTTAATATTTTGTCCATCTTAAAATAAGTGATAATTTTACAATTTCACTATTTTATCCTTAAAATAGATTGTATGTATTTATAGTAATTTTATATGTTATATTTACTAATGATTTTTTTAATTTATTTTTTAATAAATTACTTTATAGATATTTTTATCGTATAAAATTCAAAGTAAAAATATATAATAACAAAATAATAATTATTTATTCTACATATTTATTTTTATTTTACGAATAATATATAATTCATTTTTATTTTACTAATAATTATCTATAATAAATATTTTTAATAAAACTTAAAATTTCATAGAAGCAATTCATTGTTTACAATTATTTTAAATCCAAAATAAATATTTAATTATGAATCAAGATAAAATATCATGTGATTATATTTAGTTACATACACATAAAACAAAGTAAGTATCTACGCTCCTCTTTTTGAAAGAAAATAAATTATTATTTTTTTTTTCAAAAAAGTAAAGTGTATTTAAGAAAATATAAAAATAACAATTATTTTTTATTTAAATTAGTAATATATATATATATATATATAAAGGCATATATTTACCGGGAGAATTAATGATATAGGAATTCGGAAAGTCTATTTAAAAAAAATCAATTCATATGTGAAACATTATTAAATGGTTCGAATGACACAGCATTCAAGGATATTTATGTCAAATCAATTAAAATATTGAATTAAGTCATTAGCATTCAGATTTCAACGCAAAAATACGTTTGATTATTTGAGATCCAATTCACTTAATTTCAGATATTTTTAAATAAAAAAAAACAAATACTTTAAAATGAATGAATTTAAGACATCAGACCCATTCAATCTTAAGTCGGAAAAAACAAATGGGTCTTAGATTGTTAGGTCTCCTCCATTTCCAAGTCTATCTCTTGTTGGTTGCCTAATCACCAACCAAGAGCAAGATTGACAACCAGAACAATTCTAACATATCACAAGACTAATTTCACAAAAGCATTGACATTTTTTATAGTAGAGACATTAAGGTTTATGTAGTTAAATCTAATTGGAAGCCGATAACACAATTTCTACTTCTAAATCAACATATAAACAACCTAAAACCATTCTAGAACCAAGACCACAAGCCAATTTGAAATTGCAAAAATCTAGAGTAAGTGAGGAGTTTTACCTTCAAAAGTTGAGTTTTAAAACACTCCAAGAACACCAAGAGCAAATAATGGGGTTTATAAACTTAGACCTAGTTAGAAGCCAATAACACAATTTCTACTTGTAAATCAACACATATCCAACCTAGAACTATGACCGCATGCCAATTCGAATTTGCTAAAAGTTAGAGTGAGTGAGGATTTTTACTTTTAAAATTTGAGTTTTAAAAGACTCTAGGAAAATGCAAGAGCAATAATGAACTCCTTTGGTGGTGGTTTGAGAAAATAAATGTTTTGGTTTTGTGAATGTGGTTGTTCATTGAAGAGGTTGAAGGATTTGGATTTTCTGCAGAAAAATTACATAAAGAGAGTGAAGTGGAAGAAGAAGAGTAAGAAGGGATGATGAATAGTGGATTGTGAGTGTGTTCAATGAGGTTTAACATAATACCTAGTTGCTTAGAGTTGGATGTGTGAAAAATAGGGTCCAATCCGATGCTGAGCTCATTTCTCAGCTCTTCCATACCTTTTAAAAAATTTATTTTCATATTCTAAATGAAAAATGAACATTGATTTTTAAAACTCAATTTTTTTCGTTCAAGAAGACAAAGTTTTTGTTAAAAGTGAGGCTTTTATTTTAAAATGTTAATTTTTGGATTTTAAAAATAAATTGACTCTCAACTTCTAATTAAAGCTAATAACTTCTAATTATACTTGCCAAATTTTTAATTACACTTATCATTCTTAAGTAGAATTATAAGAGTAGTAATAAGTAAAATAAAAAATATATCAAAAGAAAATTTTAACCCATATTTTTAGTCATTTCAAAATTTTTCCCAATCATAAATGTTATTTTGAAACTGAATCATTTCCAAACTTTTTTTATTAATTAAAATTATTTTAATCATAAAATCATGTATTTCAAAAAAAAAATAAAAATAAAAAATTCCATTTCTAATTAAAAAATTACCATGATCACAATTTTATCCTAAAACCATATATTTGATTTTTTCAATTTGAAATTTTAAAATAAAACTAAAAATTAAATAAATCAAAATTAGGCTTTTTTTGGGACATTATAATCATAATTTTTATTTTTCTTTTAATACATAAAAACATTAAAAAAAAGTGTTAATAATTGTCCAAAAAAAAATAGTAACATAAAATGTATAAAATTTATAATTATTATAGAAATTGAACACTGCCATTGAGGAATTCACCCCTTTAAATATTCATACGGTCCAAATTAAAAAAAAAAAATCTGAAATCAGTATTTGTTTAAAATAATAAGAAATTACTTTTAAGATGAAAAGTTTTTATATAAATTACTCTTTGATAAAAACTAGCTTGAAATAAATAAAGTGTTTAAATTTAAATATAATTTTTTATTATTTTAATTTATTTTTTAAATAATATTTTAATTCTTTTATACCTATATCATTTAAAATAATATATATATATATATTAATTATGTCTTCAATTGAATGGATAAAAAGGTTTTGTTCCTAATTTCAAAATTTTAAAGGGAAAATATATTGAAAATAGAAGTTTTTTTTGTTTTTTACTATTTGAGAAAATAAAAAGAAAAAATAAAATGTGTGATCGGTCTCACACGTGACAAAACTATCCCTAGTTTTATAAATATCATACGTAGTTTTATTTTGTGCGATATCTACTGTTTGATAAAACTACCCACTGTTTTATAAATACTATACGCAGTTTTATTTTGTACGATACTACTTACAATTTTATAAGTTTTATAAAATATCATAACCTGTTTTATTTTGTACTATACTGCCACAGTTTTAGAAAGTTTATAAATATCCTACCTAGTTTTATTTTGTGTAACACTTTTATAAATAGTGTACCTAGTTTTATTCTGTGCAATACTACCCACTGTTTTATAAATATTGTGCCCACTATCATTTTGTTCATTAACTCTCCTCTCCTTTTTATTTTTCTATTTTTCTTTCTATTCATCCTCACTCTCTTTTTCACTCTATCTTCTTCGCATTACTGATCTCTGATAACTCTTCTCCCATAATTTTTTTCCATATCTACTCGGATTATATTGAGTTCTTAAAGTGCAACTACTCTTTTCATTGCGGGTGACTCTTTTCGAACATAAATATATTATCTTTTTCCAATTTCTTCTCGGTTAAGCTATGTTATTCTCTCTTCTCTCTTTCTGTTTTATTAATTTTTTTTTTAACTTTACTTTATAAATTTTAAGATCTATTTTTTATTTTTTTTATAATCTCTTTCTTTTTATTTTTACATAGTTATTATGTATATTATTTTAATATAATTATTTATATTTTTCTAATTACTTTTAGTATTTATCTACATTTTATTATTTATAAGTATTAATTAATTTTGAGTGATAAAACACTTAGTCTTTTTTATATATTTTTCATTTATATTTTTACTTATTATTTTAAGTATCATATTATACTCATTCAGGCAAAGATTAGATATTTTCTAATATAAATTTTATTTTATTATTTTACAAATAATTTTGGTATATTTTTTTATATTTATATTTATATGATCTTCTATGTTTGAGGGGAAATGCATTTTTCCTTATACTTGATTTATTTAGATTTTGGTTGGATGCGATAGAAGAGGGGAAAATGGAGCTGTTTATCAATTTTCATTAGTAGAGATGGTAGAGGAGCAGCTTTGAATGATAGATCTAAACAAAATGAGTAAAGATGAGTCCCAATTCATGTCCAAAACAACTTCTTCAACTCTTATAAATGGATAGAGACTCCAAGGGTTTTGTGTGTGATGAGTACATGGAAGAACAACTGAGGTTGCCTTCAATCCCTTCCGCAGTCCTCACTTGAAACAACAAACGAAGAGCAATAGTTTCCACTTCTTCTAAACCCAGGCCATCCAATTGATTCTTTAGTTGCATAATTTTTTAGATGTTTTGACTCCAGCTTATGAAGTCAGATGGGGTTGGTTATGTTGAGGCTATGCATGATTATAAATTCGTGAGGGTGTGTTTGTTGAGATTTATTGTCTTAGGACAAAACATTTTTAAGAAAAAAAGTAGACACCTGAAATTGGAAATGGTGATATTCCGAGATACTCTACATTATAACAGTTGTATATCTTTAAACTCGGGGTGTGCACCACTCTTCTTCGATGAATGTCAATATACCCAATTTATAAAAATAAGTGCGCAATCTTTATTAAAAAGCAAGCATGATTTACTTTAGTGCTTAATGAATGGAATTCAACCGTTGATAATTTATTTTTATTATATTTGTTCACCAATATGATTTGACAAACACTACTATCATGGTATTAAATTATATTAATTTTTTAATAAAAATTAATTTTCAAAATGGGAAGAATAAGGATGAAGTTTAAATTTCTTTCTTCAACAAAATATTATTGAAATTTGCAAAATCAAACTTAAGATTTGGAGAGGGTTATTTTCATTTTTGTTATTTTATAACTTTTATTTACATTATATAGTTCAATTTTAAAAATTTTACAAAAATAATCTTTCAAACTTTCACTTTTAAAAAAATAACCAAATTGACTATTTTATCATTCTGTGAAGATCTTTTACACTGTTCTGTGAAGGCGTGAAGGTGGTCTGTGAAGAAGACCTTCACAGATGTGATGGACTATTTTTGAAAATCAAAGATTGGGTGGCTCAAAAATGGAAATAAAATTCTATTGGTTTAGTTTTGAATTTTTAAACTTTATTTGGTTTATTTTATAGAATTTTCCCATTTGGTTTGAAGATGATTTTATTATGTATTTTTTTAGTATTTAATTTTGGAAAAAAATTATTCAAATGTTCAGATGACTTAATATAGTTTTTAAATTGTATGTAAAAAAGTGACTAGCGTCCAATCTGCCGAATTCTATAGTAATAGGAGTAGAGTTGAATTCACAGGTTTCAATTTAATATTTGACTAGATTAACAAAAAAACTAAGCTGGAGAATTTGGAGAATTAATTTAAGATAGTTTAAATACATAAATAAATAGAATTACAATTAAGTGTAGATGTCAATATTGTAAAGTCTATTGTCCAATTACAATGTTGATCATCAAAGCTACATGTCCGTCATATTGATTCAAAATGTCTAGTTATAGTAATCGACGAAGCGCTTGATTACCTAATCGTTCCTTAATTTCTAAACTAACCCGACAAGCGCCTTCTAATCCATCCCTAACTTAATAGTAATCACAACAAACACCTACTAAATTTTACTTTAGACTATTATAAGACTTAGAATGTTCATATTCATACAAGCAAATCATCAAGTGTGTTTTTATAAATATGATTTCGAAATCTCATAGGATAATACATTATACTGATGGCTACTTATAAGACTTAGAATGCTCATATTCATACAAGCAAATCATCAAGTGTGTTTTTATAAATATGATTTCGAAATCTCATAGGATAATACATTATACTGATGGCTACTTATGTTAATTTAATCTAACTATTACGTGTTTAATTATCTGGACTAACATGATAATAACCATTAATTAACAAACAAATTAATATCTTCTACAAAAAATAATAATATACAAAGAGAAGACACAAATACTGAAATAAATGGACAATTAAAGACATATTTCACAACACGTAATTTAAATATTAGACTATACAGGATTATGCAGGTTTAGCTGACTAAGGAGACGACCGACACGACCTTAATAAATTAAACGTGAAATAAGAGTAATAATGGAGTAGAAAAAATATAAGAAAACTACTCTTTGATTGAAAACATCAATCAAAGTTAAAAGCCCAAACATACTTATTTGCCAAAAGCAATATACAACTTTGGATTTGGAAAACCGATACAACATGGGATAGAAAATATCAAGCCAACAATATTTTTTATAAATCTAAACCAGTGAATTTAAGTTCTAAAAGAAGAAAAAAAAATTATCTTCCAAAATTTCGACTAAGTATTCATTACAATATTGACTTCTTGGCTTGATCTTTTTACCTTTAAATCCCTTGACAGAAATCTTTCATATGATCTCTAATATTTGGAAAATAGAAAAATAAGATAATTAAGTACAAAATACTAAAAATATGTCCTTATTATTGGTGAAATATAGCCCGTGTATAACATATCATGTGCTTAAGGAAAATATAATTAGAAAATCGCGCATCGTTTTATTAAACAATTTTACTTTTTGAAAATTAAGAGAGTTAATGTGAACATAGACTTTGAATCCAAATACTTTAAAGGGATTTGAGAGAATAATATGCTGGTAGGGAAGGCTGTTTGTAGTACATGGATATGAGTTACAAATTGAAGAACTCTAGAAGGTAGCATATTAATCAAGTAAGCTGTTGTAAATACAACCTCTCTCTAAAAACATTTTGGGACTTTTTTTTTCCGAAAAGTATGGACGTAGCTACCTCTCAAAGTTCATGAGCAATTTTAACTCTCGTGTCTTTCTCAAAATTAGATAATGACAAAAATAAATTTTTAACTCCTGTCATATGATCTGAAGCCTCTGAATCTACAATCTAAGATTTCTTGATTTCATTTTAAGCATAAAGTGCATGTAAGAAGTTACGTCTGTGAGCAACAATACCTATGCTAACTATTGTAGAATATGGGTCTGATTGAGCTATAAATTTCTACATCATTTCATGTAAACCTTTGATTAAAGGTTCTACAGTGTGGGATACTTAATAACAACAGCATTACATTGAAGAAGTTTGGTCGGTTAAGGAAGTATCAATAGTGATCATTTTTTTCTTCTTCTACTGCTATGATACCATGAAGAAAATAGTAGAGGTGTTTTTTTTCTTTATTTTCTGTCATTCTACTTCATAGGTGAAAGATATTCAAATAGGGATTACAACCTAACCTACTTAGAGTTTGAATTGAAAAGGATCAATCTAAGGATCCAGAAAATCCTTATAAACTCTCCATAAAAAAACTACTAAATTATAGTAATCACTGCTAACTAATAATAGAAATAAATAATAAAAACTAATAGTAAATATCAACCATCATCAAGATTCCAACAATTCACATTATTTCCAATTTTGGTATTAATGCCCACAAACATACAATAGATTCAAAAACAGAATTCAGTATGGATCAAAGTCCCAAGTCGGGGAAGTTCATAATGAACCAACGTTTCGGAGTAATAAATAAATGGTCATCTCAAGTCGGATAAACCCTTAGAAACAAGTCGGAGCTGTTACCCTGTAGATGGATTATCAATGCCCACAAAACTATGATACTTTCATGGGTCGAAGGACTTCTATCCCTATGCATGTTATTCATTCTACACTCTAAAGAATACTTACGGGGCCTAAATTTTATTACCAAGTTGATTTTCATCACTTTCCACCATAAATTCTATTCAATTAAGACTCATCCAAGGGTAACATTAACCTTTGATCATTATTCTATCAAGAACATTGTAATGTCCTAATTTAGGGGCTAAACGATTTCTATGTTTTTTTAACTGATTTTGACTTTCAATGTTATGAACACTTTTCTGTGATTTTTGAAACATTTGAGAGTTACTGAATGATGTAATGCTTATGGAATGGTAATAAAATTTGCCTATCAATGTTTATTGGTGTTCCATGGAAACTAGTGGCGGAAATGAAGTCGAACGAAGGAAGAAATCGAAGGTACACAGTACTGGTGGTGTGTGACATAGCCCTATGTCATCAGCCATGTAGCTAGTGCTGGCGACATAGGCTTTATGTAGCCAGCTACGTCGTCAACACACGAATTTCAGCATTCGTTGGCAACATACTGCAGTCTCTGGCGATATAGGCCCTACGTAGTCAGCCTTGTCGCCAGAGACCAAATTAGGTCAATTTTGAAGATTAACCTACCGAATCGATCTCATTCTCTTCACTTGTTTCAAACTCTTGAATCGCACAATCGCTCTTGCCCTAGGTTTATTTACCCTTATCATTCTTAAGTGGAATTATAAGAGTAGTAATAAGTAAAACAACAAAAAAAATCAAAAGAAAATTTAAACCCGTATTTTTGGACGTTACAAAATTTTTCCCAACCATGAATGTTAATTCGAAACTAAATTAGTTGTAAACTTCTTTTATAAATTAAATTTACTTTAATCATAAAGTCATGTATTTCTTAAAACTCTCCATTTCTAATTAAAAACTTACCATGATCCCGATTTTATCCTAAAACCATATATTTGAATTTTTCAATTTGAAATTTTGAAATAAAACTAAAAATCAAATTAACCAAAATTAGATTATTTTTCAAACATTATAGTCATAATTTTTATTTTTCTTTTAATATATAGAAATATTTAAAAAATATATCAATAGTTGTCAAAAAAAAAAAATAGTAACATGAAATGTATAACACTTATCATTATTATAGAAATTGAACTTGTGCATGGAGGAGGTCACCCCATAAAATATTCAATCAATCCTAATTAAAAAAACTTTAAAAAAAATTAAATCAATATTTATTTAAAATAATTAGGAATTATTTTTAGTATGAAATTTATTTGTATAATTTACTCGTTGATGAAAAGTTAACTTGAAATAAATAAAGCGTTTAAATTTAAAATAATTTTTTAATTTAATTTAATTTATATTTATTTCTTTTAAAAGAATATATATATATATATATATTAATTATGTCTTCAATTAAATGGTTAAAAAGAGTTAGTTCATAATTTCATATATTCAAAATAAAAGTTTTTTTTTAACTATTTGAGAAAATAAAAGGGAAAAATAAAATGAGTGATCTGTATCACACCTGACAAAACTCCCCACAATTTTATAAATATCATACCCAGTTTTATTTTGTGTGATATTACCTACACTTTCACAAAACTACCCACAGTTTTATAAATACCATACTTTTATTTTGTACGATACTACCCACAGTTTTATAAGTTTTAAAAATACCATATTCGGTGTTTTTTTGTTTGATACTACACATTGTTTTATAAATACCATTTCCAGTTTTATTTGCACGTTTTTATAAGTGTTATAAATACCATACCCAGTGTTATTTTGTATGATACTACCCACAGTTTTATAAATACCATATCCAGTTTTATAAATACCATATCCAGTTTTAGTTTGTGCAACACTATCCACAGTTTTATAAGTATAGTACGAGTATCATTGTGTTCATTATCTCTCCTCTACTTTTTATTTTTTTATTCGTTCTTTCTATTCATTCTCTGGTAGTTATTCTTACTCCTGCTCTCCTTTCACTCTATCTTCTTGGCATTGTGCTAACCTCTCGTACTCCGATCTGAAGACTCTTCTCCTATAATTTTTTTTCTCCATATCTATTCTCCCATAATTTTTTTTCTCCATATCTATTCGGATATTATACACTTCTCAAAGTGCAACTACTCTTCTCACTACATATGACTCTTTTCCAACATAGGTATTTTATCTTAATTAAGCTATGTTATTCTCTGGTGACTCTTTTCCAACATAGGTATATTATCTTGATTAAGCTATGTTATTCTCTCTTGTGTCTTTCTATTTTATCAAAAAATTTCTTTTTTTTTGAACTTTAATTTTTAAATTTTAAGATCTAATTTTTTTTATCTCTTTAAAAAAATAATCTTTTTATTATTAAATAGCTATTTTGTATATTTTTTTAATATAATTATTTATATTTTCCTAATTATTTTTAGTACTTATCTAATTATTAGTATGAAATTATTTTATATAGTTTACTCGTTAATGAAAAATTGCCGTGAAATAAATAAAGCATTTAAATTTAAAATATTTTTTTTTTATTTTAATTTATTTTATATCTATATCTTTTAAAATAATATATTATATATATATTAATTATGTCTTCAATTGAATGGTTAAAAAAAGTTAGTTCATAATTTCACATATTCAAAATAGAAGTTAAAAAAAAAAAAAAAAAAAACCTTGAGAAAATAAATGGAAAAAATAAAATGAGTGACCAGACAAAACCACCCACAGTTTTATAAATACCATAACCAGTTTTATTTTATACCATACTATCCACAGTTTCACAATACCAGATACTACCCACAGTTTTATAAATACCATATCTAGTTTTAGTTTGTGCAACATTACCCACAGTTATATAAGTATCGTTCGAGTAACATTGTGTTCATTATATCTCCTCTCCTTTTTATTTTTCTATTCATTCTCTCTCGGAGTTATTCTTAGTCCTCGCTCTCTTTTCGCTCTATCTTCTTCGCATTGTACTAACCTCTTATACTCCGATCCGGAGGCTCTTCTCCTATAATTTTTCTTCTCCATGTCTATTCTCACATTTTTTTTTTCTCCATATCTATTTGGATTGTATTGACTTCTCAAAGTGCAACTACTCTTCTCACTACAGGTGACTTTTTTCCAAGATAGGTACATTGTCTTTTTTCAAATTCTTCTCTAATAGAAAAGGGGAAAATGGAGTTGTTTATCAATTTTCATTGATAAATCACAACGTTGTTTGGGAGATGAGTGAAGATGAGTCCCAAGGCATGTCCAAAACAGCTTCTTCAACTGTTATAAATGGACAGAGACACCAAGGGTTTGTGTGTGATGAGTACATAGAAGAAGAACTGAGGTTGCCTTCAATCCATTCTGTTGTACAGCAATCCTCACTGGAAACAAGAAACAAAGACCAATAGTTTCCACTTCTTCTAACCCCTTTCCTAAAAATCATCTAAACCTAAACCCAGGCCATCCAATTGATTCTGTAGTTGGCATTGGTTCTGTAATCTTGTTAGATGTTTTGACTCCAACTTATGAAGTCAGATGGGGTTTGTTATATTGAGGCTATGGATGATTATAAATTTGTGAGGGGTGGGTTTTGAGATTTATTGTCTTAGGACTGATTTCCAAAATATTGTGAAGCCTTCACATGTTTAGTGCAGGTAGGAATTTACTACACTGAGGCAATTCAAGCGAAGAGCATCCCCAAACGCCTCAATTTTTATCTATTAAAATGTGGCCTGATTGGAAGATGATAAAATATAGAGATCTGAAGTTCCATTTAACTCTGGTTTTGTGTTCAAAGTTTGCTATTCTATTTTTTTTTTTATTTTTTATTTTTATTTTTTATTTTTTCACTAAAGGAAGAAGTTTGCTGTGATTTATTTAATTATTTCTTTTTTGGTATTTGTTAAGAATGTTTTAATTTCACATAATAATTCAATTTTCTGTAAAATATATATATATATATAATTAATTTTAATTATTTTTTAACATTAGAATTTTGATAATTCTCAGATACTTAATATAACATGAATGAAAATTGTTTATATGTATAAGAAAATTTGTATCAAATCAACCCACCATATTATAATAGATTCAGGTACACATGTATACGATTCCTCCTCCCACTAATAAAATTGGTGTAAAATAATAGTAATTAAAAATTATAGTAAAAAAGGAAAATCAAAACATTTTTAAGAAAAAAATTTAGACATCTGAAACTGGAAACTGTGGATATTCAGAAGTATTGCAAATAGTTGTTGCACGATCCTCAGGAGAAACATGGCACCTTATATATCTTTAAACTCGGGGTGTGGATCACTCTTCCGTGAATATCAATTATTAGGGGAACTTGAAGGTGAAGTTTGAAATTTTCATAAACACAATTCACAAAAATAAATGCCCAATTTTTATTTAAAAGCAAGTATGATTTACTTTAGTGCAAAATTATACTTGCTTTCAAAGTACTTAACTGAAAATTTACATTAATATGAAGCACTAAAGTAAATCATACTTGCTTTTATAATCATCCATAGCCTCAACATAATAAACTCCACCCATAGCCTCAGGATAATGTAATTGTGGATACTTATAGTTATGCAAAATTTTCAGTTAGGTACTTCAACTTTGTGAGATTTCATATAGATACTCCAACTTGCAAATTACAAGTCATTTAGATACTTCGGTTGACGTGGCGCAATCTGTGAGCAGCACCTATATAAAATATCGTAAAGTTAGAGTACCTATATAAGATCTAATTCAAGTTGGAGTACCTATATGAAACTGCGCAAAGTTGGAGTACCTATATAACGATCTAATTTACAAGTTGGTGTACTTATATGAAACCTCGCAAGTACCTAACTGAAAATTTTGCACAACTATAGGTACCCACAGTTTCATTATCCCTAAATGGAATTCATCTATTCATGCTTAATTCATTTTAAAAATATTTGTTCACCTACATGATTTGATAAACACTAGTATCATGGTATTAAATTATATTCATTTAAAATATAAAATAATTAATTTTAAAATTTGAAGAACTAGGATAAGGTTTAAATTTCTTTCTTGAGCAAAATATTATTGAAATTTACAAAATCAAACTGAAGATTTGAAGATGATCTTAACATGTATTTTTTTTTTAGTATTTAATTTTGGAAAAAAAAATATTCAAATGTTCAGACGACTTAATATAGTTTTTAAATTATAGGTAAAAATAATGACTAGCGTCCAATCCGTCAAATTCTATAGTAATAGTAGTAGAGTTTAATTCAAAGATTTCAATTTAATATTTAATTAGATAAACAAAAAAAAGTAAGATGGAAATTTTGAGAATTAACTTAAGGTAGTTTAAATACTTAAATAAAATAGAATTACAATTAAGTGTAGAGGTCAAATTCGGTAAAGTCTATTGTCCAATACAATGTTGAATATCAAGGTTACAAGTCTATAAAATTAATTCAAAAAGTCTAGTTATAGTAATAAACGAAGCGCTTGACCACCTAATCGTTCCTTAATTCCTAAACTAACCCGACAAGCGCCTTCTAATCAATCTCTAACCTAATAGTAATCACAAAAAAACACCTACTTGATTTTACTTTAGACTGTTATAAGACATACAATGGCTCTGATTCATACAAACAAACCATCAAGTGTGTTTTTATAAATATGTTGCGAAATCGAGGGTGTAAAATAAAATTATGAACTTGGTTCATTAAGTGTAACGCCCGAACCCCCGCTCCGACGGAAAGGGAACGCGGAGACTGGATGTCGCATGCGGAAGACAAATAACAAAACATACAAATATCAGATAAACAGATGCAGATAAATACAAATCATATTTAAATCTGAAAGACAGTTCTTATAAATCCAAATTCAAATAGATTGAAATAAATCCAAAACCCAATCGTAGTTGAACTACAAGTTCCAAATGAAAGACAATTACATAAAAAATATCCAAGAGTATTTAATCTGAAAACAAATCCAAAATATGTGCAGCGGGTTCAAAATACAGATATAAATCTAGCAAGATAAACTTATATGAATTCCAAATCTAAAGAGGATGCCATGTGAATGCTCGTTGCTAGTGATATCCTGCTATCCCACCTGACTGTCTGAACTCAGCAATTCCATTCCCAATAAAAAAGGGTTCAAAACATACAAAACAAAAATAGAAACAACGAAGGGTCAGACTATCGATGTCTGGTTAGTAAGCCAATGCCCAACAAACACATACATATGCATCTTATTAAACAGAATAGTATGTCATACACAAATGCAAGTTAGTTAACAACTCAAGGGTACAAGCAGAAGTAAAAAAGTTGATTAACAAATCAAGTTATCCCAAATTAATCCTCTTTAAGTGATCAAGGATAAATGATTACATATTATTTCAATTACCGACTGAAAAAGGCTTTACAGTTCTCAAATTATTTTCAGAGGGAAGACCGTAATCGAATAGTAGTTCGGTAAGCAGTCCAGTAGGTTATTCGGTCAGAGAGCATTACCAGACTTACCGAATTGTAGTTCGATAGACAGTCCGGTAAGCTATTCAGTCAGAGAGCAATTATACGAATCCAAGGAAAGTTTAAGTGACAGTTTTGTTCATATTCCGGTATGAAGCTTGGTCAGAGAGTTTCAATTCTCTCAGACATGCCGAATTGAATTCGGTACCTAGCTCGGTGAATAGTTCGGTCAGAGAGGTTGAACAGTCTTCGGAGGTTCATACCGAACTACAGTTTGGTAGCTTATTCGGTAAGTAATTTATCTAGAGAGTGAATCTAATGATCTCAAGTCTGACCGAATTGTATTTCCATAACCAGCTCGGTAAGGAGTTCGTCCAGAGACCATCCTATGTCCAGTTTTCCAGTTTTAAGTGACAGTCCGGTATCTAATCTGGTAAGCAGTCCGGTTACGAACCCTGGGCACTTTTTAAGCCTATTTCAAGTTATGTCGTTCGCCGAATCAAAGTCTAGATATCCAATTGGGTCTAATCCTAACACTTACAGCCAGTTAGGAGTCACATTATGCACTACCCAAGATTAAAATCCAAAAGAATAACTAACATCAAAAGAATCACACCGAAAACGTGACAAACATTCATAATCAAAAGCAAAATGAATCTAATATCACAGAGTTGAGATTACCCCTTTATTTATGTGTTTAACTTACCAGGCTTGTCCTTGGTCTAATAACAAAATCGGGAACAGAAACAGACAGATAGGGTTAAACCCTCAGAGATGGATCAAAGATCCTAGAGATGATGCCGTCGCATCCAGAAATGAGCCAAGCTCTAGAAATGATGCCGTCGCATCCAGAAAGTGGTTGGCAATCAAGGTCATATATGCTTTCGCGCATCGATGTATACATCTAGTTTTCCCTAACAGCATGCTGGTCTTATCGTATTAACCTTAGGACAGGACTTTAGCAGATTACAAAATTCAGATTTCAAATAGCAGACAGGTAACAAACGGATATGGACACAAATTCATATGTCCGATCATGAACAAATAATAGGGCAGCAATATTCCCAAGCAATTTATATCAAATGCAGTAGATTAAGTATCCAATCACAGATTTTGACTTACATTAAATTAATCAATTTGCAGACAATTTAACAAACAAAGGCAACCAAAAGTGAGGGTGTAAACATGGCTACTAACCTTATTCGCTAATCCCAAATACCACCGAAATTACTCCGGTTGGCGATCCCCAACTTGGCCTACACCAAATCAAAAATAATCCATAAGTTCCCAATTCACAAAAGTTAGGGTTTATACCCAAAAAGCAATTAAAATCAATTTAGACCCAATATACCCAAATCATGAAATTGAATCAAGGGTTTCAAAACCCAAACCATTATAAGCCAAAACCCTAAATCAATTCTAGAAATCAACCCCAAAATCATCTAACCCTAGTTATAGATAAAATTCCCAAATTGAATAGAAATTTATTAAAATCAAGGAGTAGAGAAATTGTTACCTAGGTGATGATGAAATAAAGGCAACACACAAATCCCAATTGAAAGCTTGAAAGACGTGACTTGAAATCCGTAGGGTGACTTTAGTTTGAGAGAAAAGATAAGAACACATAAAGTCAATCTTTCTTAGGTTTTGGTGAGAATGAAATCTAAAAGCTTCTTTTCACATATATATGGGTGGTAAATATCTCCACCAACCCATACATTTCATGTGGTTTTGAAAATAACCCCATTTTAGAATTATTTGCAAAATCATCTTAAATATTAATTTGTTTTCAAATGTAACCCAAAAGTCAAACTAGTCAGATCATTTGGTCAAACCGGAAAAGTCAATATTTTTTTAAAAATGCCAAATTTACCCTTATAACGAAAATAAATAAAAATTAAGAAAAATTTCAAAATTAAGCAGACGAATAGCCCTAGATTACGGACGTGACATTAAGTCTTCTCCATTTCCAAGTCTCTCTCTTGTTGGTTCCCTAATCACCAACCAAGAGCAAAATCAACAACAGGAACCATTCTAACATATCACAAAACTAACTTCACAAAACCATAGGCATTTTTTGTACTAGAGACATTAGGATTTATGCAGTTAAATCTAATTGGAAGCCAATAACACAATTTCTACTTCTAAATCAACACATAAACAACCTAAAACCATTCTAGAACCAATACCACAAGCCAATTTGAATTTGCTAAAATGTAGAGTGAGTGAGGAGTTTTACCTTCAAAAGTTGAGTTTTAAAACACTGAAAGAACACCCAAGAGCAAATACTGGAGATTATAAACTTAGACCTAATTAGAAGCCAATAAAATAATTTCTACTTGTAAATCAACACATATACAACCTAGAACGATGACCGCATGCTAGTCCGAATTTGCTAAAATTTAGAGTGAGTGAGGATTTTTACCTTTAAAATTTGAGTTTTAAAACACTCCAAAAACATGCAAGAGCAATAATGAACTCCTTTGGTGGAGGTTGGAGACAATAAATGTTTTCGTTTGGTGTGTGTGGTTGCTCATTAAAGAGGATTAAATATTCGAATTTTGTATAGAGAAGTTACATAAAGAGTAAAGTGGACTAGAAGAGTAAGGATGCATGATAAATAATGGATTGTAGGTGTGTTTGGTGAGGTGTAAGTTAACACCTAATGGCTTACAGTTGGATTTGAGAAAATTTGGGCCCAATCCAAACCCGAGTCCATTTGTCACGAAAACTGGATCCAAACTCTTCCATACTTTTCTTAAAATTTATTTTCATATTCTAAATCAAAAATCACCTTTTATTTTTAAAACTCAATTTTTTTCGTTTACAGATGTCATTATTAGTACTTTTCCTTTTTTCATCAAGATTGGGTTGGTGGTCAGTCAGGAAAGCTGT
>CM062391.1:13135841-13152481 GCA_031304145.1 Cardiospermum halicacabum | reverse complement strand
ACTCTATTTGATGATACCAGCAAGTCTGTCTTCTCGGTTGACATGACAGCTCAATGGATTGATGATTCAGTCCACCCTTCTAATATGCGGGGGTCTAGAGTACGGCAGAACGAGTTACAAGGGGGTAAGGTTGCATCCCAAGCGGACGAGAGGTACTTCCTACCATTAGCTAACTCAAAAGCAAGAGAGACAGCTTGATCAGACATCTCTCTAGTTGTTGACTTCCGATCCTCAGAAAGAAGTCTGTGCTCGCCCATCTCTTTTTATTGATTTTCGCTAAAGGATCGGGTACTTTGATTGGTATTAAAGGAAAGTGTTCTGAATTTTAAAAATAAATTTACTCTAAACTTCTAATTAAAGCTAACAACCTCCAATTCTACTTTCCTTAGTTTTAATTACCCTTATCATTCTTAAGTGGAATTATAAGAGTAGTAATAAGTAAAACAAACAAAATATCAAAAGAAAATTTTAGCCCGTATTTTTGGACGTTACAGAAATTTTCCCAATCATGAATGTTATTTTGAAACTAAATTAGTTGTAAACTTCTTTCATTAATTATATTTATTTTAATCATAAAATCATGTATTTCTAAAAAATTTCCATATCTAATTAAAAATTTACGATAATCCCGATTTTATCCTAAAACCATATATTTGGATTTTTCAATTTGAAATTTTGAAATAAAACAAAAAATTAAATTAACCAAAATTAGATTATTTTTTGAACATTATAATAATAATTTTTATTTTTCTTTTAATGTATAGAAATTTTTTTTTAAAAAAAAGTGTCAATAGTTGTCCCTAAAAAATAGTAACATAAAATGTATAACACTTATCATTATGGCATAAGGGATTTAAAAGCCTCTGAACTTGATTGTATTTTTCAAGTTAGCCCTCCCAATTCCTGAAGGGTCAATTTAGCCTCTTAACTTTCAAATTTTGTATCAAATAAGCCTTTTTTGCTGATGTGGATGACTTAATTGATATTTTGAAGTTAATGCTTTTTGTTGTCAGATCAGCCTCCACATCAGCAAAAGAGCTTAATTGACCCACTATTTGAAAGTTGAAGGGTTAAATTGACCCTCCGTAAAGTTTAAGGACTAACTTGAAAAATATAGACAAGTTCATGGACTCTTAAGACCCTTATACCTATCATTATTATAGAAATTGAAGTTGTGCATTGAGAAAGTCATCCCTTAAAATATTCAAACGATCCTAATTTAAAAAGAAAATTTGAAAAGTCAAATCAATATTTGTTTAAAATAATAAGAAATTATTTTTAATATGAATTTTTTTTATAAATAAATTACTCGATGATGAAAAAATACTCTGAAATAAATAAAGTGTTTATATTTAAAATAGTTTTTTTATTTTATTTTATTTTATTTTATATCTATATCTCTTAAAATAATATATATATATATATATATTTAATTAATGTGTTTAATTGAATGGTTAAAAAAAGTTAGTTCATAATTTCACATATTCAAAATAGAAGTTTTTTTCTTAAAATTTATTTGAGAAAATAAAAGGGAAAAATAAAATGAGTGATCCGTCTCACACCTGACAAAACTACCCACAGTTTTATGAATATCATACCCAGTTTTACTTTGTGCGATATTGCCTACAGTTTGACAATACTATCCACAATTTTATAAATACCATACCCATTGTCTGATACAACCCAAAGTTTTATAAATACTTTAACTAGTTTTATTTTATGAAACACTGTTCACATTTTGGTAAATATCTACGAGTATCATTGTGTTCATTATCTCTCCTCTACTTTTTATTTTTCTACTAATTCTTTCTATTCATTCTCTCGTAGTTATTCTTAATCTTCGCTCTCTTTTTACTCTTTCTTCTTCGCATTGTACTGACCTCTCGTACTCCAATCCGGAGGCTCTTCTCCCGTAATTTTTGTTTCTCCATATCTATTCGGATTGGATAGACTTCTCAAAGTGCAACTACTCTTCTACACTGTGGTGACTCTTTTCTAACATAGGTATATTATCTTTTTCCTATTTCTTCTCTGGTTAAGCTATGTTATTCTCTCTCATTTCTGTCTGTTCTATTATTTTTTTTTTAACTTTAATTTTTAAATTTTAAGATCTAATTTTTTTATAATCTCTTTTTTAAAAAAATCTTTTTATTATTAAATAGCTACTTTGTATATTTTTTAATATAATTATTTATATTTTTCTAATTATTTTTTGTACTTATCTAATTATTTGTATGAAATTATTTTATATAATTTACTCGTTGATGAAAAATTACCGTGAAATAAATAAAACATTTAAATTCTAAATATATTTATTTTATTTTAATTTATTTTATATCTATATCTTTTAAAATAATATATATATATATCTTAATTATGTAATGGTTAATAAAAGTTAGTTCATAATTTCACATATTCAAAATAAAAGTTTTTTTTAAAAAAAAAAAAAAACTAAACTGCTTGAGAAAATAAAAGGAAAAAATAAAATGAGTGATATGTCTCACACCTGAAAAAACTACCCACGGTTTTATAAATATCATAACCATTTTATTTTATACGATATTGCTCACAGTTTCAAAATACCAGATACTACCCACACAGTTTTATAAATACCGTATCTAGTTTTATTTTGTGCAAACTATCCACAGTTTTATAAATATGGTACGAGTATCATTGTGTTCATTATCTCTCTTTTACCTTTTCCTTTTCTATTCGTTCTTTCTATTCATTCTCTCCTAGTTATTCTTAATCCTCGCTCTCTTTTCATCCTATCTTCTTCGCACTGTACTGGCCTCTCATCTTCCGATAGGAGGCTCTTCTTCAATGATTTTTTTTTCTTTATATCTATTCTCCCATAATTTTTTTTTCCATATCTATTCTAGTTATATTGACTTCTCAAAGTACAACTACTCTTCTCACGGCAGGTGACTCTTTTCCAACATAAGTATATTATCTTTTTCCAAAATTTTCTCTAATAGAAAAGGGGAAAATGAAGTTGTTTATCAATTTTCATTGATAAATCACAGCTTTGTTTGGGAGAGGAGCACCTTTGGATGATAGATCTGAACAAAATGAGTAAAGCATGTCCAAAACAGCTTCTTCAACTGTTATATGTATTATAAATGGGCAGAGACTCCAAGGGTTTGTGTGTGATGAGTACATAGAAGAACAACTGAGGTTGCCTTCAATTCCTTCCGTAGTACAACAGTCCTCACTTGAAACAACAAACAAAGACCAATACTTTCCACTTCTTCAAATCCCTTCCCCAAAAATCATCTAAACCTAAACCCAGGCCATCCAATTGATTCTTTAGTTTGCATTGGTTTCTGCCTGTAATCTTATTAGATGTTTCGACTTGAACTTATGAAGTCAGTCCGATGGGATTTGTTATGTTGAGGCTATGGATGATTATACATTTGTGAAGGGTGAGTTTGTTGAGATTTACTGTCTTAGGACTGATTTCCAAGAGTTTGTGAGAATGCCTTCGTATGCTCGGTCAAGGGAGGAATTTACTACAGCGCGGCAATTCAAGCGAAGAACATCCCTCACAGAGGTCTGAAGTTGGATTTAACTCTGGTTCTGTGTTTGTAATTTGTTATTTTTATTTTTTCATTTTTAATTTCTTCACTAGTAGAAGAAATGATACAGTTTGCTGAGATTTATGTATTTCTTTTTTATTTGGCATTTGTTAAAAATGTTTTAATTTCATAGAATTATTTAATTTTTTCAAAAAATATTATTAATTTTAATTATTATTTACTACTAGAATTTAGTTATTCTCAGATACTAAATATAACATGAATTTAACATTTTCAAGAACTTAATTATATATTTGATTCTTCCTCTCCGCTAATAAAATTAGTGTAATATAATATTAATTAAAAATTATAGTGAAAAACAAAAATCAAACATTTTAAGAAAAAATTGAACATGTGAAATTTAGGAGGTACTTTACCATATAACATATATTGTTGTTGCACAATGCTCAGACAAAACATAGGCCGCTTATATATTTTTTAACTCGGGTGTGACCCCTCTTCGGTGAATATCAATTATTAATTATTAGACGAACTCCAAGGTGAAGTTTGAATTTTTCATATAAACCATTTACAAAAATAACTGCGCAATTTTTTATTAAAAAACAAAAATGATTTACTTTAGTATTTCATAAATAGAATTCAACTGTTCATACTTAATTTATATTTATAATATTTGTTCACCTCCATGATTTGATGGTATTAATTTATATTAATTTAAAATATAAAATAATTAACTTTAATAAAAATTAATTTTTAAAATTTAAAAAATTGGGATCAAGTTTAAATTTTTTTCTTCATCAAAATATTATTGAAATTTGCAAAATCAAACTTAAGATTTGAAGATGATCTTAGCATGTATATATATATTTTTTAGAATTTAATTTTGGAAAAAAATATTCAAATGTTCAGATGACTTAATACTATTTATAAATTATATGTAAAAAAAGTGACTAGCGTTCAATTCGCCAAATTCTATAGTAATAGTAGTAGAGTTGAATTCACAAATGCCAATTTAATATTTGACTAGATTAACAAAAAAAAAAAAAAAGTAAGATGGGAAATTTTGAGAATTAATTTAAGGTAGTTTAAATAAATAAAATAGAATTACAGAGGTAAAATCCGGTAAAGTCTATTGTCCAATACAATGTTGATCATCAAGACTACATGTCTATCATATTGATTCAAAAAGTCTAGTTAGAGTAATCGACAGAGCGCTTGACCACCTAATCATTCCTTAATTCCTAAACTGGCCCGACAAGCTCCTTCTAATCAATCCCTAACCTAATATTAATTACAATAAACACGTAATAGATTTTACTTTAGACTGTTATAAGACTTAGAATGCTCATATTCATATAAACAAATCATCAAGTGTGTTTTTATAAATATGATTGTAAAATCTCATAGGATAACACATTATACTGATTGCTACTTATGTTAATTCAATCTAACTATTACGTGTTTAATTATCTTGACTAATATGATAATAACCTGTTTAATTAATTAACAAACAAATTAATATCTTCTACAAAAAATAATAATATTGATTGGGCATGAAATGCACAACATTTCTACCTTATTTTATTTACAATTCGGGGACTTTATTGAATATATACTATCTAATTGCTCTATTTTTGTATTTGTTGACAGTTTGGAGGCAATTGTGAAGTATTGAAGAATTCTGGGGGTTTAAAGCTGAATTTGCTAAAGACAAGTCAACAAGACCAAGTCAATTCTATCAGAGTTGTTATATTTTTAATTCTCAAATTTAAATTGTGATCTGAACGACTAGATTTTGATTTAGAGATTTTTACGAGTTCGTTTTAGATTTTCTAGGGAGGATTTATTTGAGAAAGAAACGATTGTAAAAGGGGTCTCTCCCCTTCCTTTTGATGGGGAATTTTGATCGAGAGAAATAGAAAAATACTCTGGTTTTTATTCTCTCCGGAACGATTAATTATATTAAGCAAATGAAGTTCGTCACGCCCATGAGGAGCTAAACGAACCTCATCCAGCTAAGTCAATTCTAATTACCGTGTTGTGAGAATTGTTTTATTCTGCTATATTGTTTGATATTTATGCATTCTCTATGGGCATGGTTAAATGCACATGTTGATTCTGATTAATTAATTAAGTGCGCAATTGATTGGTTAATTAGGCTTAACACATTGCATGTCAAATAGCTCGTAGTTAATTTGACCTAGGTAATGTTGAGAGTGCATAATCATAATTCAAGAACGGTCGTACCGATTCAATTGGTTATGGTCACGGGTCTTTTCTAATTCATAATGCAATCTACGTGTTAGGTTAGTGATTGATTCAAAGGGTCGTACCCGGTTAATCTATTTAGGAAAAGATTGGTTATTAGGCACGTTGTCAATAGCTATAACTGTGACTATTAAACAACATAGATATTTTTAGCTTCGATGATCAACACCTGATTCGAATAAATTGACTTAGCTGGATGTTTAATTATAATTGACTTTTAATCTCCGATTTAGATTTATTTTAAATACTCGCATAATCTCGAAACCTCCCATTTATTTTGATTTGGTCAATACGATACATTTATTAATTTCCGTTCTTTGTGGATCGACCCTGTTTGCTACAATTATTTGTATTTGCAGGTTAATTTAATACTGACGGATTCGACACCCATCAAATTTTGGCGCCGTTGCCGGGGAGCGGTTCTAATTAATTTTGTGTTTATGTATGACCAGGTCTGATCGTACGGCAAAATTGCTATACGATCCTGAAATCGAGAAGACTGCATGTAGACTACGAAGAGAAGCAAGAATTCTGAAGCAGATTCTCAAAACCACACCAGATCAAGGAACACACGTTACAGTTTCAACTTCTGGTGATTGTTGTGCCTTTACCGCGCCCATAGCCATGGCAGTAAATGGTCAACAACAACGTACACTCAGGGAGCTAGGCCGACCACAAGCCAATCAAACCCCACTGTGTATTACTTACCCTGAAACAGAAGGAAATTTCGAATTGAAGTCGGGTTTGATCCATTTGTTGCCTACCTTCCATGGGATCGAAAATGAAGATCCTCACAAACACCTGAAGGCCTTTCATGTCACTTGCTCAACGATGAAGCCTGAAGGTGTTTTTGAAGAACAGATCAAGCTACGCGTATTCCCTTTCTCTTTGGACGATGCTGCTAAAGAATGGTTATTTTATTTACCATCCGGATCAATCACATCCTGGGATCAGATGGTAAGAGTCTTTTTGGAAAAATTCTTTCCTGCCTCGCGAGCTGCGACACTCAGAAGGGAGATATGCAGTAGCAAGCAGAAGGATTCAGAATCTCTACATGATTATTGGGAGAGATTCAAAAGGACATGTGCAAGCTGCCCACAACATGGACTAACTGAAGAAGCATTGATCCTGTACTTTTATGATGGTCTCTTGCCCATGGAGAGACACATGATCGATGCAGCTAGTGGAGGATCCCTTGAAAATAAAACCCCACAACAAGCTAGGGATTTGATCTCTACGATGGCAGCAGCAACCGGGAACCATAAATCTCGTCCAGAACCTTCTAGAGCTGCTAATGAGATAAGTAATTCTGCCTTGTCAAATCAAATTAAGGAACTGACGGTTTTAGTTCATCAAATGGCTACAGGTAAAACTCCACAGTCGTGCCCACAGGCAAGGTCATGTGGAATCTGTGCAGCATCTGACCACCCTACAGATGCATGTCCAACTCTGCAAGAGGACACTCCTGAACAAGTTAATGAAGCCGGGTATTATAGTGGACAAAGGAATCATGATCCTTACTCTAATACCTATAATCCGGGATGGAGGGATCACCCAAATATGAGATATGGTCAGACAAACAATCAACAATGGCAGTCAAATTACCAAAACCAGTCAGGTAATTCTCTTGCTGATATAGTTAAGCAGTTGGCCACTAACACTCAGCGAGTTCAACAGGAAACTCAGCGATTCCAACAAGAGACTTATCAATTTCAACAAGAGGCAAGGGCTAGTATTCAAAACCTGGAAAAGAAAATGAGTCAACTTGCTACTACGGTGGGTAGATTAGAGTCTCAAGGAAAGTTGCCCTCACAAACAGAGAAGAATCCAAGGAATGTCAATTCAGTCAATGCGGTCACGTTGAGAAGTGGAAAACAACTACCAGAGTCACATCCACAAGAGCGTGATGCCCACGGTGAAAGGTTAGGTGAGGAAAAAGAAACTTACGTAAAATATAATCCTCCTGTCATAGGTGAACCAAAGGAACCAAGGATTTATGAGACTAGACCACCTTTTCCGGGTCGACTTGAAGGGGCGAACAAGGCCAATGAAGAGAAAGAAGTTTTTGACATGTTTCGCAAGGTACAACTAAACATTCCTCTGATTGATGCTATAAAACAAATACCTAAATATGCAAAATATTTGAAAAAATTGTGCAGTGATAAGAAAAAGCATATTAGGTGTGATAAAATGTTAATGGGGCATAATGTTTCTGCCATTTTGCAAAAGAAACTTCCCCCTGAAAAAGATGATCCGGGATTGTTTGGTATATCTTGTACAATTGGTGGTTTGATGATTAAAAGGGCCATGTGTGATCTTGGTGCATCTTTGAATGTTATGCCATATTCTTTTTATTCATCATTAAATGCTGGTCCTTTGAAAGAAACTGATGTAGTCATTCAGCTTGCTGATAGGTCTCTTGTGTATCCTAAAGGTGTTTTAGAAGATGTGTTAGTCAAGGTTCAGGATTTGATTTTTCCAACTGATTTTTATGTGTTAGACATGGGTGGAAAAGATATATCGACAACACCTTCTAATTTGTTGTTAAGTAGACCTTTTCTGAGTACTGCGAATACTAAGATTGATGTTAATAAGGGAACTTTGACCATGGAATTCGATGGCGAAGTGGTCAAGTTTAATGTTTTTGATGATATGAATTGTCCTAACAATCTGTCTAGTGTTTGCAGTGTGAATGTTGTTGATTCAGGTGTTCAGCAATTTTCTAAGTTGAAAAATGAATTGGACATTGCACCTTGCAACAGTCTACAGATGAGAGGCACTGAATTACAAAAGCTGGATACATCGAAACAAAAGGTAAGTAACAATATTATGCCCACAGTTAAGTCACAATTGTCTTCTATCTTGCAGGCACAACAAATCGAGGAAACATTAGAAAGGGACCACGATCATGATACTCCAAGGAATTCATTTTCACTTGGACAAAAAGTATTGTTCTACTATTCGAAATTGAAATTATTTCAAGGTAAGTGGAAATCAAAGTGGATTGGTCCTTTTGTTATTATTAACGTATTTTCTCATGGTGCAGTGGAAATAGAGAGCATGGAAACAAGCAAGATTTTCAAGGTCAATGGGCATAGACTTAAACCTTATTACGAGGGTTTCCAAGTGAACCTCTGTGAAGAAATTTTGTCATGCCCACGACAAGCTTCTGGATAATTTTATCGTGTCTAGCCAGAGACGTAAAATCAAGGCGCTGTTGGGAGGCAACCCAAAATTATTATTATTATTTTTTTTTTCTTCTACTTTATTTTTCTTATTCTATTTATTTATTTATAATTTTATTTTATTTTAGATATTTAATAATCATGATTTGAAAAAAAAATCAGAAAACCAAAGTTTTTAATTTTTATTTTAACTTATTTTTATTTTTTTTTAAATTTATTTTTTTTTATTTTTAATCATTTTTTTCGTTTATTTTATTTTATTTTTATTTTACTCTATTTTTTATTTTTATTTTCTTTTTATTAATAAAATAATACAAATTGCAATAATATAATTTTTAGAATTTCTAATTCTAATTGTTTTTGTGCAGGAAATAAAAACTAGAAAAGGAAAAGAAAAAAAATAGCATAAAAAAATAAAAAAAATATTAAAAAATAAAAAATAAAAAATAGTAACGGGTGAACAGTGACCAGTCCAAAACCCTAGCCGCCGCCGCTCTTCTCTGTTAGCCGCGCCACCGCTGTCCGCCTCCACCTTGTCGCCATCTCGCTTCATCACCAGCGACAGCCTCCTGCAGCGGTCGTCGTCCTCCAACCTCTCTCCACCCGACATCGCAACGCTCCAACGACGATCTTCTCTCTGCCGCGTCAAGTTCAACCATCGACAGCAGCGATGACCATCTCCTTCAAGCAACTCGTCGTTCTTCCAGTCGCGAACCGCCGCCATCAGATCTTCCAGCGCCGTCGATGATCTCCACCAGCAACGAAGCAATCTCTAATCGTCGACTGCCTTTCCGTCTCCAGATCCGGCCGTTGACCGACGCCGCCTTCCAAGACCAGCGTAGCCGTCATCGATAGCAACTTCTCCAATTGCCAGTCAACGCGGTCTCCGTCTAGTCTGCGACTCCAGCCGTCGTCGACAACAATCTCCAGCGACAGATTCTCCTGGTTCAACTTTTCCGGTCAGCCACTTCTGAATTCTAGTTCAATTTTATTAATTTTGCAATTGGTTGAAAAATCTGGGAAAGGAAGTGTGCGTTTATTGTCTGCAGATGAACTTCGTTCGAAAGAGGAGGCTGTGCCTACAACTTCAAATCAAAACCTAACAAAGGAGGTGAAGATATTGCAGCGAAAATTTAATAAGATAATGCGAGCCCTGACGACTCTCTGCGCCCACCACAACATTCAGTGGGATGTTTCAAGCAAGTCAGAAAGGTGAAGATGCTGCTTGAGATGTTAATTTTCTACCTCCACAATTTTCAGGGAAGTATCTGTCTTTCTTTTGTTTTTGTTTTGTTATGCTGACATATACATTGGGGCAATGTAAATGCTAAGTGTGGGGGAGGATATTATATATCTCATCTTTATTTTACTTCTCTTTTATTTTAGTTCTTTATTTTACTTCTCTTTATTTTAGTTTTCTCTTTAGGTTGTTTTAGTTTATTTCTTTTAGGATTCTAGTTTTTCTTTTTAGTTCTATTTTCCAAGTCTTTGGTTCTTCTTTATTGCTGCTTTTAGGATGAATTTTTTTTATGTGCCTTTTTGATTGATTCACTCTTAATAATGAGTTTTTAGATTGAATTAGGAGCTGTGTAATATATGAAACTTAATTTTTGTGTGTGCATAAGATACTAGCAGATGTTTTTAGAGCTTATAATAATTTAATTTAGAATCTACCAATGCTAGGATACTTGCGAAAATAGGAGACAGTTAGTTAGTACGCAGTCCAAAAAAAAGAAAAAGGAAAAAAGAAAAATAAAAATAAAATTAGGCATTGATCATGTGACTCAATATCGTCAGTTGGGATTAGTGGATCGGCATTAATTCCCCTTAAGTTTTTGTATGTATGGAGCCACTGATGGTAGGAGGATTGTCCCCTTTTTAGGCCGAATTCAGTCCGACCAAAGTCACGCATTTTTAGTTTTTCTATTCTCCTTTGCTGGCCGGAATAGGTGACACGGCACTTATTCTCCTTAAGTGGCTTATGTATGGTGAAGCTAGTGATTGGAGAAGGGTTTAGTACCTTTTTTAGGGCCGTTTAGACCTAGAAATAACTGGAAGTGTTGATTTGAAATGTCTCACTAGTTGTTTAGGGTCAATAAAAAAATTAAAAAAAAAAAAAAAGACCTGACCAGTGGCTTTTAGTATTTGTTTTATGTTATTATCTGCTGCTTAAACTGTGAAGAAAGCAGATTGTTTTCTTATTTGCTTGTGGTACTGGTGTAGTGGATTCTTTCGCGAATTATTGTTTGTTCTCCTTACATCTGCTTTAATTCAAAGATGGAATCTAAATATGTGTGCTTAATCTGACGACAGTTCCTCTTCTTTTAATTATTCATTATTTTGAGTGATTTGAACTTTAACTGTGGGCACGGTTGAATATGGTTGATTCAGTTTGGTTGGACTATTTGAGTCTTCATTTGAGTTGGTCATAGGCATACTTGAGGGCAAGTATAAGATAGTGTGGCGAAATTTGATTGGGCATGAAATGCACAATATTTCTACCTTATTTTATTTACAATTCGGAGACTTTATTGAATATATACTATCTAATTGCTCTATTTTTGTATTTGTTGACAGTTTGGAGGCAATTGTGAAGTATTGAAGAATTCTGGGGGTTTAAAGCTGGATTTGCTAAAGACAAGTCAACAAGACCAAGTCAATTCTATCAGAGTTGTTATATTTTTAATTCTCAAATTTAAATTTTGATCTGAACGACTAGATTTTGATTTAGAGATTTTTACGAGTTCGTTTTAGATTTTCTAGGGAGGATTTCTTTGAGAAAGAAACGATTGTAAAAGGGGTCTCTCCCCTTCCTTTTGATGGGGAATTTTGATCGAGAGAAATAGAAAAATACTCTGGTTTTTATTCTCTCCGGAACGATCAATTATATTAAGCAAATGAAGTTCGCCGCGCCCATGAGGAGCTAAACGAACCTCATCCAGCTAAGTCAATTCTAATTACCGTGTTGTGAGAATTGTTTTATTCTGCTATATTGTTTGATATTTATGCATTCTCTATGGGCATGGTTAAATGCACATGTTGATTCTGATTAATTAATTAAGTGCGCAATTGATTGGTTAATTAGGCTTAACACATTGCATGTCAAATAGCTCGTAGTTAATTTGACCTAGGTAATGTTGAGAGTGCATAATCATAATTCAAGAACGGTCGTACCGATTCAATTGGTTATGGTCACGGGTCTTTTCTAATTCATAATGCAATCTACGTATTAGGTTAGTGATTGATTCAAAGGGTCGTACCCGGTCAATCTATTTAGGAAAAGATTGGTTATTAGGCACGTTGTCAATAGCTATAACTGTGACTATTAAACAACATAGATATTTTTAGCTTCGATGATCAACACCTGATTCGAATAAATTGACTTAGCTAGTTGTTTAATTATAATTGATTTTTAATCTCCGATTTAGATTTATTTTAAATACTCGCATAATCTCGAAACCCCCATTTATTTTGATCTGGTCAATACGATACATTTATTAATTTCCGTTCTCTGTGGATCGACCCTGTTTGCTACAATTATTTGTATTTGCAGGTTAATTTAATACTGACGGATTCGACACCCGTCAAATATACACAAAGAAGACACAAATACTGTTAAAAATAAACAATTAAAGACATATTTCACAACACGTAATTAAAATATCAGACTATACAGGATTATCCAAGTTTAGCTAACTAAAGAGACGACCGCCGTCATGACCTTAATAAATTAAATGTGAAATAAGAATAAGAATGAAGTAGAGAAAATAGAAGAAAACCACTCTTCAATTAAAAACATCAATCAAAGTTAAAAACTCAAACATACTTATTTGCCAAAAGCCATATACAAGTTTGGATTTTGGAAAACCGAGACAACGTGAGATAGAAAATATCAAGCCAACAATATCTCCTATAAATCTAAACAAGTGAATTTAAGTTTAGAAAAAAAAAAAAAAAAAAAACTATCTTCCAAAATTTTGACTAAATATGCATTACAATATTGACTTCTTGGCTTGATCTTTTTGCTGTTAAATCCCTTCATAGAAAATCTGTTTCTAATATTTAGAAAATAGTAAAAAAAAAAAAAAAAGATAATTAAGTACAAAATCCTAAAAATATATCCTTATTAATGGTGAAATGTAGCCCGTGTATAGCATATCTTTTGCTTAAATGAAAAAGTAATTAGAAATTCGCCCATCGTTCTATTTAAACAATTTTAATTTTAGGAAATTAAGAGAGTGAATGTGAACATAGACTTTGCATCCAAACACTTTAAAGGGATTTGAGAGAATGATATGCTTTTAGTAGTATGTGGATAAGAATTTGAAATTGAATGACTCTAGAAGGTAGCATATTAATCAAGTAAGCCGCTGTAAGTACAACGTCTCCCTAAAAACATTTTGGGACGTTTCTTTTAATAAGTAGGGACCTAACTACCTCCATGAGGTGCCTATTTTTCCTCTCAGCCATTCCGTTTTGTTGAGGTGTATTTGGGCATGAACTTTGATGGAAAACACTCCCACATGGAAGATCTTCTTATCAAGTACATGGAAAAGACTGATTCTGTCCTTACCAACCATTATACTTCAATCAAAAACTGAAGTCGGATGTTTCAGAGTCATAAATGGATAGTCATCCCAAGTCGGATAAACCGTTAGAAACATGTCGGAGCTGTCACCCTGTGAGTGGATTATCCATGCCTATAAAACTATGATACTTTCATTGGTCAAAGCACTTCTATCCTTATGCATGTTATACATTCGAATTTCTAAAGCACACTTACGGGGCATAAATTTTATTACCAAATTGATTACTTTTCATCACCTTCCACCATAAATTCTATTCGAATAAGACCCATCCAAAGGTAATGTTAACCTTTGATCATTATTCCATCATGAACCCTGTAACGTTAAGATTTTGGGGCTAAATGATTTTTATATTTTTGAACCGATTTTGACTTTGAATGTTATGAACACTTTTATGTGATGCTTGAAATATTTGAGAGTGATTGAATGATATAATACTTATGGAAAGGTAATAAAATTTGTCTATCAATGTTTGTTGGTGTTCCATAAAAACTGGTAGCGAAAACAAAGTCAAACGAAGGAAGAAATCGGAGGTACGCAGCACTGGTGGTGCTGACGACATAGCCCTATGTCACCAGCCATGTCGTTAATGCTAGTGACATACGTTTTATGTAGCCAGCTATGTCACCAGCACACGAATTTCAGCATTCGTTGGAAACATACTGCAACCTCTGGCGACATAGACCCTATGTAGCTAGCCTTGTCGCCAGAGACCGAATTAGGTCGGTTTTGAACATTAACCTACTGAATTACTCTCATTCTATTCACTTGTTTCAAACTCTCAAATCGCACAATCGCTCTCGCTCTCGAACCCCTCTCTACCTCTTCATCGACGCGACTCTAGTAAGTCTCCAATCAACCCCAATCTCTTTCCCTTTGAATACAAGCATGATTGCTAGGTTGTTGTAAGCGATTGATGTTGATTTTTAGGGTGGAGATTGTTCTTGATTTGATTAGGGTTTTGTTAGAAACCCTAAGATTTGGGGGAAATTGAATTGGATGATCGATTAATGGAATTGATTTGGGTTTTAGTGTATCCGTGTTATCGTCATTATTTTTCATTTGCCTATTTATTGTCTTTTTGCAATTAGAATAGGTTTCTCTTTTTGCGCGCCACGTATTCGACCGTTTGCCTAAATCCACTATTGTTTATTATTAATGTTAGGTGAAGCGGGCAGTGCGGAGGATCGTGTCGGCGACGCTTAGCTTAGCTAACCACTATTGGAAAATAAATCCACTATTGTTCTTTATTGTCCTAGTCATGGTTGAAAGTAGTGATGGAATGACATGTCATTAGAGGTACTCGAGATATCTCAACCTATCAGAAACATAGGATTTTTGGTTTAACTAACCACTATTGAAAAACTGAGCGACGAATCCTATTGGGTGTGAAAGCACCACCGCCTGCGGGCATATTGTTATTAGTAGTTTTCGGACCTAATTGATGGAATTCTAAGGTAGTAGTTCGTCCTGAAGGGGAAACAAATGGCTCTACGGATCTCGATCTTCAGACCATTTTGGTGGCTTCGACCTAATTGGTCCTGTTTCATTATTGATACTAGATTAGTGGCAGCCTTAATAAAATTGGAACCTAATGTGATTGCTATTGTGTGATAGCTGATTGTGTGAGGGGGTTTTCAGTGAATATAGGGAACCTATAAAGACACCTTAAAATATCAAATGTATATAAGGAATATAATTGGGAATTAAATGAGTATTACACCTTATTGAACAAGTGAATTATATTGAAACTGGGCGGGTTTGTATTTCCCTTATCCTTGATTGATAGTTTAGGTGCATTGGTGTGCCTTATCATTATTGTATAGATTAATTGGCGCATTATGTGTGATTGTTGGAGAGTGACTTGCTAACCAGACATCGATAGGCTGACTTTATTTTTCTCCCTCTTTCTTGTTTGTCTATTGGAAATGTGAAACAAGTGATCGAGTAGCTTAGAGTGTCAAGCATTCTGTATCGAAGCATGTCGTTTTCTAGCTTTTTAAACTATTCATGTTATCTTTTGGAAATCGATGTTTAGAAAGGATTTGTAAACTCTTTAATTTGGCATTCATTGGATTATGATGTTTAAACTATTTATTTTCGAACAATTTACTTTTAGGATTTTTAAACCTTCGATAGGATGACTTTATGAACTGCGAACAAGATTTATGTTGAATGAACTATTTGGATCATGTTATTGCTTTTCGAAACAGGTTCAAGAATTTACTTCATAAGTGGCTGCTCTAATATAAATGTTGTTTTCTGCACTATTATATTGTAATGAACGATTGTAATGTGGCATTTTGGCTTCCGTTCACGGCTCCACCCTTGCTAGGGGTTAGGCATTACAAACGCAACATATCTATTTCATCAAGTCATTTTCAATAACTCAATAACAAAAACATTAGTTTAGCATCAATATCAACATTTAGTATAAATATTCAAGATAAATATTCTAGGTTATAAACTTAGACCTAATTAGAAGCCAATCAAATAATTTCTACTTGTAAATCAACACATATCCAACCTAGAATGAGGACTGCATGCCAATCCGAATTTGCTAAAATTTAGAGTGAGTGAGGATTTTTACCTTTAAAAATTGAGTTTTAAAACACTCCAAGAACATGGAAGAGCAAGAATGAACTCCTTTAGAGGTGGTTGGAGACAGTAAAAGTTTTCATTTTGTGTTTGTTGTTGTTCATTGAAGAGGATGAAAGACGCAAATTTCGTGTAGAGAAATTACATAAAGAGTAAAGTGGGTGAAGAAGAGTAAGGAGAGATGATTAATAGTGGATTATAGGTGTGTTTGCTGAGGTGTAACTTAACACCTAGTGGCTTAAAGTTTCAGTTGAAAAAAATTGGGCCCAATCCAAACCCGAGCCCATTTCTCACGGAAACTGGATTCAAACTCTTCCATTCTTTTCTAAATATTTATTTTCATATTCTAAATAAAAAATCAGTATTAATTTAAAAAACTCAATTTTTTTTTGTTCACAAATGTCTTTGTTTGTACTTTTCCTCTTTTCATCAAGATTGGGTTGGTGGTCAATCAAGAAAGTCAT